>CAMTDV010000008.1:98472648-98971621 GCA_947069175.1 Scalesia atractyloides
ATTCATATTGCAAGATATAATATATAATCTTTTGTTACTTCCGCAAGAGCGATAGTTAATTTGTGATAAAAAGCCAAGTATGATAGTTCAGAAAATCAAAACACGTGTACTAAAAGTTTATAGACTTATGAAGTGTAGTTATATCCATACTTGAGTGTCCGTTCTTCAATTTCACCTTCGTGCATTTGAATGAACTTTTCAAACTAAACACTTACCCCAGCAGACTTTGGGTAACTAGATTTAAGATCAATTTCAGATACATCAACGGGTAATCGTGACCATCCAGCTAAGCCTTTGGCCTCAGCCTTTCTTCTCATAACCAAAAACGCAATTGCCAATAAACATACTGCAGCTGTCAACGACAGTAAACGGCTCATCTGACCACCCGATTGGCTTTTGGACTCTAACTGGCCAACACACACTTCACCATCAAGACTACTCATCGAATTACTCATCTTCCATATCTCCACCCCGTTTAACATACCATCAACCGCATGTGGCATGCTTGACTTCGAAGGACCGATATCAACTCTTATAACATCAGAAAACTTCTCAGAATCAACCACAAAATCAGCATAAAACGGTGAAGCTAGCATATAGTTCGTAAGACTAGAGAGATCCAGATTCTCGTAAACCAAATTCCCATTTATATACGCATTGAAGTAAATCAACCCAATCGAAATACTTGCAATATCACAGAAATGCAACCTTACAATATAGCTAAAGCCCTTTTTCACAGGAAAAACCCAAGTCATATTCACTTTCGGGACCGAATCATTCACACCAAAAATCAATCTTGCACTGTTGTACATGTTATCCGGTCCCACTTCACGGCTCGCACCACCTACCCGGTAATTAATCCGGCCATCGAAGTGAATCTTTTCATAGCTTTCGACCAACCCATCACCCAATTTCAAAAACTCATCATCAGGAACCCAATTTCTCCACAAAGAATCATTAAAAGGGGTCACTTTAACACCACCAACACTAACCCTATAAACACTCTCATAAGCATATTTCATATTATGATCAAAACTCAGATACTTGAAATTATCGATTAAATCTTTAGGAGCAGAAATCACCTCAATCGCATTAACAAAAGCAAAGCTAGTTTTTATCAACCGGAATAAACCTAATCACAAGCTCATCTTCATCAACGGTGATCAAGAAATCCTTAATTCTAGGGTTTCCTTTCGAAACAGAGTAATCATATAACAACACATACCCATTAGCAGAAACATGAAATTGATCATGACACGTGGTTCCAATATTCATAAAATCGAATTTATAGAAATGAATACGTACCAAGTGAGTCCCTTTTTCTTCAATTTTGAATTTGTAATGCGAGGGTTTCGTGAAAACCCTAGCTGTGTGATAGATTGGGGACAAATTGGGATCTGGGTTTGAGTTCTTTAACGATAAAGATTTGGTTGATGAGAGGGTTGGAGAGGATCCGTCGCCGGTGAACGGCCGGTGGTCATGGTCAACCACCGTGGAGACGGTGGTGCCGCAGTCAATGAGGTGGTGATCGGCGGGGGAGAAAGCGGAGACAAGGGCGATTGAAATAGCGAGAGAAAGGAGATGGAAGAAATTTGGAGTATTCATTGTGAGGGTTTGATGATGAAACTGAATCAAGAATTGTGAAAGTGAGTAATTATTGTAGTGATGGAGAAGATGAAAGAAAGAAAGAAAATTGGGTGGATTTACGCGTTGTCACCTTTTGCTTCACTGGCATTTTGTCTCGACTTTTTCAACTTAAATTGGTCTTCTATTCTATGGTGGGCCCCATTGTTTCAATTTTCTCAACTTGGTGTTAAACGGTTCGTACACGTCTCGAACCTGAAAATCGTGTCATACATATAAACTCAAACACGACCTGGATATCTATGAGTTAATCCGAACACTATCCGTTCGACCCAAAATATTTTATTTTTTTCTCGAAAATTAAGATATAAAATTAAATTTACTAAAAAAACATAAATGTATATAATACATTACATTTAAATTATAAAATGTTATGTATGTTTCTCTTTTTAAGTTATAATTATGGCATAAAATACACATCAGATTTAATTTATAACATAAAACATATTGTAAAAAGATATAATATAAGATAAATAGCTTAAATGGGCTAACCCGGTCCGGTTGACCCAATCAGTGAATTTCGCGTTAGGTTTGTTTCGGATTTTCAAGTATTGTTAGAAATTGACACCCCTAGTGTTAATTGTTAAGTATTGTTTGGTAGCCTCTAAATTAAACTATTAAAAGACTAGTTCTGAATTAGAGATAAATGTGTTTGGTTAGCTAAAATAACATATTTTTAAGGGATCCTCTTAAATGACTATGATGAATGGAAAACGAAACAACTTTACCCTTCACCTAATTTATCAAACATCTTCTCCCTCGTACACTCTTAATGCCTTTGACCTTTGGAAACTAATATTTTTAGTTATGTGGTAAAAGATTGTTTTACAAAAGCTCTTTGCATCATTGATTAATTAGTTTATCATATGAATTGCAATATTAAACAATACTTTGTGTTACATAGGAATGTGAAAGAGAGAGAGAAAGGAAGTAAAAAAGTGTTTCATGTTATTGAGTGAAAAAGAAATTGTCAAATCCTAATTTTTTTCTACTCCTTTCTCAGCTGTATAAAAACAGAACCTCATGGTCGAGTTTCATCAAGTATTGTGTGCTGGCTGATAGTAGTGTGTTGTTGACCGATTGCCAATGTTTTGTGTAAGTGATCTCTTGTGGATGCACTCAAATATATGCATTCTTCCCATTGAGTTTTATTCTCGGCTTATAGTTTCCTTCGCTACCTACCTTGTCTCTTTTCCTAGCCTGCCCATCAGCTATCCAAAGAGTAGCCTTGTCTTTCCTCCTCTGATTCTGAGCATCCAGCCATTCCATACACTATTTTTTACATATAAATACATATTACTTTTCTTCTTTTATATTATATTATTTTACACATTTATATTACTTATAGATATAATTATTAATTATATTTGATTTTATACGTTTATCTCTAACTATATATTAATTAATATTATACTATATTTTGTGTAAAATTAACATTATTATTATTATAAGTGAGGAGTCCATTCTCCTAAATTTTTTTAACTTTCTACCCCTTATTTAAAAGTTCAAGATATGGTAATGATTTTTGGATATCGAAAAAATCACACATCTGTAACAAGATAAGGTATGCAAGTTGAATAATGTTCACAAAGTTAAATAATATTAGGCACAAATTTATGAGGTTCTCCACTTTTTCTACTAAAATTGGTTTTGTAACAACTAACCAACCATTACAAACAGCTCAACTCCTAATGCTATGCTATAATATAACAGTTGGTTTCGATGACCTCAAAACTGAATCTCATTAGGGTCCGAGGCTTTTGGGTACCCGTTATACTCCAACTTCACATTAAGTGTTGCACAAATAGCCCGAAACTTCAACCTTAACGACCCCATGATATCCGTTACAGACTCGTTTTCCGGCTCCAAAATCGGATACTTAGACAACAACTCATCCATCTCTTTGATTTTCTTTTGAACTCTAGCTGAGTAGCAAGTTGGCTCGACTCGAATCACAGCGTTCCAGACATCAATGCAGCCTCTGTAAAACCCTAACTCCTCACCGGTCATGAATCCAGTTTTTAATCCAACTTCACGCCCATCATCTTTTCCAGAGGCGAAACCGGTTTCATAACCTTCTTGATAGCCTTCGTTCAAGTGGGTGTCTTCTAAATTTAGCGACTCGCCAAATATGACGTCGGGAATATCCATATAGCCAGCTATGAAGGGATTTAAGAAAGAGAATCAAATAAGCAAAAATAGATTTGAGTCATTCGACATTAATCAAACTTCTTTAATGAAAACTGTAGAGGTCCCAGGTCAAAACATGTAACTTCTTAAGTGTGGGTCAACCCCTGTTGGGCCACAAACACATTTTTATCCATCTTACAAAACTGTATGCCCGGATATTGGGTTGAATAAGATTTAAAAAAATGTAACCTTTCTAATAGAGAGATTTTAGAGGTTTTTATGCATTTTTATACACTTTGGATGAATTTTAACCCACTTGACATGTTTCCTTTTAGTTAAATCCTTTAGCTCGAACATGGTCAAACGCATATAGTTTTGAAAACAAAGCCAGAGTCAAATGGAACAAGTTGACCCGTTAACCATTTTTTTGTCCAATAATCAAACTGCAACAGCAATACACACAAAAACACTATCCATAACTCTTAGTGTGGCTGTTCAAGACAAAATCTAGACAGATGGACTTATATGTGCTTAGAGTGTTCAAAGGTATAACTTTTAGTCTCTTTCTGGCAGAGATTTTGGTTCAAGTAAATCTAAGTCATGAAACCTTAAAGCTTTTGGGTTATACAACAAAGGATAGCATTGGTAAGCACAAACCCCAATGTACAAACACATTCCGATTACTTATAACAAGAAGCAAGGCCACCTTAATGAACTTTAGGAATGTTAGGCTTTGTGTTTAAAGTGATTATTTAACAAGTAACAACTTGTCAGTCGCAATAATAGTTCCTAAAATGAAAATACCTATTGTTTCTGAATACCTAGAGTCAAAATAGTCAGATTTGGAAAAACAACTATGTAATCGCTATAAGAGAAATGACTTGGCTCTTAGTTTAATCTAATTATCCGATTGTAACTCCGACTTTCAAAGCACAATAATCAATTTAAAAACACACATCCAAACCCATCCCCTTGTTTATATTCATGAATTATGCCTTAAACTAGGGGTGGCAAATCCTCCGAAATCCAACCCGACATGAAATAAAAGGGTCGATTAACACCATAACACGACCCATATTTAAAACATGTTGGGTTCAGGTTGACCCGTTAACCCTTTTAAGCATCTAAAAAAAATACTTTTTTGAACTGTTTTTCCCCATTTTCCATTTTTCTGAAGAAACACTTGCAATTTGCACTCGTTTTTCAAACGGCAGGTTAATAAGCTTAGACAACATGGATGAATAGCAGTTAAGAACCGGGGGGGTACAAGTTATCGACTTTTTGCAATACAGAGTTACAGAAGCATCTTTAAAGATTGTGTAAATACAATTGACACCGTTATTAAGCCTCAGACAGTAACTTAGGATTTCTTGTGAACAATATATTAGGGTTATGGAGGAACAACAAAGTAGCATCAGATAACAGTAGAAGAAGTACCTGATCCTTGTGCAAAAGAATCAACGCTAGCTAGATATTCATAGGTAAACAATTGAACAAGTCGACTTGAAACATGACTGGATTACAATGGATTGACTTGACCCGTTTACCATATTCTTGTCGATTAAGCTTGGGCGTGTTCATCGGTTAACTACTTTTGATTTATATTTGACATAAAGGTTTGACCGAATTTGGTTTCAGTTGAAAACAAAATCAATCGATACCTGTTGACTCTGAAGGAATTGAAGATGCTCAGAGTATACTTGTTGTTTATCTAATACTCTCAACACCAATAATTGTCCGGTAAGTTTTTGACTTCAGCTATTTGGGGTTGGGCTTGGGCTTGGCGCTAAGGTAAATAAATATATAATTATTTAAAATCCTATACTATACACAGGCGAACACAAAACCAATAACCTAACCAGTTGAAAAAAACTGATTTGGTTCTGTATACAAACCGTAGGTTTAGGACCGCTTCCTATTAGCCAGGTGCGTTGCCCCCACAGGGGTCATCCCTCGGGCACCGTCAAGGGAACGGTTCACCCTTGGAAGTTTAAGGGCTTTGCAACTTATAACCATGTGAAAGTCTTCCTAAATTGTGCAAGTGTTTATTGTGAATATTTTCTCTTAATGGTTTCCTTTTCAGTGATTAGTGAGCTTAACTTTTATTAATGTAAATACCCTAGTTTAGTTTAATTAATACAATACAATGTAGGTGTGGAGAGAGGACAAAACATTATCAAAGAAGTCAACAAACAAAAAATGGATTTTCTTCTTCTTGTACTGGATTTTTAAACAAAAAATGACCATCGAGACTAATTAAATTAACAGTAACACACAATAATAAAGTTAATAAGAAGAAGGTGAATTGAGGAAACAATTACACTTGTTGAATCTAACAAAGTAGGAAAAAGACATCTAATCCATAAATAATAAAGTTACAATTTTTAACACACACAGTTGAAAGAAAATCATGGACAGGTGTGAAGTCTGAGACCACACACATTTATGAATTCAACAAAAACATATAAAAAGGGTAAAATCTTTCACGGGTTTTACACAGTTCTCTCTCTTCATAACCCTCTTTCAAACATAGGAAGCTATGTCTGCTATGGAGACCAATACAGGGGGGATCAGGGTAATATCAAAGGGATGGCTACACATGGTGGTCGTTATGTTCAGTATAATGTGTACGGTAATCTTTTTGAGGTTTCTAGGAAGTATGTTCCTCCGATCCGCCCGGTTGGTAGAGGCGCTTATGGTATTGTATGGTAAGAACCACCCCCAATCTTTTTATTATGTGTTGTCTACTATTTGGTTGATTCTATTTGTTGCTCTTTTTTTTTGGGGGGGGGGGGGGGGGGGGGGGGGAAATGTGTGTCTTTTGTGATGAGATTGATTTGTGATCCTTTTTCATAATTGTGATAACAAGTTATTTCTGGAATTAGTTGTAGAAGATCACAAGGGTCTTATATGTAATGATTGATCTTGTTCGGTCTTGATTTAGAAAAACTTGAGCTAGCTCATACTTCTTTTGTGATTGCTGATTGGTTTGTTGAGATTCATGGGATGATTTTGTTTCGTGTTTGCGCTGAATTTTTGTATTGTAAACTGCGATGAAGTTGTTGATTGAGATGGCATTGAAAATTTTTGCGATGAAGTTGTTATATGTGAAATTACTTTCAAATAAGTATGCTTCCTTGAGTTATATTTGATGATTCTATGGTTCTGAGGTGTAGTGATTATTCTTCTCATTGAATCGTCGACATTTTGAAAATGTTTGCATCATACTTCTTTGTTATTGGTTTGATATGGCAATTTAGCTACATTTTGTCTCATGAGCGTGCCCTTGATACTTTGAGGTAGAATTTGTTGGATTTAGGATTTTTTGGTTGAATGCCCGTTTCTATGCGAGCTAAGTGACTATTGTGACTTGAACAATCAGAATTAGATAATTAGTCAATTATAGTTGAATCAAAGCTGCTACTTACCTGCTTCTCTGATTATAATAATATTTTGACCCTTTTTTTTGGCTTGCTCTAGTGCGGCAACGAATGCAGAGACACGTGAAGAAGTTGCTATCAAGAAAATTGGGAATGCATTTGATAACAGGATAGATGCCAAAAGGACTCTAAGAGAGATTAAGCTTCTTAGACACATGGATCATGAAAATGTGAGTTTCGTTTGATAAACTTTTTCGAGTTGACTTTGAAACCATATGCCAATTTGAGAAACCCTGGTGATGGTTAACCATTTTGATGGATAATTTGTGTCAAATAAACTAAATGATATATTGGTGTTGAATTGCTTATCTATCATGCCATAATGCTAATGTGTGCCATCTAAACTTTGCAACCTATGTTTCTTGCTTTAATAGTTGTCTATTATATTATTTTGTCCTTCAACCCATGGGAACTATCAGTCCTTTTCTGGATGCCTCTGAAAAACGCAACATATACGTTTTCGATAAGTTTTAAGTTAGTGTGTTTAAGATTTTGAGTAGTCAAACAATGCAACTTTCATGTAACATAGAGATTGGTCAACTATCAAAGTTGATTGATACTTCAAAGATAATTTTTTTAGCTTATAATGCTGTTTATTGTCCTTTGATCCTCTGAATTGTTATGATTTTGATGCATGCTGTTGTGGTCGGTTTTGCGATTAACCTGCAACTTTTACAGGTGATTGCAATCAAAGATATAATACGGCCTCCACAGAAGGAAAACTTCAATGATGTTTACATCGTTTATGAGTTAATGGACACCGATCTTCATCAGATTATACGTTCTAACCAACCTCTGGCTGATGATCATTGTCGGGTTTGACTTCATTCTCTTAACCTAAATTTCTCATATCTTTTGAGTTAGTCTCAACAAGTTAATTTCTTCAAAACCTAAAATTCTTCTTAATCACCATTCTTGATTTCTTGTTACAAATAAACTATCATTTTGAGAAATAGAAGAAAAGAACACACACATATACTACAAATTGCATATTTTTGAGTCATATTGGACATTCGAGTATGATTGTTTAAAACCGCTCATTGTTGCATAGTGTAGTGTCTCTGTTGATTCTATGCAGTATTTTCTTTACTAAATTGGCTTGTTAGTAAGTTCATGGGCGAAAATTTACTTAGTTTCTATGATGGGATCTTTGATTCTATGCAGTATTTTCTTTACCAAATACTACGAGGACTCAAATACGTTCACTCGGCACACGTCTTGCATCGTGATCTAAAACCAAGCAACTTGCTCCTCAACGCAAATTGCGACCTAAAAATCGGGGATTTTGGGCTCGCAAGAACGACTTCTGAAACAGACTTCATGACTGAATATGTTGTTACTCGCTGGTACCGAGCCCCTGAGTTGCTCTTAAATTGTTCAGAGTACACCGCAGCTATTGACATTTGGTCTCTTGGTTGCATTCTTGGTGAAATCATGACTCGACAACCACTTTTTCCAGGCAAAGATTATGTTCATCAGCTCAGACTTATCACAGAGGTAACTGTTTCTTGTTGCGTTTAGCATTACAACATGATTTATTTGGGGGTGTGTACAAATTGATCCAAAATGACGAAAATAAAAAATCTAATTGTGTTGGAAATAGGGATGGATTGGTACAGTACCCGTACTGAAAATACCGGTACCGAATTTGAACCAAACTGGGTACCAAATACCATACCGAATATATTGGTACAATACGGGTATTTCTGTACACTACCAGCTTTGGTACCACTTTGTTTTTATTTTAGTTTTTGAGCACTGGTACGGATACTAAATAGGTAAAATTGGCACGGATACCAATATAGTTCAAGTACCAATACGATAGTATGATACGGGTTCCAAATAGGTAAAATCAATGCGAGTACCATAATACGAAATAAAACATATTATAAAAAAAGACTTTTAAAGTTTTATATAAAATTCGGTACCAGTACCGAATACCGAAATCAATAAAAATAGGTACCAATGCATGTACCAAATACCTAAAATCGGTACAGGTACAGCCTACGGGTACAGGTATTTGGGAAGAAAAATCCCCATCCCTAGTTGGAACCAACAAAACATGGTTTTGTTTTGGTTCCATTGGTTTAGAAGATCGGGTTCTGGGTTTGATCAAGAAACAGTTAAAATTAAATAATGGGAAAAATAATAATTTCAGACTGAAAGTTTGCAGCCTTGAAGACTTTATATGAGAGGATGATGATTTTTTACGAAAAATATAAACGTTTTTACCGTAACACTTTACATGCTTCTCAAAATTTGGTTATTTTGACCCTAAAAGTCAGAATCAGATTTTGCCAACTGATTAGCTTTGAGGCGTTTGTTTTAAATTGAAATGGGGTTTGACCTTCTGCTTTTTTTTTTACTTTGTTTAGCTCATAGGCTCACCAGACGACGCAAGTCTTGGGTTTCTTAGAAGTGATAATGCAAGAAGATACGTTAGACAGCTTCCTCAGTATCCAAGGCAACAATTCGCTGCTAGATTCCCTAATACATCTCCTGGCGCTGTCGATTTACTGGAAAAAATGCTCGTATTTGACCCAAATAGGCGTATTACAGGTATCGTGTTTTTACCATACATGTTATTTTCGAACCTCAAATATGGTTTTTTTTTTACTTCAAAATTGATGTCAGTATAAAGTATAAACAACACCCTTCATGAACATATTCAATAAGATGTCACTTCAAAATCAATCTTAATTAATTATCATTAAGTCAGATGCCAAGTGGCATATACATGTGCATTGAAATTTGAAATGACAAGTCGACAACTAAGATGTGACACCAACATTTTTTGAAATGTCGTTCGTTGCAAGATGTGGTACTGTTTTTCACCTAATTTGAATTCGGTTACTGAATTTAGAGTTTGTCGGTTTGTCCTATGTTTTTACTCTCAATGAATTTGATCTCTGATGCATAACATACATATACATTCACATAATATCTAGATATATCACTGATTTATCGGTCCCCATGTAAAATATCGGTGTCAAATGTCGGTCAGAATATCGGCGACATTGACCGATATTTGACATATATATGTCTGGTATATCACCGTTTTCCCCGATATCAATACCTTTCTTCTTAGTTGTACCATTCGTCTTTCTTCTAATTGCTGCTATTAGTGTTTTAAGTCTTAATTGTTAATTGTTGGTGTTAAATGTTATTGTTTTGAGTCTTCATCAATTCCTACTTGCTACAATTGTTAGTATTTTGCAAGTTGCAAAAGGGTAATGTGTTAATGGTAGAAGAGTATAGTGTTAAATTGCTATATATATATATGTATATATAAATTCTACATGATATTAAAATGTATCCCACCGCGATAACCTATATCTCAAATATCGGTCCTTGACCGGTATCTGATTTTTTTACCGCATTAACTGCTTAGACATTCAGCTATAATAATCATGAATTTATGAACTGCAGTTGAGGAGGCACTGAGTCACCCATACTTAGCACCCCTACACGAGATCAACGAGGAGCCAGTGTGCCCTCAGCCTTTTAATTTCGACTTTGAGCAGCCATCATGCACCGAAGAACATATCAAAGAGTTGATATGGAGGGAGTCTGTAAAATTCAATCCAGACCCCGCTCATTGAGGAGGTATGTATGTGTGTGTAGTTGATGTATACATACAATTAAGAGATTGTGAGATGATCCTAGAATTTCCTCCTATTATGTTCTTTCAATACAAAATAAAGGCAAAGGGCATATTGGGTTTTTACTTGCATCATTTGTGACATTTCTTTTCTTGTAATATTCAAATGGTCTTTCGAGAGGATTTACCATCACTGCTTATGTTCTCAAGTTTAACTGCCATTGGTTTACTTGTTTTCATTTTACCGCTGATTGCAGACACGTGTATGTATACCCACTACTTGTTGGATTGTTGATTTATGTATTCATTTGTTACTACTTTCTGTTGCCTACAAATGAACGTGCTGGATCAGCAAATTCGCAGTCATCTTCTAGCGTAAGAGTGTGAAATGTATAATAAGGCCCGGATAAATTTGCACAAGGACTGTGAGAAACGAACACGAATCAATTCAAAGGGTTGTTATTTAAAAATAAATTCAATAATGTAAAACCAAGGACATATACAGATATCGTTGTTCAAAAAGCAAAAAAGAATAAACTTTAGACTGGAGCTGCAAACATACAGACTGAACGGCATGTGGTTAACTTCTAACCTGTAATGAAGTAAGATCATTAGAAAAATCTTTGGGAGTTCCAATTCAACCACAATTGAGTGCCCTAAGCCATACCCACACCAAGCAGTAGGTTTCAAGGCTAGCTTTGACGGATGAATCCATACCGAGCTATTTGTTCCTCAAGCGCACCTTGTGAAATTTAGCTTGCGAATTGATTGGAAAAGCTTGAAGGGGCGTTGTTAGAATGGTGGTGGTTTTACAACTCAATGAAATATTAAGAAAACATCGACTCTCTATGGCCGTTATTGTTTGCTCTTGGTATCTATTGATACATTTGAAGAACTTAATATAAATTTTAACATCGACCAATTGAATTAAAAAAACTTTTGATGGTTGAATGCTGGATTTTTAGGCTTAACGAGAAGAAAATCTATATATAGAAAGGATGAGTTGAGCTGTAATAAACCATAAACTATAGTCCATAATTATACAAGTATAAGATTGAATGTTAGATATGACACTCTGAATTTCCACATATCTAAACGACACAGTTTGATTATACATAACGAGACCAACCAACTTAACAAATACAAAATGGGATCCACCATAATGAAAGATCTGTAGGTAGAGCGCCAAAAATGGTTGCAGCCACCCAATGTTATTGCTCAGTCTCCCTTCATCAACTGGAGCATTTATTATAGTTGCATTTTTACAGATATCAAAATACAAATCAAACATACATACATTGTTTATTAAACTCCATGAAAAAATAAATACTTCTAACCTAGAAAACAATTTTACCAGTGCCGGTTGAGATTGCTAGCTAATCAACAAAGTCCTCTTTCATCTGACCAAAAATGATGAAATAAATTAAGGGATGTCGAAAATACTTTTGGATTCAGCAAATCATGCTGATGACAGATGGCAGAATAGAGAATTTTCTTGGAAGGAATCCCAGATGCTCTCCGTCAGATTGAACAAAAATGCTGTTGCTGCCCACAACCTCCTCCACTTCGATCGAGAATGCACTGCGATAAATGCAAACACCAACTATAACAATAATTCACCCCAACTGTGTCTCATGTACTACATCCGTATCATGAAAATCACAACAATTTACTATCTAATGTCCGATGAATATTTCGATATTTTCATGTCACGGGCAAAAAGGACTAAAGAGAAAGCAGGGTCGAAAGTGTATTATTAATGCATAGAGCTTCCTAATTGTTTTATTACAACAAATTTATAATGTGTAATGATACCATTATCTATACTAATTATATTATATATACACATATATTAAAAAGCAAGTGGTTTTGTCTCACCATTCATTGTACTCAAATCACATGCTGCCATATGGCAACCTTTTATTTCTTTTTTTCCTTTTAAAGTCTTTTGTTTTTTTACTTTTACACCTGTAACTTTGATATTATACATGTTTCGTCCCTCTACTTTAAGCCCTCCTAATATATATGTTTAGTCCCTCTACTTTAATAAAGTTTTCTACTTATTAATAAACTTTGCTAATATACATGTTTAGTCCCTCTACTTTTATTCATTTTGATATTTCACTTTTTATTCTTTTTTTTCTTGCTAACATGACGAACCAAACTGACTCACACCACAACGCGTGGGGTAGAATTACTAGCTTATTAATCATAACAAACACAAATTAGTTATAAAAGTTGGAAGAAAGTGTTTGTGGGTTAAACGTACTGACCGAGCATGTTTCAACCCAATAACTCATGAACTATTTTGACACCTCTAGCAGTAACGATATCACCATCACAGGTATATTAATGACATTACATGGGTCCATGATATTTCTTCTATTTTATCTCTATGTATGGGCATTTTAAACTAACAATAATGCGCAATCAATGATGCTTTGATTTTGAAAGAGAAGATACCTCCTTGACAATACATTATTAACTGACAGATGTGTTCCACTGTACAGCCTATGTAGTTTCAGAATAAAGTCATACCATTTGAAATCCTGAAGTGTCACCACCTGATAGGAGAAAGATAAGCAAAATTTACTGCATAATTAAGGTTATTCCAGATTTGACGAGCAATATTTTCAAAAGTCTTAAGGTTATTGCACCTCAAAGTTTCCACTTGAAGGGTGGGCATTGGGAGTGATCCTCATTCCACCGCCAAAGAATTGTGCATTTCCGATGCACAGAGCAGTTACTTTGGGATATAGTTCCCACTCGCCATCATTAACCTAAAATAAGTTGCAATAAGTCAATAACATGCTTGTTTATAGGAAAGAACAGGAATAGATATCAATTAAGTATAGAAAGTGCTCACTCTAATCCTTAAATCATGATTGTGATGCCCAAAAAATGCTTGCAGTGCACCAATAACATAACACAGGTTCCCAAATCTTTTGTATTTAGATGCATGATAGCCTGCTTTTGCACTCCTGAAACGTTACATAACGTCATTTAAAAAAGAGCTTCCCGCAGTTCTTTCTTTTTAAACACTGCCAAATAGCACATAACCTCAATGTCAAAAATGGGTCTGGTCAGGTTGGTTCAACCTTCAAACACTTCTATATCCAGTTCTTTGACTTCTGGAATTATTGGTGTTGCATATTATGATTATAGAAGTATATTATTACAGTCTGTTTTCTCTTTAATAAAATGTCTCGGGAGGTTTTAATGCATTTGAGTACCCTTCGGATGATTATCGTGGCAAATTATGATTTATGATTATAAAAACTATATTGTTACAAATACAAACGTGATCTGTTTTCTCTTAAGAAAGTGATTTAGGAGGTTTTTAAACTGCAGATGACTTTTAACCCATTTGACTCTTTTTTATGTTTATCTGTTGGATTAAACCATTTGACTTGTTAGTGATGAAGCATAACCCCACTCACAGATGAATATCGGCAACATTTATGAAGTAATGCAAATCTCCACCTTCTTTAGTGATTACTCCTACATCAATTCGTGACCTAGACCCTGCAAAGGGCTTCCATTTGAACAATCAGGAAAAAAAATGTATATGGCGGCAACAAGTTACACCCTCTAAAAAGCTATGTGTAGTTCCAAAAAAGGGAAATCATGACCTTTAACCAAACGTTCAATGGCGTCAACAGGATCGTTCGACCTAGAAAAGCAGTAAAAAATTGTTCAAGAGTACATAATGATTTTGATTGAGATGGTGATTGATGTAAATATCAACCAGCTCAAAAAACAAGTGGAAGAATAACTAACCAGCCAAAAGTTCTTGCGAAATCAGACCCCGTTCCCAAGGGTATTAACTACAAATGCATAAGAAATTAGATGCCTTCAGGTAATTAATGATATTTGGAAAATAATAATGAGTGAGAGTTCTATGTGATCACTTACACCAAGGGAAGTTGTACGCGGAACCTTTGAATCATGTTTAGAAACTGGTTTTCCAGCCCAGAAGAATCCATTCACAACCTGACATTCAAGGGCCCAGTATGCAAGTATACTTCAGAGTAAAACCACTAAACTTGCCATATAATTTCTCAACCTTTTTTTTGTGCTTTTAGTACAAGATCTAATGTTAACAGTCAACTGTCGACAAAGATAAAAATATCATGCTGAAAAGAGTTTTACCTCGTGAAGAGTCCCATCGCCCCCAACTGCCACAACTGCATCAGCACCCTCACGTATGGCCTACCAACATGTAATTCTGAATAAATCGAAAAGGATGAATTTAGTGCAAGTATAAAGGCGCAACAGGCCTACCTCTCTTGTTATGTCTATCGCATGAGATGGGCCTTCAGTCAAAGATTCGCTTATCTGTTCAAAAATGAAGAGAATTCAACACATTTTACAAAAAGGCATCATTGAAACATACAAATGATATCATTCTTTTTCTATCCCATCATTCTCTCAGATTTCAACTTTCATATATCATTTTTCATAATGTGGGAAGCATGCAAATGTTTGGTTATTAGTTTTGAAATAATTACTAGTTTACAACTTACAAGTAAAACTTATTTGCTACCATTAAATCTCAGAGCATTTTGGGCTAAAGCACACTCCATGAAAACTGGATATGTGCATTTGTTGCTAATTCTTTATCCCATATATGACACGTCTTCAGATCCTAGATAACTCTCTCAGGCTGTTGATAATTAATCAGTTAGGCATCACCCTCCATAAGTCAAGTAAAATCACCTAAACATCTATTCTTAGAAAAAAAAAACATGTTTGTCCATATGAAACTACTTTTTCCAGAAAATGCATCCACTAAAATATACTTTTTTTTTGTCGAGAAACATTCTGGCGGTCTATAACTACAAACCGGGTGGGTTGATGGAAGTTCAGAGTTCAGACCAAAGAAATGATTTCCATTTGCATAACTGATCATACATTGATCTAGTCACCTCATTTAGCAGCTTATGGTCAAACAGACACACAAAAACAAAATATCACGTTGTCAATTAAGCTTCTGGCCCCTTCTCACGATTACCTCAGAAATTTTCTCAGAACATAAAACTGAACAGTTCATAAAATAATAAACTTTGAATGTATCACAATGCAGTAAACACCATCTCCCATTGTATTTATTATCATGTCATATGTGTCATTTTCAGCAACGTAAATAACCAAACAAAACCAATGTTCCAACTTTCATATATCAATTGTTGCACATACATGATACATTTAGTGATTTCACGAAGTGATAGACAATTAAACATGCCCTTACATATAATATTATACAGCCCAATTCCCATAACACACTCCTGTGGTGCCTGTTAATAAGTACTCACTCTACAGCCTGAAGTCTTCGAGAGAAGTTCTAATATTTATCCACTTACTTTGGCGAAACCGAGTCTGAAAACAACAAAACCTTTGTTTCTTTCTGCTTCCTTTATCGTCAAGTCTAACAATTCAGCATCCCACAAGTAAAAGGGCTTCTTAACATCTAAGTTTAAGTAGTTAATGCGGTAAAATATCGATATTTGAGATAGTGGGATATCGATAATTCTAATATCATGCTAAATTTATATATATAGCAATTTAATACCTAACAATTCAGTATACTCTCCTACCATTGACAAATTAACCTTTTGCAAAAAAACACTAACAATTGTAGCAAGTAAGAAGTCACTAGGGACTTAAAACACTAACATTTAACACAAACAACTAACAATGAGTTAAAACATTAATAGAAGCAGTAAGTAGAAAGGCGAATGGTAGAACTAAGAAGAAAAGTACTGATATCGGGAAAATCGGTGATTTATTGGTCCAATATCGCTAATATTATCGGTACTGATATTGTGACCGATATTTTGCACAGATATCTCACCAGGGGACCAATATCCGATATATCACTGATATAACGGTGATATGTGGGGATGTTAACTACATCTACTTACATAAACGAGCTCTTCCTAATGCAATTAGTTACTAAAAAGAATGCGATTAATCTAGAAATGAGGAGGTGATAAGATAAAAGTGTGCTCACATTACAATCACTGCCGAGGCGAAACCTAAGATAGGGGAGCAGCTTCTTCCACTCTCTTCCGGTGCGACCATTAGCACCTTCACAGACAGATCAATTGATTATTGTTAATAATATACGATTGATTAAGATGTAGAGAAATAGTGATTAACCTCGAGGATTGACGATGAAGACGAGGTCACGGCGGCGAGAGGAGGAGGAAGAGGTGAGATCGTGAGCTAAGGGTTGTTCCGCTCGTAAAAACGAGGGTTTGGCCATTGATACCATCGCCATCGTCAAATAAACCATCACTCACTTCTTACTTGTTGTTGTTGATGTGTGTGCTCGTTTATGAATTATGATTTATGAAGACAGTAGTCGTATCAGTGTGGGTTAGTTGTTGGATCCAAATCTGGTGTCTAGGAGCTCCTTTTTTATGACTCTTCATTTGGATAATAATTCCTTTTGACCCCTTTTTTTTTTTTCTTTTTACAATCCACGTGTATTTTTCTATTATTGATATCGTTTAAAATTTTACTTTTGATGTTAGGTTATATGTGTGACCCTCTCAAGTAATAAAAAGGGTAAACGGGTATCACGTAGGTTGAGTGGTTAGAACTGAATGACGGAATATGTTTGTGACGACAAGTTAGGTTGGCAATGAATGATGAGTATAACACTTGTTTTTACTATCATTGCAAGTTTTTGTTAACTTACATGAATTTTTGACGCCTAAGAGGAATCTCCTTAACTAAACTGTCAATTATATAAAAATCTTCCAAAAAAAAAAGGTCCTCATAATATTATATTGTTGTTGGATGATTCTAATATTTGAACGATGATAGTAAATTTTTCTAAAGAGAAACATGAGTAACGATCTTCTTCTTTTCAAGTCTACCATTGGACGTGACCATTCAACGTAGTGTGAGTGTGTGTTGCATGTAAATAATCGAGCATCATTGACACGGGCCAACTATAAACCATGATTCATTGATTTTTTTCACCCACCAACATATTTTCTCACATCAATTTGTCTACATGCGACATGTTAGGTTTATAAAACATACCTTGCTTTAGATACTATAAACATTTTTGGGTACATTAGTTGTGTGATGAAATAAGAAACTCATAGGTAAGTGTGCTCGGTTGCGATAATCCAATGATGGATGACCTCTAAGTAAGTCTCCACCTAGGTTACTAATAACAAAGTTGTGAGCTTCTAGTGAACAAAGTGGAAAACATTTGTTGGTACGAGGGATAGTTAGCGTAATTGGTAACAGATGGTGAGGCTAACCTCATCGGCGATAACGAGTCCACATGGTATTTGAGACAACTTCGGTGAATCTCATGTCTCTAATTAAGATTCTGGGCAAAAAATCATCGGTGTTGATGAGTCTATAAGGGGTTGAATGTTTCACCCGGTGCAACTTTAGCTATAATGGATAGTTAAAGGCGATACAAACATATTACTCGATAAGCACAAGTAGTAAGCCTACAATTGGAGCCTCTTGTGTGATACGTTTGTGATTAATCTTGTCTTTTATGAGCTTCTTTTAGTCTTGACTTTTAATTCTCTCTTTTAAGCCGACTAATCTAGCATCTTGCGTTCTTTGGTTCTATAATCAACACTTGTTACTTTAACTTTGTTAGTGTCAATTTTACTTATATTTTTTTAAAAACTTTATTAAAATTTATATATAAAAAAATTATAAATTTTGTTCCACATTTTTAATGGCAACGCTTGCACCTACTCTATTAAATTGATAATTTTAAATTTATAGAATACTAATTAATGAAGACGTGTTACTGATTTGGTGATTCCTCAAATAAGTTTAATCGTGTAGATTGTACAACATTTAATATTTGCTATTGTGCAACACTTAATATTTGGTATTTTTTTGTCGATCGCAAACCCATGCAAAGGATGAGAGTTTATATTAAAAGGTTCATAAAAAGGGATTCAATTTTTTAATTTACTTTGAGCTCTAAAAAACGTTGAGTCGCCCTTGCATGCTTAAACAATACTTATAGTCAAAGCAAATGCCAAAACTTTCACCAAATCTATTTCTCTAACTGTGAGTCAACATTCAATCATGTGAAACTTAGAGTGTCATAGTCCTGCAAGATAACCCACTTTATCTTCAGATCTTCATGAGTGCGACATTGTGAGTGTCGCAGCAATAGAAACATTAATTCTTCTAATCTGGTATCCCCAAATCTTTGGTATACAACTGTCTATAAAACCTAATAATCTCTCTCGAGACTGTTGCATACTTGCTTTTTCTCCATATATCCTTCATGTTGCTCATTCGCACAATCTCTATAGACCCGCCAATCTCCCCTTTAGGATAAAGTTACCAACTTCTTGAATCATATTCGTAACCGTCAATCCTAACATTAATGTGATATTTAATTTGGAAAGCATCAGTCTTAATTTCAAGATTCAACAATCACCCCCTAGACCAATGATTTCCAAATATTCATTACTGAAGATATTTTCTGTGACTTTTCCTTTTTGAATATATTTGCTAACTATTTCCCCCATCTACCATCAGATTGACGCATATGCCATTGCGACACTTAGAGTATCGCAATCGTATACGTGGCACTCTATATAGAGAGTGTCGCAATGCCGCATGGCTACACATCTTCAACATTCAATCTTCATGTCACTTCAACACTGTGAGTGTTGCAGTGAGTGTCGCAACAATGAAAACATCAACTCTTCAAGTCATGTATCCTCAAATCTTCACATTGGTATACAACAATCTATAAAACCCATTAGAAGAGATGATTGTGACTTTAGTAAATTAATAGGCAACAACGTATTTGGTGGGTGTAATGATGATGGCCACAACTCATGTAATTACTTTTATTTGGTTTGAAAATCTCGTTACTCAAATATTCAATTAATCAATTATACATAAAATATACGAGATGTGATTAAAGATGAATGGAACTTTGTAATTTCATAAAATCCTCTACATAATTTCACCATTTTCATTCTAATATTCATTAATATAAATTACTCACTTCAAAAACACATTTTTCAACGTCACCAAAGTAGCAAGCAAGGTTGTAAATGTTGAAAACAATTTAATCAAACAGAAAATTAATTATTTTATTATTAATTACCGAGTTATTGGCCAAACCAGTTTATTCCAATTTGAACAAACTGATTGAAGAAAGGTAGAAGGAGACTGTCCCGTTATCGGACGAATTTAAATAACACGCAAAAACTAAAACCAACCTGGTGATTTAAGAAACCGAGATTCTTGAACTGCACGGATGATTCCTGTCCTTAAAGGATTTACGCGCTTGTATTGTTGTGAGCTTCAGCGTAAACTCCCAGGATTTAATGCAGAACTGATCTGGTATTCCAACAGTAATGGAAACCAGAAAACGCAGAAGCTGGAGAAGAAACAGGAACACCAGAGAGGAAGGCTGCGAAAATTGTGTATGGAATGGGTAGCAGGAGGCTTTTATTTATAGGTTCAGATTATAACTGAGAATGAGGAAAACGGGGAATGGGCTAACCATTATCAATTAGTTTCGAATTCAGTTATCTATAGATAACCCACATGAATTCGAATTAATACAGATAACCCCCACGGTTTCGAACTCATCTCTATCCCAATCTTATCTCATCCGATCTCGATCCACAGCACTAACGCACCTGAACCAGACCCTAACTAAAAATAAAAGCTCCTCAGCTCCTAGCGATGATGCGTACGTGCGAAGTGCAAAGTGCGTCTCAAACGCGCCCATTCTCGCCTCAAACGCGCCCATTCGCGAGCTCGCAACTCGGCTCGGCGCGCGTGTGGGCTTGACCCACTTCTCAACCCATTTAACACTTTGGAGGCCCATAAGGGGTAATCCCTTATAAGGCACTCAACTTTCACCTCCCCCACCAATGTGGGATGGAGGAAACATACCAACTTGTATGTTGCTCATCAATATTTCCAACAATCCCCCACCAAGTTGGAATGTTTCCTCTCATTTAGACAGATGATGTCACTAGGTGTCACGAAGATTAAACCCAGTTTATGTTGATAAACAAGAAGAGGCAGATTCGATGGTGTCCTATGGAATTAATCAATTAACCTGATAGCCCCCTTCGGTTTACCCCCACACATCACCGGCCGACTTTGCGTTCTCACTGAGCGCGAATATGGTCGTGCGTTATAAACCCTTTTCATGATCCTTTAGAAGAAAAACCACTTATCTTCACTCGAGGCGGCACCACCCCTAGATCATATAGGAAAAGTTTTACATCATCCACGTTGCTTGGATGCCTCCAAAACTTTGTTAAGAGCATTAGCTCACCCTAGTTCTCGGCAACGACGTACTATCATACCTCACATGGATCTATCAGAAATTGATAGTACCTTCTATCGTTAAGTGACTTCGTTTTTACCCATTAAACTTGAGAAATAGGAGCACTAAGTTCAAGTTGGGTTTCCATCACTAACGATTCTATTGTGGTTTTAGACCCATGTCTCTCGCGGTATTCACTACCAAATCTCACGTCAGAGGTTTAGTAAACGGATCAGCCAAGTTCCTACTCGTCTTGACATAGACAACCTTGATGGTACCACTTTCAAGAAGTTGTCTCACATAATTGTGTCGTAGACCTATGTGTCTTGACCTCCCATTATACACTGCGTTGTATACTTTAGATAGTGTGGCCTCACTATCACAATACATGGGAATATACGACATTGGAACATCCCACAAACGGATGTCCTTAAGTAGATCTCTAATCCGCCCTGCTTCCTTACCAGCCGCAGCTAGTGCTATGAACTCAGCTTCCATAATTGAGTGGGCAATACACGTCTGTTTCTTGCTCGCCCAAGAAATTGCTCTTCTTGCTAGAGTGTAAATCCACCCACTTGTAGATTTTGAATCACTGGTGTGATCAATCCAGCTCGCATCAGAATAACCTTCGAGTATTCTAGAATTAGACGTGTATGTCAGTTCTAAGTTACTGGTCCTTTTCAGGTATCCAAGTACTCTACCCACTGCTTTCCAGTGTTCTGCCCCTGGATTGACAGTATACTAACTCAGTTTGCTTACAACAAAAGCAATATCAGGACGAGTGCGATGTGTTGCATACATCATACTTCCAATAGCACTCACATACTCCAGTTGAGCCACTGCTCTCCCTGAGTTCACATTAAGTTTCACACTTGGATCAAATGGGGTATTAAACTCTTTAATGTTCAAGTGTTGAAACTTAGTCAGAATTTTCTCTATGTAATGAAATTGACTTAGAGAAATCTGACTTTCAGTTCTTTTCACCTTGATCCCAAGAATGGTATCAACTTCTCCTAGATCTTTCATCTTAAAGTTCGAGGACATATATTTCTTAGTTTCAGAATTACCTTCAAGGTGAGTGCTAATGATCAACATATCATCAACATAGAGACAAATCACGACTGTATAACCGGGTTCGCATTTAGTATAGATACACCTATCAGCACTATTGTGTCGAAACCCGAAAGCAGTCACAGTGGTGTCAAACCTCTCATGCCACTGTTTAGGAGCTTGCTTCAAACCATAAAGAGATTTAATAAGTCTACACACTTTGTTCTCTTGTCCAGGCATCACAAACCCTTCTGGTTGCTCCAAATAAATCTCCTCATTTAGATGCCCATTTAGAAAGCAATCTTTACATCCATTTGATGGATGTACAACCCTTTCAAAGCAGACACCGCTATTAGAGTTCTAATAGAGCTAATTCTAGCCACAGGTGCATAGGTATCAAAATAGTCGATCCCTTCTCTCTGCCTATACCCTTTAGCAACTAATCGCGCTTTATAGGCAGAGATGGATCCATCTGGATGATACTTCCTTTTGAAAATCCATTTGGATCCAATAGGTTTATTTCCCTTGGGTAGATCAGCCAACTCCCAAGTTCCATTTCCCATAATGGAATCCATTTCATCATTGACTGCTTCCTTCCACAAAGGAACATCTCTTGATGACATTGCTTCACTGAAAGTTTTAGGATCATCATCCAAATTAACAGCGAAAATGACCTCTCTCGTCACTTTCTTTTGAGTTCCCTCAACCAGGTAAGAAAAGAAATCATCTCCATAACTTTTCTCTTTTCTAACTCTAGTACTTTTCCTCGGTTCTTCAACCATTGGTGAGGTTCGACTCTTTTCGCAGAAGTACTAGAAGATGTTGTGTAATTTGAGTTTTCATCATCTCTAGAAAACTTGTTCTCAAAGAATTCCACATCTCTGGATTCTACAATTGTACCTGATTCGTCATCCAACAACCGGTAAGACTTACTATGCGGAGCATATCCAATGAATACACTCTTGTAAGCTCGTTCTCCCAGTTGAGTGTCTTTGGATCAGGTACACGATAAATGCAAGACACCCCCAAACCCTCAAATACTCTAGGTTTGGTTTTCTTCCTTTCCACAACTCATTGGACTCGTAGGTATCACACGACTAGTGATCCTATTGTGAACATAACATGCGGTTAACACAGCTTCCCCCCACATATTACGAGGTAGACCTGATTGATTTAACATACAGTTAGCCATCTCTACCAAGGTTCGGTTCTTTCTCTCAGCCAAACCATTTTGTTGGGGAGTATATGGTGCAGTTCTCTCATATATGATGCCTTCCTCTTCGCAGAATGCATCAAGTTTTCGGTTGAAGTATTCTCCGCCTCTGTCCGAGCGAAGAATTTTAATGTGTTTCTCCTTTTGTTTTTCATCCTCAGCCTTATATATTTTAAATGCCTCAAAAGCTTCGTCTTTTGAATGCAATAAATAAACATATAAGTATCGGCTGAAGTCATCGCAGAAAGTGATAAAGTATCTCTTACCCCCACGAGTAAGGACTCCATTCAGTTCACAAATATCTGAATGAATTAGTTCTAGTAGTGATGTATTACGTTTATGGACACTTGGAAAAGGTTTCTTTGTGAATTTTGATTTCACACAAGTTTCGCATTTTTCAAATTCTTTATCTTTTAATTTTAATAAACCTTTAGTTTGCATTTTCTCAATGTTTTTAATATTTGTATGAGCTAAACGTTTATGCCATAAAGAAATTGAACAAGCGATATAATCAGAAGACATAATTTCATTCAAATCAAAACCAATTGCATTACATTGATAAAAACTATCAATACCACTATCACCACTATCACTATCACTTTCATTCCCAAACCCATCAATCACTGAAACGTCACCTTCATCCGAGTCTTCTTCTTCATCAATTCCATCTTCAGCTAGGTCAAGGCGATACATTCCACCCGTGTTCTTAGCTTGACCCCCATAGATGCCATTAAGAGAAAACATCACACGAAGATTCTTGATAACCAGCTTGTAACCATTTCGGTCAAACTTATTAGCAGAAACAAGACCCTTGGTGATACCAGGAACATGCAACACATCCTGAAGGGTAACCATTTGACCATCTCTAAAGTTTAGTCGCACCGTGCCTATACCACGAACTTCTACACGATGTCCATCAGCACATACTGTAACATTTGTCAAAAACGGGTTTTCCAAACCCGCTCCGTTTGTAATCGAATATCAAGTTATAAATGCTTCGTTGCGTATTTATGTCCATTTTAATTTTTAATGATGCATAATTAATATACAAACTAGAATATAAAAGTTTTAATTGTTAAAAATTAAAAATAAAATAATTAAAAAGAAAATTAGGCTACCGGGACTCGAACCCGGGTCAGCCGGGTTTAATCTCAAAGTCTTATCACACACACATACAACCACTCCGCCACTTGATGTTTTCTGTAAATCCTAGGAAACAATTAAATTTTATAGTCAATCGTAAATCAAGCTGGTTACGCCAACTGTAACCGAAATCGGTCACCAAACGTCCAAAGACGTTTGATTGTTCGTGGTTTACCGATTATAACCGCTACACCGACACCTCCAATCAATTTTGCTTTGAATGAACTTGAATTCAAGAGTGGATCGGTTTTAATAACCGAAAACTTTCAATTCCTGAATTACTTCAATCATTGTCCCCTCTCGCGACTCAAACACACTCTGCAAACCTTCAATTGCATTTTCGCACAACTTTCAGTTCGCCGGAGAAGCTATTTGAACTCGCCGGACTTTCGCCGGAAAACCGTGTTTTCCACCAAATCAGTAAGTCTCTCATTTCTTTCATTGTCTATCAGTTGTTAAGCTGTTGCTAACTCAAACCCTTCATTCGGAATCAATTTCAGACGTCGATATCGGATAATTCATTCTCGCCGGAAAACTTCTGAAAATTCCTAAATACTTAAATTCCTCACTTAGCTAATCAAAACTGTTAATTTATTCGCTCAGTCGAATTCCGCAAAAACAGAGCCGACGACTTGCCGGAATTCTGAGATAAATCGTTCTCTGGTATGTTTACTTCTAAAAATCGTCTCTGCCATTTCATTTTAGTCTTATGAATGTTTGTCAATCAAATTAAACAAGAAACAATAGAGAAATCGTAAACTGTAATTCGGTAACGAAGAAGACGAAGTAGGTTGATTATAAGTTTATTATAATTTGGATATTATCTCGGGTTAGACACACAGTCCAGCGATGGACTGTGTGCACATACATATCACACGCCGCGAGTTCGATCCTTGACACACGTATGCTTTGTAATGAAAATGTTTTATTTTTCTAACTGAACCGGATCCTTTTCGCAATTAGATATTAAGTATAATAAAAATCTGTATATTAACCAAGTTAGACACACAGTCCAGCGGTGGACTGTGTGTAAAGTTAAAGCAGAGGTCCCGGGTTCGAGACCTGTTGACGGCACCGGTTTGATAATTAAAATCCCTTTTTAAAAATAAATGAATTTTGAATAAACTGAATTAGTATATAAATATAATTAAAAACAGAATTATTTCGGGTTAGACACGTAGCTCAGTTGGTAGAGCTGCGTGCACGCGTACGGGAGGTCTCGGGTTCGAGCCTCACCCAGCGCATACATGCACACCATAGAACCGGTCAAACAGTCAACCGGTCAAACAGTCAAACGGTCAACGGTCAACGCAAAAGTCAACATATTTTTATATTTTTATTTATTTAATTTAATTTAAAAATCAATTAAAAATACTTAAAAATAATGTTTTTAAAGATAGGAAATAGCCTTAAACTCACAAAAATATATCTAAAAATCCTATTAAAATTATTAATAAAATCCACTCATTTACTATATCTTCCGTTATTATTTAGGTTAGTTAATCCTCGTTGTTCAATCCTTTAAACTCGTGCGCATCTCATCATCTCCAACCAAACGCACCCAATGTGAGTGAATCTCTACAAATTCGCCGTTTTTATCACGTTTTTGGGGTGTATCATGTGTCTTACCAATTATTATATTTAAATCATTGTGCATACATCATATCATGAACAAATGTGTATTCAGCATGTATCAACTGTTGTGTGGTTATTGTTTAGATTTAATTTATTATTTTCAGTACATGCACTTTCATAGGCCGCCGCTCCCCATTACATTTTGAGCGTTGAGCAGTTCCCCATTACATTATGAGCGTGAACCTGGCGTTGCCAACATACGATCGGCTCCGTTTGATTGAGCCTTGATCGCACAGACATTCATCATAGGCCGTCAGTTCCCCATTACATTATGAGCGTGAACGTGACGTTGCCAACATATACAGTTTCATTCATGTTATATATTCATGCAAGTTCATATGTCATTGTATGTTATTGTATGTTATAGTTTGTGATTGTTATTGCTACCGTTTGATTATTTACATTTGCTCACATATGACTATTGCACAACTTTTCCTTGATAAAAATAACATGAAATCAATGATAAATGTTTATCTAACAAGGTTCACTCGCCAACTGATGTTGACCCAAAAACCCCCATTTTTACACATGATACAGGTGAATCAGCTGCAGCAAGAAACACATAGGATTGGCTTAGAAGAATAAACTGGTTTAGAGCTTTGATTGTTTAGTTGGTTATTTTTCTTTGTATTTGTATGGACATGTTTGGATTATTGAGAATGTAATTTTGACTTTAATAAATATGAAACATATTAGTAAATATCATGAGCTTTGGTGATAACCCAATTATGTCCCGACTCTTATTTCGCTGCGGGTCGGGGTGTGACAGAGCGTGAACGTGACGTTGCCAACATATACAGTTTCATTCATGTTATATATTCATGCAAGTTCATATGTCATTGTATGTTATTGTATGTTATAGTTTGTGATTGTTATTTCTACCGTTTGATTATTTACATTTGCTCACATATGACTATTGCACAACTTTTCCTTGATAAAAATAACATGAAATCAATGATAAATGTTTATCTAACAAGTTCACACTCGCCAACTTATTTCCATTACAATGAACCAGTTGAACCAGCTGCAGCAAGAAACACATAGGATTGGCTTAGAAGAATAAACTGGTTTAGAGCTTGGATTGTTTAGTTGGTTATTTTTCTTTGTATTTGTATGGAGATGTTTGGATTATTGAGAATGTAATTTTGACTTTAATAAATATGAAACATATTAGTAAATATCATGAGCTTTGGTGATAACCCAATTATGCCCCGACTCTTATTCCGCTGCGGGTCGGGGTGTGACACATACCACCACTGTTCCTTGAGG
This sequence comes from Scalesia atractyloides, assembly GCA_947069175.1. Taxonomy (NCBI): domain Eukaryota; kingdom Viridiplantae; phylum Streptophyta; class Magnoliopsida; order Asterales; family Asteraceae; genus Scalesia; species Scalesia atractyloides. The sequence continues at coordinate 98,500,080 of CAMTDV010000008.1, forward strand.
AACAGAATCATAAGTAAGAAACGAGCCACGATTCCCACAAACATGAACAGTGGCTCCCGAATCCAAGAACCATCCTCTACATGCCACAACACGTGTATATTGAGAAAGCATGTTAACATCTCCAAGACCCACATTGGCCACTAGATTGGTGACTTTATCAATATCAACAACACTTGTAGAACCAACTGTAAAACCATATTTCCTTTGAGAGCACTCTCGTGCATAATGCCCGGTTTCTCCACAAACATGACATTTACCCGATCTCTTTGGTTGATGGTTGGTCGTTTGGTGTGACTTCTTGAATTCCTTTTTCTTTGGTGCTGTAAACTTTTTACTCTTTAATGCACCTTTTTCCTTTTGCCCAGATCATCCAACAATGTGATTCACACTCGATCCGACTTTACCTCTTTTGTCCCTGTTGTGCGTTTCCGCCTCAATTCGAAGGTGCTTCAACAGTTCATCCAACGAGTAGTCCTCAGATTTGTGCATCATTCTCTTTGATAAATCTTTCTAGGTAGGAGGTAGTTTTGCAATAATGACCCCTACTTGGAATATTTATGGCAATGGAATAGAAAGTGCGGTCAATTTGTTAACAAGAACTTGGAGTTCATGCACTTGCTCCAATATTGACTTGTCATCAACCATTTGAAAGTCTAAGTACTTGGAAATAAGGTATTTGTTAGTACCTTCTTCATGAGCCTTATACTTATCTTCCAAAGCTTTCCATAATTCTCTAGCACTTGTTACCGGTGCGTACAAGTCATAGAGACGATCCGAAAGAGAATTTTTGATATGGCGAAAGCAAAGATCTTCAGCTGCATTACGGACAAGTCTTTGCTTTGCAAAGTTTTGATCCGGGACCTCTCCAGCCTCAAGAGGAGGGTCTTCAGGGATTTCAGGAAAGTTTGGATCAAGGATATAGTAGAGTTTCAGCACAACTATATCCTTGATTAAACCAGTTTATTCCAACTTGAACAAACTGATTGAAGAAAGGTAGAAGGAGACTGTCCCGTTATCATACGAATTTAAATAACACGCAAAAACTAAAACCAACCTGGCGATTTAAGAAACCGAGATTCTTGAACTGCACGGATGATTCCTGTCCTTAAAGGATTTTACGCGCTCGTATTGCTGTGAGCTGCAGCGTAAACTCCCAGGATTTAATGCAGAACTGATATGGTATTCCAACAGCAATGGAAACCAGAAAACGCAGAAGCTGGAGAAGAAACAGGAACACCAGAGAGGAAGGCTGCGAAAATTGTGTATGGAATGGGTAGCAGGAGGCTTTTTATTATACGTTCAGATTATAACTGAGAATGAGGAAAATGGGGAATGGGATAACCATTATCAATTAGTTTCGAATTCAGTTATCTATAGATAACCCACATGAATTCGAATTAATACAGATAACCCCCACAGTTTCGAACTCATCTCTATCCCAATCTTATCTCATCCGATCTCGATCCACAGCACTAACGCACCTGAACCGGACCCTAGCTAAAAATAAAAGCTCCTCAGCTCCTAGCGATGATGCGTACGTGCGAAGTGCAAAGTGCGTCTCAAACGCGCCCATTCGCGAGCTCGCGGCTCGGCTCGACGCACGTATGGGCTTGACCCACTTCTCAACCCATTTAACACTTTGGAGGCCCATAAGGGGTAATCCCTTATAAGGCACTCAACTTTCACCTCCCCACCAATGTGGGATGGAGGAAACATACCAACTTGTATGTTCCTCATTAATATTTCCAACAGTAAACAAACCCTAATTCAAGTAAATTGTTTGACAATAAGTTTGTGTACATTCATTTACTATTTACTAGATGAATTGAGAATCTAATTTGTTCAAAGTACATGAATGTTTGGTCTTTTGCCTATTTTTGTTCATTCATTTATGTTCCATTCATGTAAGTGTGTGGTACTTGGATGATGGAACGAGTATAGGATACACTGTTGAAGTAGCTAAAGCTTTGGATATCATCAGGTCTGAGGGACCATGTATAGGGCTTAAGCTTAACATTAAGAAAATTGAGGTCATTTGGTCGTTATACAATGGGGTAAAGGCGTAGGAAGGTTTGTTCCTAGTGGGATTGGGAGGTCAGTGTTAGGTTTGAAACTCCTCAGCGGGGTGTTAGTCGGGTTGTCAGTTATACTAGTAGTTTGGCTGTGAAAAAAGTTTCATGTGCGGTGGATCTTATGTTAATAAGAACACCGCGAGTTTCTTCTGCTTCGCTTTTGTATAGAGGTTGCTAAGTTGTTCTTTGGCCTGCAAACCTGCCAACTTATGTTTGTTGATGAAGTTGTATCTGTTTTCAACAAAGGCCTTCGGGATGTGATCAAGGACATTGTGGTTTATGGGGGTCCACTTTGGGAATTTAAATGGCCTCGATAGCACAATCTTGGAGTTCACAAGACTACATTCTGCGCAACAATGGTATTGATGGGTTGCGCACCGATTATGGGTGTGCGCTAGGCAGCTTGCACAATTCCCTTCCCGGTCTTGATCTTGGTAGGTTTGATAATAAGAACACCACCCCTGGTCCCATCCAAAAGCGAAAAATACTTTGGCAAGTGCTCTATATACTAAAGCTACCTGGAGGTTGGGAAAAGGTTTAAGCTATCCATGTGTCAGAAAGCGGTGTTATATCTTCGACATAGCCCTCATGCTGAAGTATTCTCGTTGAATAGCTATGCCAACACACATTATCAGTGAAGTATCAGGTCATCCATAAATACCGTTTGATGATCCATTTTGTTTTTTATTGATCATGGTTGCAAAAGTCGTTAGGTGCTCTCTCGTCGGTTGACCAGGTAGTTGAGTGTACTCGGCTTAGGCGGAGAGTACACAGGGAGTACTAAGACATGTCAAATAATAAAGAAATTAGTTTTTGTAAATTAAATACATGTCACATAACATAAATTTACTAATATTTATGACAAAATACGTGGAATTGATATTCATTCTTTAATATGGTAGGATTAGAAATTATGTTTTATTTTATTTTAAGTCATACTCGCCTGAGTTGACTTACTAGGTCCGATTTCGGCGGATGTTGACCGCGTTTGATCGATTTCGAGTAATCAGGAGTTGAAGAAAGTCGTATCGGCAACCTCCCTTGTAGCGACTACTCGGGCTTTGAGACCTTGTTTTACAATTCTATGAGCTTTGCCTAGTTTGCCATAAGCTTTGTTATGAAACTTTAGGAAGCATGTAGTCCATGGCAAAGAGTGAATACAAACATGACTTGGTTAAAGACATCCTATGCTTAAGAGGGTAGAAATCTCCACCAAATATGGTCTTTGGCCAACAGAAGTTCTTATGTTAGATTAGGGTGTGGACCTTACCAGAATATTGTGGGTCAAAGGAAAATTGTTAAATGGCTAGCTGTGTTAAATCACTGCAATAGAATACAAAAAGGAAGGTTTATAATGAATTTGAAATCAGGTAATCTAATATCCTTATACATGAGGATAATCAATTCAGTCGACTCTATTATGAATTTTTAATCACATTATTCATAGAAGTCTGTGCTCTCGTTTAAGGAAGATGGAGAAGGAGACAAGAAGAGGTTATCAGCAACTTTTACAAGATAGCTCATTATGTTCATATCAATCTATTATGAAATATTGAGTATCAACACATCTTAAATTATGTTCATATCAATCTATTATGCGTGTATAGAAATATTGAGTATCAACACATCTTAAATTATGTTCATATCAATCTATTATGCGTGTCTAGAAATATTGAGTATCAACACATCTTAATTCGCCCTTTGATTCTATTACTTGTAAAGTATGTCTCGGCAGCTAGCAGTCTTTTTACTTACAATTCTCATGTAAACTTTTTACTTTAATGAAAAAAGTAATGTTTGTTCATGTTTATTACATTACAAACTACCTTAAAACATGAAGTTCTAATCACCACCATGTTTTGCATTTGCTTCTGTGTTTATTTTCAAAAATGCCGTACGTTACACAACTTATATATATATATATATATATATTATGTATTTCTAGTATGGACTTTCAGACGGTTTCCTCTGAAATGATAATGAACAATGTCATAAACAAACATTGTCTATGGTTGCAAGTTTAACGAAATTATTATTAATAAACTAAGATTTCGAAATAATAAAACTACTAAATAAATATTGCCGAGATTTCAAGACTAAGACAAAACAAAACAATTTGCACATCCTACGATTCGGCAGAGTCAATTTCCGAAGGCAAAAACAAGTGTTAGACCTCCCTGCTGGGACCTTCGTTACAAAAAAACAACAAAATGTGTGAACGACCAGATCTGAAAAAATAAAAGCGAATCGGACATGAAATAAAGCCGGCTCGACGATCTGTGTTCGACTAATTCAATATTCGAAGGGCCGAAAGCGCATTCAACAGCACTCCCTCCATAGGTCCTTCGTTTATAATAAAGTAGCCGCAACACCTTTTCAATAACTATTAATTAATTTGCTCATTGAGAAAAAAAAAAATAAGAGATGTGTGTCTGTGGTGTTGATATATAAGGATGCCAATAAGAGATCTGAACAATTAAAAACGATATGATACTTAACCGTTTAGAGTACGATATCTGACACATTTAGATCAGAAAAAAAAAAGTAATGTATGACCAGAAAATACACAGGTAATTAGACATTAATGTTGAAATATTACTAACCTTGTACACCTTATAATAATGATTATTTAGAGGTCGTTTGGATTTTAATATCAGATGGAACTAGTATTCCAAAATATTCCATCAAAATTTGCTTAGTTCGTTAGTAATGAAATTTAATTTGGATATATATTGCTTTGCACTTATCTATTTTCAACTTTAAACTTTTAAGAAAAATCTCTTATTTAATAAAAAGTCTTTTTTTTTTTGAAGGAGCTTGAAACTTTTAGATTATGAGCTTGAAGTTTTTGGTTTAACACTTCTTTTAATAACGTTTAAAAGGGACTACAAGGTTTTAGGGAAAATTAACTATTTTAACATCTAAAATAGTGAACTTTTTAATACACAAACTTTTAAATTTTTTTCTAAAGATAACGAAAAATGAAATTTTTAGTTATAATTTTAAACATTTTTTTTAATTATATATGCACGATCTTCGTATGCTATTGTTCCCATACGTTCTTCTTCGATCGCCCCCTTCATCACCGATTTCTGGTACGTTATCCTTTCCGTTACACGTGAAAATTTTGACATTATCGACTACTTGGAACTTGTTGTGTATATAAAGAATATCTTGGTTGATATATAATGCACGACATTAATGATTTAATAGTATTATATTATGTTTTCAATTGTTTGTGAATGACTATGTTTTATTTTAGTTATGTCCATTTTGGTCATTTTATACATTTTATTGAAAGCTCCAGTCACTCTATCAAACACTTAAATATATCCAAACAACTAGCAGTTTACAACCACCAGTTACTTTTGCTAAACATACCCCATATATGCTAAGGATGATGCACATAATCAAAGGTCCAAGCCATATAAGCTCCATGGTTAGTACACGATGCGACCATGAATCACCCATAGGAAAGTTGATGTCTTTTGTAGATTGGTAGAATGCAAGTTCAAGTCAACATTTAAGGACGATGAAGTATTAAGTAATTAAATTCAAGATTGAAGAATGAGATATGGTGATTGATACAAATATTGCTTGTAAGCCTTATAGAAAAATAAAACATTTTTATAAAAAATAAAAAGATCATAAAACAAAGTCTTGCAAACTTAAATGAAAATTATTATGACATAAATACTCACATAAATATCTAAGACTTTAAACAATTTTATAAAACCAAAATTTGTTATTTAAAACTTTGAACTTTTCATAGGTAATTAAAGTTATTATAAACAGTGTAATCTTTATTAGTCATAGGTAATTAAAGTTATTATAAACTACTTGTTAATGATACACTAACATTGTGTTTTAACTGTCTCATTAGCCATTTAATCAATTGAAGGGACCATCAAGATCCACGTGAAAGAGACCTTTAATTGATTGATAATATTGACAAGGTTGATAATCTAATCAAGTGTTCGGAATTCTCTTTATCAGACAAACACATAAACTAGTAATCCTGCAAACACGAATTCATATACCGGTTTTCTATTGATTATCGAACACAGGGTTTGCAACCAATTTAAGATCTCCAGACACACTATCTCTCTTTCTCCCTCTCTCTCTAACTCCGTGTTCTCCAAGCGTCTAACCCAAGCCCTAATACAATAATGTGTTTATATACCACATGTATCATATACTAGGCTAAGTCCAAGCCCACCACTAAACTCGTGAATACTCTAGCAATACATGTGGGTTTAGAGTGGCCCATACAACATTAAACACAATATATAATCTTAATCCTCATATTGTTAATCGTCTAACAATTTACAAGATATCCAAAGATCAAATTACTATGTTGTTGTCATAACATGCACCAACAGACTCCCCCTTACAATATACACTAGTAGTCAAGATACGTATTTAAAATAATTGAACCTTGACATGACAATTATAAATTTTGTTAAATTGGTTTTTAAAACATTATTTTCTTTAATTGGGTATTAACTTTGACTTTTTAATACAACCTGTTTTTTATTATTAATTAACTATGTTAGTAACACGTGTATTATACGGATTAAACTATAAATAATAAAATTCATAAAATTGTAACATAAGTGTTTAATACTTGGTGTTATTTATTATCTTTTGTGAATTCATGGCAAGGATCATATAATAATAATAATGTAGTAGAAATAAAAGAGGGGGCTAAAGTTTGGAAATTATGTAATAAAACCTGCAATCATACCAATAACTAACACAATTCAAAACCATAGTACCATGGAAAACATGTAATAAAACCTACAATTATACCAATAACCAACACAATTCAAAACCCAATAACAAATATAAATTCAAAATTATCAAAATTCATATCAATAACAAACCCAAATTCAAAATTACCAAAAGTTTTGTGTTGCAAATTAGAAACCCAACACTCAAAAAAAAAAAAAAAAAAAAAAAAAAAAACGAAAAACCATCCATTTGCAAATCAACCAAAGTTAAAATTTACCTTATTTCTTGTATTCATGGTATCATGCAAGGAGCATGCAACATTTTTGGATTGTCACAAGTGAAAAGGAACGCAATATTAGGAAGAAAATACGAGGTTGTACGGGATTCACACTTACCGATTGGGATTGCGAGTGTCAAAGGGGCCAAGGAATTCATATTTTAAAAACTAATACAAGATATTTAATATAATGGAACATGTATTTCAGAACAGAAATATTATTTAGCTTGCTTATTAAATTAGTTAGTTACATTAATTCTTTTATATATAATTCTAAATTCTATAAAACTTTGGATTGTCAAGGATGCCATGTGGCAATCCAAGTTCTTTATTTATTAGATATGATAGATATATGGTATTTTTATCATTCTTACAATCTTGTTACATTATGGTCTGTTTGGTATGTGGTAATTGAATACACAATGAAATGGAATGGATGAGGTAATAGAACGGACAAAGGAATGAAATAGATCAGTACCATTCCATTGTTTTGTTTGGTTATCATGCAAGAATGAAATGAATCATTACTTTGTGTTGTTTGGTAGAAATAAAAAGACAAGAATAAAATTAAATAGGCGATGAGTGGAGGTGGTGCGTGATGCTAGTGGGCGGTGGCAGAAGGCAATGGTTAGTGGTGGTGGTGGGTTGTGGAGGTGGAAGTGGTGGTGGCTGTAGTGGTAGTGGGTGGTGGTCGACGGCGGTGATGAGAGGGTGATGTAGTGTGAAAGAGGGAATAAAATAGAAAAAAAGAACTAGTGTGGATGAAATGAATTTGAGGTGTTTTAGTCGGAGGGAATGAAATGGAGGAGATAATAGGTAATTTTATTAAATTGATCAACCAAACACTTTTTTTACATTCCTTCGTGATGATCCATTACATTTCGATTTTCATTTCTGCATACCCAAAGCTATCTGAATATTTAATATCTTTCATTAAAACAACAAGTAGAAATATACGAAAAAACAAAAATATATTTCATTAAAATAACAAGTAGAAAGATCGAAAAAACCAAAAATTAGACGTATCCCTTCCTTAATTTTGTTGATTTTTTGTAAACTCGAAAATGAAAAAAAGGTCTAATAAATTATTTTATTTTATTATTACATAATAAATGAAAAGATTATCTGTGATTAAGTAACGTAAATGTCGTTATTTCATCCTGAGTCTGTAAAACAGGGATCATTGCCAGATCTACCGACGCCCGTTTGATAATCAGAATCCGATTTGCACACCAACATAGCCTCTCACCGCCAATTATTCTTCACTTCTCAACTTTTCTGCCGTGATGTGGAGCACGACTCTTGCCAATTTTAAAGAAAACCTAAACAAAATCGCCTTAGATGTTCACGACGACGATGACGACGCCGACGATTACCACAGGCCATCGGATCTCTCCGACTCTGATCGGATATTCTCTCTCAATCACCGCCGTTCCGGTTCTCCACTCGCCAACGGTCTAGATTCTTCCTCTTCTTCTTCTTCTTCAGAGGTAACCACGACTGTTGTTGATTTGTTGCTGTGTTAGTTATGTTTCTTTAGCTAATTTGGAGTTGGTTAAATGTTAATCGCTGATTTAGGTTGAATTTCTTTTGCTGTAAGTTGTAATTTTGAAAATGTTTAGTTAGGGTTTTTGAGAGGTTATGTATGGACATTGTGGTGAATGGTAGGTTAAGGAGGGATTTGGATAGGGCAAACTTAACATTCGTGCGATTCGGTGTCTTCAGAGCATTTTGTTAGTTGATCATGCTTTGTTTTTTTGTAGAATAAGTGAGATATAAAGTAAGGTTTAGAATTGCCCTTTTGAACTATATTATGTGTGTTGTGTGTTTTTAATTCTATTGCAGCTTTACATGATGATAATGTGTCACTTAATGGAAATGTTAGTTTTGTTAAGGTCATTATTCTTGCAAAATAAACTTGAGTGATTTTGGGCTGTCCCAACTGTTTGAACCCGAAATTTACTTGGATTTTGTAAAATATAAGTTACTGAATCACTTGTTTAAGTGAGGGGTTTACTTAAGGCCTTCGAAGATGATTCATCATACATGTGAGGAAGATGCAACTATACTAGAGGTGATCTCTACACAACCTTGCACCTTGCAATAGGGAGGATGTCTTTTTGCTGGGTCAAAATTCAGTTCTAGCATATTGTACTGTTTCATATGTCTTGGAAATTCTAACTTGTGCCTCTGAAAAATCTTTTTCTTGAATAGACTTACCAAATCTGTTTTAAACTATGCTGTTCTGCAGATCGAACAATACAAAGCAGAGATCAGGAGGCTTCAGGAATCTGAGGCACAAATCAAGGCACTATCAGTTAATTATGCAGCTTTACTAAAAGAAAGAGAGGTACCAATTTGTTTTCTTGTATCATTTGGTTTCTTCATGAAATGTACTAATAGTGCATTAATCAGCTGTGTAACCAATTCTTAAACAATGGTCGATGTACATTTGGCACAGTTAGTTGTGCATGTTTATACTAACTGATTAATGTTGTTCAAACTGAATTGCTTAGGTGGTATTCCTTTTGTTAGGAGGCTTGTTTAGGTGGTAGTTCACTTTTTGTTTAGGTGTTAAATATCTTTTTGTTACGAGGTTGAAGTTTCATTTAATGTATTCAGGTTTCGTTCTTCGTTGGTCTTTTTAAGCGTTCAGGAAAAAAGATAGTTTCTTTAAATAAGTTTTAGGCCTGTAAAGGGTGGCTTAATGGATATATTTTCAGTGTTTGTCCGTTCACATGACTCAATATTTTATGCCATAAGCACACATTTTTAGGATGTGCTTTGCTTTTCACCTCTTTATATTTATGAAATTCTTGTGCTTCGTATATTGATCATATGTTTCATATGCAGGATCGTATATCTAGATTGAATGATGAAAATAGTTCATTGAAGAAAAACCTTGATGTGTCTAGAAGCGAGATTTTGAAAACGTCTGCTAGTAGCTCGTCCGGATGCAAGGTAGGCTTACAGCTAAATAGTTATGTAATTTTTCATCTATTTAGGGATAGGAATGCAATACATCTGTGATCATGCTTGTGGGTCTTGAATTTTACAACTACCTGCTCACTCAGCTTTGTAAACACAGTTCATCCTTGTTATGTGCGTGTTTGGTTTGTTTCTTCTACATTTTATAGTGTTGATTTTAGCTCCTTATACTTTTTGATGATAAAAGTTTACTTAACAGCAGAAAAACCGGTCGTTTGGAAAGAGAATGCAGAACGGTGTCACATTGAAAGAAGATGCACACTCATTACAGCCCTCCATGATCCAAAACAAAACAGGGAGTTCTAGCACTGAAAGCAGTGAAAAGGTAACATCTTGTTTTGCACATTACATGAATTATTTATTCATCATGATCTAATTGTTCAGCTATGATAGTAAATTCTTTTACCGATGTAAATATTAATTAAGATGGTTCTACATTATGTAAATTTGATCCCTTGTTTGTACCTTCCTCTCCTAGTTTCATGATGTGCTTTTAGTACATAATGAATGAATTTGACGACAGATATCTGAATAACTTCTAGGAGCTATCTGATTTACTGGAGGAAAAGAACAATTCTCTAGCAACGTTGCAAGCAACACTTGAGCAACAATTAAAGCAGTTACAAGATGAACTTGACAAAGAACGTGGAAAGTCGGCAAGCTTGCAATTCAGGTTCCAAGGTGTGTAGGGAATTGACTTGTGATTACGTTATCCATGTAGTGAGATTTTTCTAATGCTAAAGTTTATTTTTAGAGGAACAGAAGTTGAACCGATCTTTCTATGAGGAACGGGATTCCTTAAAGGCAGATAAAGAAAATGTAAGCTTTACATTTGATTTATTGCATTTTAAAGATCCATGATTACTTTCTGTGTGGTATGACTTCTTATTTTTTCTGCAGATGTTAGCGGAGATGAGTAAAATACGAGATGAGCTGAGCAGAAAAATATCTGAAATAAGACATTTGCAGCTGGAGTTGAATAAAAAGGAAAATACAGAAGCAAATGATGCTGCAGAGTCTCTTAAAATAGTAGTAGCATCGTTGGAAAAAGAGAACAGCGATCTTAAGGTTAAATATGCTCTCTTGTTGAATATAGCACAAGGGTTGTTGGTTTTTTACAATTCGTTTTCTTATAGATGGAGAAAAATGAACTGAAGGTTGCTTTGGAAGTTGCTAGTAAATCTTTGTCCTCAAATTCAAATGGTGTACATGAGGTTAGTTTCTTGTAGCTATAAAACCATGGACAAAAATATCTATTTTTTAGAGTAAAAATGCCATTTTCGTCACTGAGGTTTGGCCAGTTTTGCGACTTTCATCCAAATGTTTGTTTTTTCGCATTTGGCTCCAAAAGATTTGAAATCTTGCCATTTTCATCCGGCTCGTTAACTCCATTCATTTTTCTCCCGTTAAGTCAGGGGTATTTCCGTCTTTTTTGCTAACTTAAAGGGCAATTCTGTCTTTTTCACTTTATTTTAAAAGACTAAATACCCCTGAAAAAGACCGAATTGCTCTTTAAGTTAACAATAAAAGACGGAAATACCCATGACTGAACGGAGAAAGATGGACGGAGTTAACGAGCGTATGAAAATGGCAAGATTTCAAACTTTTTGGATCCAGATACGGAAAAACAAATCTTTGGATGAAAGTCGCAAAACTGGCCAACCTCAGGGACAAAAATGAACTCTAATTTTTATTCTTGTGCATATGTATTCCCCGTCTATTTTCTGTTTTTATGACGCCGTGTTGTTTTTCTTTTCTGTGTTGTATATGCAAAACACAATTTGTGTGCAGCAGGCAACCGGAAGTTTTGTTGGCAAAGAAGAAATGGAGGCATCTCTTCAGAAAATGGAGAAAGATCTGAAGGAGACAGCTCAGCAAAGGGACAAGGCACTACAGCAACTGAATCGGCTTAAACAGCATTTATTGGAGAAGGTTTAAAAACATGTTTTGGTTGTATTTTGTTTTAATTCTATGCACAGTAGGCATTTGTAAATTTACACATTTTGTTTAGGAGTGTGAAGACTCTGAAAAGATGGACGAAGACAGCAAGATCATTGAAGGGCTACGAGAAGATAACGAAATATTAAAAGCTCAAATAAGACATCTGGAGAAATCTCTGAATCAGGCAATTGCTGGTCAAGAAGAGGTTAGGTTGACAAACAACACTGAACTGCAGAAGGCCAAAGAAACCATTGATGATTTGAACAAAAAAGTGGCTAGTCTTAGAAGCATTGTAGATGTGAAAAATGTTGAACTTTTAAATCTTCAAACTGCCCTTGGTCAGTATTATGCTGAAATAGAAGCTAAGGTATTTTTTTTGTCTTCAAGATAGCATTATATCTGAGTTGATGTTGAAAGCAGCTTAGCTTACGTTAAATTAAATTTTAATTTTATGTATGACCAGGAACATTTGGAAAGGGAATTGGCTTCTGCAAGAGAAGAATCTGTTAAACTTTCTGAGAGATTGAAGGTTTGTTATTTTTGAACAAACTCTTCTAGGTGCTTTCTTAGTAATGTGTTGTTGGACTTGTATTCTTGATTCCATCTTTTTCAGTTAAATTGATGCTTTCTTGCTATATGGTTCATACTGCTATGCAGTAAATTACTATTTTAGAGAAAATATTGGTTAAATATAACATACATTTTTTTACATCTTCACCAGGAGGCATTTCAAGAAGTGGAGACAGCAAAGAAGGAAAAGGAGGAATGTATGGAGAAACTTTCACAGACTGAAAGACTATTAGCAGAAGGTAAAGGGAGAGTAATGAAGTTAGAGGAAGACAACAACAAACTTCGTCGTGCTTTAGAGCAAAGCATGACTAGGCTTAATAGAATGTCCATGGACTCTGATTTTTCTGTTGACAGGTCAGTTTTTTTAATCATATATCTTTTTTATCTACAGGCTAGTTATTCTATCGCCTACCGTGGAGATTCATTTATTGAATTGCTGTACATGAGTTCTAGGAATTGTGACCTTTATGTGCATGTATTATGAGGCGGGGAATGCATATGTTGGTATGCGATGGTATGATAGTTTTCTCTTGAACTATCTTTTGTTCAAACCGACCAACATAGTTGATCTAATTATTTGAGTTTGTTGAATGGAAATAGGTTTTAGTTGCTCTGGAAATCACAGGCTATTCAAAATCTTCGACAAGGGTCTGAAACAACAATTAACCAGATACTTATTTTATTGACAGTTAGAATGAAGTAGCTTGATTTCATCTGATGTTAGCATATGTACTGTTGTGTGTTTTTGATGTTTGTATAAGTATTGATACTGCATTTCTATCATGATTTTTGGTTTCAAATCAACAAATCTATCATTACTGTTCAAATTTCAAACTAAGCGACCCAAGTTGGAGCACTGTGTGTTATTGATTTAATCATTGCTTTTCAGTTTTCACATGTTAATGACTAGCAACATTTGCAGGCGTATTGTGATTAAATTGTTGGTGACTTACTTCCAGAGGAATCACAGTAAAGAGGTGAGACTTGTTTTATGTGGATAACTTTTGTTTCCAGGCCAACGCAAGTATAAAAAGTTAAAGAAAATAGGAATACATTAACCGAACACATGTGGTCTTAGGTTCTGGACCTTATGGTACGCATGCTAGGATTCTCTGAAGAAGAAAAACAGAGAATTGGCGTTGCTCAGCAAGGAGCCGGTAAAGGTGTTGTTCGTGGTGTTTTTGGTCTACCAGGCCGTCTAGTAGGCGGCATTATAGGAGGAACCCCCACTACAGATGATCTGCCAAATGCTGCATTAGATAATCAGGTAATTCAGTTCATCCCAAATTTATATGTTTCTTTGTCACATATATAGTGTGTCAAATATGATTATGAAACTCACTCATTGTTTTGTATTGAATGTTGCAGTCGTTTGCGGATATGTGGGTTGATTTTCTTTTAAAAGAGGGTGAAGAAAGGGAAAAGAGAGAATCTTCAGAAAACATTAATACCAAGTAATTAGCAAGGGTTTTGGTTTGCCTATAGTTATGTTCAATTTATTCTTTTTCCATATACAAGTTGTAAGCGTGGGTTGATATTGTTGGAAAAGAAAGTTTTAACTAATAAGCTCTCCATACACTATGCCGTGTTGAACGTCTTAATACTAAACATTTTTATTTAGATGTAAAAACACTTTAAGAGTTGTGTAATATGCAAAATCAAACCAAGACCACCTATTCAGACGTCTGTTTCATTTACAAAAAAGTCTCAAAACCTTTTGCAATAAGAATTTCAAGCTATTGGAAAAAACATACTGAAAAGGTCACATTCAATAAAACCAAGCATGAGTTGATAAGTCGTACATCAGCATCACACAACTTGAAAGCTACACAACACAAATACAGCTACTCACCGACACTCGTACTTGATGTCAACCTAACCAAACAAAGCCAAGCCAGAACTAAAATTCTACCCCTTCTTTTCTTTCAGTGGTCCACGCGGTATTTTACTCACAACCTTGGCATCAAAAACTGCGTATTGTTTCTTGATCTCAATCATCACTTTCTCTGCAAATGCATCAATTTGGTTCTCGTACTTCTCGTAAAGAACGGGAATTGTGTGCAGAAGCACAAAGCCTGTTTTCCAACCACAACATTTTAGCTCTTATATCTAAAAAAACATAAACTATGAACAATGTTGAATACATCCTTACTTATGTAGAACAATGTCAAGAAATTGCACCAACTCCCCACTATAGATAGAACCCACAGTCCAAAAACCACCTGCCATGCCAGCACAAGTCCCATGGAGATGGTAGAATGGGTAAAAAGTGTTAGGAAATATGCGGAAAAATACGTAAAAAGAGTGGTAATGAGATAAAGTATACGAAGGGAGAAGAAGAATCACATAAAACATACAAGAAGAAACTTCTTTAAATCCCTTCCGGATGCAATGTTCCGTAGTGAGTCAAGAGCCCGATTAATCTCATTCCTTAATGCAGCAGCAATCTGAAGATACTTGTCTTCAGGAATTCGAACCTCAGGGATACGTGGAGGAGACCTGTGAATAGACCAGTAAGTCAGATAGTCAACAATCTCAACATTAAGATCTAGTAAATTGATGTAAAGCTTACTTGTTAATGAACTTAGAAGCATTGGACCACAGGAAGAGAACTGCAAATGCAAGTATCAAAACATGGCAAACCAAAGTAAGCAGATGGTACTCGAGCAGTTCAAAAAACACCCACACTGCAGTTGCTCCACCAAGTACACTGGCTGATATCTTCTTGTTCCTCCACAAGAACACATCAGCAGCTGCAAACATAAGACAGTGTGTCAAAGAAACCTGAGCATTCTACGTAAGGGTATGATGCTAAACAAAAGTGAACATTATGCGATGATATATGAAGAAAGATTTAGCAGTAGTAATACACACTGTACAATCTCTCTTAGTACCTAAATAAACATACATCATTTAAGAAAAAAAATGCAGCTTCTTTAAAGAAACATGAATTCATCATCCACTTTAACTAAACTGCAACAGTTTTGCATTATAGTTGCTCAATAAACAAAGCCAGCTGTTAGTAAACCAACACATCAGCCTCGACTGCGACTGTCCTTTGGGATGAACAAGACAATAAGACATTTACACGAGCTTAAAAACTACCACAGTAAGACTAAAAGACTAAAACAGCCCAAATGACTTATAGAGACTTAAGTCCAAATGAGCTGGTTTCTTAAATTCTCAATTTGCCTAAAAACTCCTCAATAAACTAGTGAAGTCAATAATATAGTAATAATTGTGAATTCTGTATAGAATAACACTATATAAACAGATATGTATCACAACTAAGGCTTTTGATAACTCCTAAAATGTAACTAGTTAAGCACAACAAGGCACACACACACACACACACACACACACACACACACATATATAGGGTTAATAAGTGAAGTTGAAATGAATATTAGTTACGTTTTCCACCACCGAAAACTTTGTGAACAGGTTTCTCTCGGCCAAACAAGCGGTAGATCTTGGACTTCATAGAAGACGGAGACGGAGTCTTCTTCAAGTCATCGTCGTGCTTCTTCTTCTCCGATTCAGAGTCCGACGACGAAGAATCGTCACGATGAATCTTCTCAGTAACCTTATCCATGAAGGAATCGCCTCCTCGTGGCTTGATTTCGTCGGTGTGCTCCGCCATATGTACCTCAAAATCTAAAACCCTAACACTGCTTAATCGATTGCTGATTGATGGAAGTATGACTGTGTGAAGATAACTTTTTCCCCAAATTGGTAACAGGTGGTAACGTGAGGGTTTATATACGTCTACGACCCGCTGTTTCAGACTATCCGACCCTCAGCCTCGGACAGCATTCAAATATTACATTTTCTAGATAAATGAGAAAAATACTAAACCGAATTCTTCTAGTAGTATTTGAATGACTTTCTCCCATCAAAATCTTGTTTGTGACAACATGTAATCCGTGAGTCGGGGTTTTATACAGTGAACTTTCAAGCGATGAACTTCCTTTGAAATTAGTGACGAGCTGTGTCACCAACGTTGTTTACGATCTTGAGTTGAAATTAGAACCTTTGAGAGAAACGAGCACATTACCTTGACTATAAGTTTTATGATGACGCTTATATTTCATCTTCAGTTTTTATATATGATTTTGATTACTCATGTGTAAACTCACCCTGTTCGGAGCTATGTTCAAGGTCGACTCCTTGACGGTTGTGAGACCGTACCCCTTGATGTGTGGGAACCGTGTAGTATCCGTAAACTCTCACTATCTGGCAGGTTTCAACTCGAGATTAAAGCCCAAATTCATCCCTTCAATCTATATGTCCGTCGAAAATGACCCAAACGGGATGTTTGATAGTTTTTTTTATTTTATGGAACATTAAAGATAACTGATATGTTTTTCTAAATATAATAATCGTATATTCCTCATCTAGATGGTTCTTGTCGGATTAGATAAACGAAATTTGACATTTAGTTGACTAACATATAATATAGTTTGGGTAGCTTAATATAAGTATATTAATTAGTTTAGCGATTCTCTTATATATTCTAGTATTTAATTTAATTTAATATTATGTTTTATTTTAAGTATCGGTCATTTCACATTGTTAAATATAATTTAGATGTCATGGCTAAAAAGTAAACACAACGTTACTTTAAACAAGTAAAAACGGTACATCGTTTTAAATATATTAAGCTAAAGGATAATATCATGTATTTAATTTGGTTATAATCTACATCATACATTAAGCTTTTTTAAAAGAAATATGTGATAGTTTATAACTTTAGATGGATATAACAAAACCAACTTCAAAAGTTAATATCATAAATTAATATCAAACACTAAATAAAAGGTTAACATAAATAAAATTGCTGTTAGTGCTTTTAAATTTGAATATTTTTTTTCTTTGCTTGTTTCGTGTCAATGGGAAGACAATACCTAAACGAGGACGGTGGGTTTGCAATGTTATGACGTCTATATGTGTTCATAACGTGTCATGATCTTGACCATTGAAATTTGGAAGAAAAATCAACATTTACTTTCTTTTTCTTTATGGACGGGTGATTGATATAACTTTTATACCTTATTATTTTTCAGATGAAATCTCTAAACTAATATTTGATCAAGTCACGGTTTAGTAACATTTAAAGGGATCAAGGCATAAATTGACATATCATAATGGTTTGGTTCTATATTTGTCTATGCTTTATAATATAAGTTTCTTTTAAAAATGAATTACGACTGATAATGTACGAGTCATCTAAGTAGAGACGAATAAGTCGTTAAAGTTTTTATAGTTTTTTATTTCCTTTTTTATGTTGTTTGGTTACCATTTCAACTTAGTTATTTTTTTACCATCATTTTTATGTTTCGCTTTAAATTTGACGAGTCAATATGTCGCAACGTGTATGCGTGTTTCAATACTTTTACATCTATTATGTTCAGTTTATTTATGTGATTGATGAGTTAGTGGGGTAGGGCCCCGATTTCTTATTTCGTCTAGGGCCAAAAATTTTTCTAACATTCTCATAATACGGGCATGTGAATACATATACCCCATAATTACCTACTTATCTACTCTCTTTGATTAAGATTTCTTTAAATTTCTATCCTTCTAACGCACAATTTGTTATACTTATCTGTCATATATTATTATACTTAAACCAATCATTAAACCGAACGACACCTTAGAAGTTAGATATCAATAAGGTTATGCTACAAAAAACTTAATAATTAGCTACATTATAAGTAGTAGGATATCTGTAACACTCTATGCTAAAGATACTCACATGTCACTTTAATAGAATATCATATAATACAATACGATATAATAATATAATACAATATAATATAATACAATACAATACGATACAAATGTGATATAATTAAATATGGTATTTTATCAACTTGTCAAAGATTCCATCTAATAGAATTGGCATATATTAATTTCATTAACTTTGGATAGATTAACAAACTAGAAAAGACCATGTAAAAGACAGAAATCTCGTGCGAAATATACGGGAAAAGGAGGAAGTGACAAGTGTTATTGGCATGAAGAGTAATTTTGTATTTTCTCAAGTGAACTAGTTTTTCTATTGATTTTCAAACGACTATAAGTTTTTCATACTTGAATGTTTTTTTTTTAAAACACAACGTATTAACGAGAATTTCATTCTCTTTCATTCGAGTAGCCTATTGATATAGTTTTCTTTAAAAAAATTATATGATTTGAATCTCATTACGTGATTAAGTGATTTTGAATACCTAGTACCTATTACTTGATTTTGAATACTCAGTACATGACTAAGTGATTTTTGAATACCCATTACGTGATTACATATTTAATATAATTTGTTATAACTAATGTTATTACAATTATTCTTATTACGTGATTACACATTCAATAATAAGAATTTGATTGTTTATGCTTTATTACGTGATTAAATCTTTAATATATGACATTATGTGATTATTATCCTTAATACGTGATTATTCCTGAAATATTAGGCATTTCATATGCAATATTATGTAGTATATGTTTTGTTTTTATGTAATTATGTAATCACTCAGTGGGGTTTCACATAAATATATATTGAAATCACGTAATCACAAAATGAGTATTGAAAATCACGTAGTCACATAATTATACGTAGTCAACTATTGTTACGTAATCATGTAATCACTTAGTGGGTTTCACATAAAATACTATAATGAAATCACGTAATCATGTAATGGGTATTCAAAAATCACGTCATAGCTCGCTCAAAGTTCACTCGGATTTAGCTTGGAAAAAAGCTCTCTCGATATGGCTCGGTTAGAAAGTGAGCCTGGCTTCACCGGCTCGTAACGAGCCAAATTTGCTCGGATTGGCTCGTTTGGTAGGTTGGCTTGGCTTGGCTTAGCTCAAATTATTTTAACTGTAATATATTTTAATTTTATAAACATTATAATATATTACATAAAGCTGATTATTATTTACCTGTATTTAACAGTGTATTTTGATACTTATGGCATATTTGAAGGTTGATTGTCATACTAATGAACTAATATTGTATTTCGTTATAATTTAAAACTTATTTTGTGTTATTGAACTTGATTTTGGCTTGTAATGTATTAAGTTGAATTTATTTTAAATATATCCCTTTAAACTATTGAATAATATTTTAGATTACTGATTTTTGAGAGCCATGTATTATTTTTCTTTGATTCAGTCCCTGGGTTTACACCCAATCACACTTTCAATCCTCATTTGAAAAGAACAAACACTCCAGTCCCTGTGGTTGTCGATTGCTTACAATCAAGTCCTTATTGGAAATGTCCGTTATTTGACTGTTAAATACTTAAACATTGACAAGGGTAAAGTGGTAAATTCATCTAAACTAATCCCATTGTCACCCCCTTTTATCTTTCCTTCTTATAAGCAACACTTTAATCCCATCTCCCCCCACACACCTCTAGCTCCCAACTACATTCTCCAATCACCCATTAGACACCTGCTTTCAAGTCCGATCAAGCACAACATGTTGTCATAGCCGTGATTCTTGGAGGTGAATCAAGTGAAGGTACAAAGCTAGTGTATCTTGGTAGTGAATCAAGTGAAGGTGCTATTTCGCATCGACTCTTTGGTCATGTGAAGAGGCAAATAATTATTGGACGAAGTGTTGCATTTGATGAAAGGATTGGTTGGGTCACTCGGGTAAGGATATGGAGGTAAAAACCGACTCGTTTGTGGTTGAATCAAGTCTCGTGGAGACCAGCAATGACCCACCAGCTCACGGACCAGATTTTGAACCCAGTAACAGCCCTCAAAATAGCTCAGAAGCCAGCTCCGGTGCGTCTTGCAGTACTGTTGAATCTGGCAGCTCCGGAACAGTTAGTTAGCTCAGAATAGTCAGGTTTCGGGCATCAGTTCATCTAGTGGTTCGCTACAATTAGGTAGCCCACTTCAAGTTCAAGGCCAACACAATGTTAAGGAGGGGTACAAGAGTCAGAAGTGTTCCACGAAATCTGGATGATTTTATAATTAATTATCGAGTTACTCATGGAAACGTTGATGAAGATCTTTTGTTAGCTTGTGACGACGAGCTAATGTCGTTTCAAGAAGCCAAAACTAATCAAGAATGGGTATTAGCAATGAAAGAAAAGATGGACTCGATTGAAAGGAACAAAACTTGGTTTCTTACGGATCTTCCTAAGGATGCTAAACCAATTGCGCTCAAGTGGGTGTTCAAGGTAAAACGAAATCCAGATGGTTCTATTAATAAAAATAAAGCTCGTCTTGGTGCAAAAGGCTACGTGCAACAACACGGGATAGATTTCTATCAAGTATTTGCATCAGTTGCAAGGATCGAAACAATTCGGTTGCTAGTTTCTATTGCAGATAGTGAAGGATGGGAGATGCATCATCTAGACGTAAAGTCCACGGAGACTTGAAGGAAGAAGTGTATGTATTTCAGCCAGAAGAGTTTGAGAAGCCGAGTCTAGAATCGAAAGTTTACAAGTTAAAGTAAGCCCTGAGGGCCTGGAACGCCAAGCTAGATGAAATCTTCAAGAAGTTAAAGTTTTCTTGTTGCTCACATGATCAAGCAGTTTACATTAAGACGACATCCTATCATCGGTGTTTATGTCGATGATTTAATTATAACCGAAGATTCATTAGAAGAAATTGTTGGTTTCAAGAAACAGATGGCAACCACGTTCGAGATGAGCGACTTGGGAAAATTGTCGTATTACTTGGGATTAGAAGTTTTCCAAGGTGTAAACGGGATCTCAATCAAGCAGGAAGCGTATGCAACAGGGATTTTAAAGGAGGCAGGCATGTCAACTTGTAATCCAGGTCATTGCCCAACGGAACCGGGTGTAAAGCTCTCGAAGGATGAAAAAGGCAAAGATGTGGATGCTACGAGTTTTAGGCGTTATGTAGGACGTCTTAGGTATTTATTACATGCACGGCCTAACCTAGCTTATTCGGTTGGAGTTGTTAGTCGCTATGTGCAGGCGCCAAAGGAGTCTCATATGGTGGCCATGAAACACATTCTACGATATTTAAAAGGAACGACAAACAACGGGATCAAATATGGACGAGGTGGATCCAAGAGTTTAATCGGGTTTAGTGATAGTAGTCACAACGTGGATCAAGATGACGAAAGAAGCACAACGGGTCATGTATTCTATTATGGAAACCATCCGGTAACGTGGTGTTCTCAAAAGCAAACAACAGTTGCTCTTTCGTCATGTGAAGCGGAGTTCATGGCTGCTACCGCAGCTGCGTGTCAAGCACTATGGCTTCGGGAATTATTGAGTGAGATTAATAAGGACATGAACCTAATAGTCTTTGAGAGGATGCATTTGAAAAGGTGGAGTCGACGAAGTACGTTTACCCGATGGTTGGATAAGTGAAGATACATTTTCCTTATGAAAAACAATAATCTATAATTACTTATGCTCTTATGTATTTCCTATTATATATTTGTATCTCTAGAAACTTGACAAAAACATTCACATTTACTGAATTATATTTCATGTAGATGTTAACAATATAAATATGTTATGTCTGGTTTTTGATTTTGTGTTACCTGGGCAGATGTTAGGATACATTTTGAACACATGTGATGCAAATGTTTGAATTATGCTATCGATTTTCTCCATAAACTAATGCATTGTTTTGTTTTTGGTAAACTGTGATATATGTATAAATATCCGTATCTATATCTATACGATGACATCAAGCCCAACGCTTAATGGCCCTCAACTGTAGGACAATACTGGAGGCCGGCGTCGGGAGGACTCATGATCTCTACTATGTCATTGCTAGGTACTTTCAGCACTGCGGGATCTTACGCTCAAAGGTATGTGATTACTTGTATAAATTTTCAATTGTTTTTTATAGCCAACAAATTACTAATCATTTGTTTAAAGCTTGTAGATCACAACTAAAATCGGGGGCGATGGCGCCAAAGCATTTCTAAAACATTGACCGATAGAAACTCAAAACTAAAATGATAACACTTAACACAATATTCGAATAATTAGCTCATTAACCAACATAAACAAAACCATCCAACATAAACTAAAATAGGTAACTAAGTTAAAGACATTAATGGTTGCAATGCAACCTTATTAGACTAGACGACAAGGGAGCTCCCATCACCATTCAAGTGGTGTTTTCCAAATCAAGAAAACTTTCCAATCCTTCAAATATGGGATCCTCTTGGTTCATCTTAGAGGAATAACCAGTGACAGCGTAGTTCATGAGCTTCGGCATTGGATGGTTATGGCAACCAATGTACTTTATCATTACGATCTCCGGGTTGGATTTATTCTGCTGCGTACGTTTTTTTGCCACACATTCTGAAAAACTGCATTTATAGTACTCCCTGTACATACGTTTATCACACAAATTAATTAAACCTCTCTCTCTCTCTCTCTCTCTCTCTATATATATATATATATAAACACGCATGATATCAAACAAAAACTCATCTACAATTAATCATATCTAGAAACAGTGTTTCTTTTATATTGTGCTTCAGCTTCTCTATGTGTAGAAAATAAAGTCTCAGCCATTTTAAAAGATGGTTTGTATATTTCAACATGTTTTCGTAAAAAAAGTTTGTGTTATATGTGTATATAAATGCTGGTTTATATTCGAGATTATAAGATTAATAAAGTTTTCTCGTATTGGTTGTAATATCTTAACTTGTATATTAGAACATACAAGTTGATGGTATCTACCATCTAGGATCTACAACCAAAATTTAAATTATTTTGGTAACTTTAATGTCTAAATTTAAGTTACTATGATATTGTTAAAACGTAGATGTTTAAAAAATATATAATTTCAAAGTATAAACATGTAAAATATCCAATTTCCTTCTTCGAGTCAATGGGTCGTGTTCATGCCAACGTGTAAATACAAGTATCTTGTCTGGGTTAATTGTTTAACACGATTTTCTTGTTCATGTTTACGTGTAATTAATTTTCCTCCCAATTGGATACATGTATATTCACTAATAAATACAATTATCAGTTTCTTATGCCGTCGAATCGTCACATAATTCTTCGCAAACACAGCCAACGATGACACAGCGTCGTTATGGTGAATCCATCATAACTCACATTTTTAATACAATGTTCATGTAACAATAAATATATATATATATATAGTATATTTATTAGTGAGTAAATTATGTTTAATGATTCATGATTATTTACTAATACTATATATACATATGTGAGACTATAAGATGGGTAACATTTTTGTATATTTACTAATATACAAGTTGATGATATCTAGAATCTACAACAAAAAGCATATACAGATCAAATCCTAAGCTTGTACTCTTTTTGAAAGTGGTTGGTGAAAGAGGTACGTTACCAACAAAATATCAAATATGTAATCTTGTTACAATGTATTATAACATTAATTAATGTTAAAAAAAACAAAGACCGACAAAAAACGCTTCTATTTTAAATGTAAGTTATCACAAAACAACGAGTAGTTGACTCTTGACTTTGTTGACGTCTAAATCTTTTCAAAATTAACCTTTAACTTACACTTTCACTGAAAACAAAGATGTCAATTCAACTAGTTGAAAAATCACAACTTTCTATGAAAATGAATATGTGTAAGATAAGAAAATAATTGTGAAAAAAATATGAAGACAAACCTTGGATATGGAGAGCCAGCGATCGACTTTTCACCGTATTTTCTCCAAGACCACTCTTCATTCTTCGCTGACTCCAAAGGCATTTTATAAATCCGTTTTTCCTTATTCCTGTAACCCAAATTTAAAAAAACACAACACCTAAGTTAGCGGTTGTGAAATATAATATAAAAGAAATCAACAAAAAAATATATGAAAGTATAATAATTTGAACATACATAGTGTTAATTAAAGAGTAGATTAAAAGTGAATAGGATCCTTTTACCGTTGATTGGAGTCTGATGAACTTCGAGCATTGCTCTTTGTACATGTGGCGATGTCAAGAGCAGCATGTTGTTGCCTTTGAGAAAAGATCTCCGTACGTTTGGAGATATTGAGAGACTCCTGCCTTCTCTGAACTCGAGTTTGTTGTTGTTTGTGGGTTGGTGTCTCGCTTAATTTTCCATAACCAGGTAGGGTTAGTATGGGCCAATTCTTGCTAGAATGAGAGGCTTTTGGATGGTTATTTGGGGTTTGCATCACGTTGTTGTTTGTGTTAATAACTGAGGATGAGGTGCCAGAGGAGAGATTATCGACCATTGTATGTTGCTTCCAATGGTAAGCACCATCCCTATTTGGAAAGTTAACCGCCGGTGTAGTTGGAGTGGGGGTAGGAATGGGTGTGGGTAGGGTGGTGGGTACGGCAGATGATGACAAAGAGCCATTAGGGGTCGGGTAAAAATAATTGGCCATTGTGTCTAGGCCCCAACCACCCAACATTTGGTGGTTGTTTTCCAGGGTGGTGGTGGTGGGAGTAAATGTGGTGATGTCATATGGGTCGGTAAATGATGGAGTTGAGCCCTCAATGGTGGAAGGATAGTTGTGACCCCAATCATTCAACATTTGATTGTTGTTTGGAGGTATAGCCGCAGTGATGGTGGTGGTGGGAGTGAATCTGGTGTTGGATGCCGCGGTGGAGGCATCAACGGTGGGGAGAAAGCGATTGACTATTGCACTAAGCCCCCAATCATCCAACATTTGGTTGTTGTTTGAAGGTAGAATGGTAGGGGGAAAGCCATTGTTCATTTCATGAAGGTCACGATTGATAAAACCATCCATGGCCTAGTCGTTGATTGATTCGCTCAAGACAAAGATAGTTTTTTAAGCAAGAACAAAAGGTGTATGCCCGATACTAAGCAAGAGCATCTTATAAATATTATCGACTAGCCTTAAATTCGTTATAAGATTATGTAAATCCAAACTCATATATCATATGTTCAGGTATAATCAAATATATGTGATAGTCATCATCATGGCACTAGGAAGCATATAGCACGTGTGACATTTGACAAAAATGATTTTAGTTGTATATTATTAATAATAAAATGGAGTTTATATACATGATACAATGAATAAGTTCTTCTATCAATTGTGTTACACCTTTCTTTTAAGATAATGATTTAAATCATACATGGAAATGAGAGTGATATTAGATGTTTAATCAATTAAAACCAAGTGAACCGTTCAAAAAAATATTAAAATCAAGTAAAAAGTAGATCGTCTTCACGTGGAAATCCAAACATAAAGATTGCATAATATCGTATAAGACCAATAAAATATATTATTTTTATTCAAATATAACTAACAATCTTTATATATATATATATCATGAAATGAAATGAAATCCTCAGGGGTTATGTTTTGTGTTATTAGCCAAATAACATTATGGTCCAAGATTTTGATGTTATCTCCTTTTAGGTACTAGTGGGTGTCCGTGTGTTGCAATGGGTAACACGTACATTAGTGATTTTAAAGGTGTGCACAGGGCGGTTCGTGGGTTGTTTGCTTTTAAATAATTTTAGCTATACAAAAGTGTTGTCATTCTCCTTTGTTCCCTCGATTGCCTGCGTTTAAAAATTAATTAAAAGATGAAGTACAAAACAGTAAAACATATTAATATAGTCTATCTCTTGATTTGCACGTATTTCATTCCATAATGCCGCTTTGGTGAACTTCTTGCTGAAAGAAAATGTTAAGTGTTACGCAGTTACCTTTGTATATAAAGCAACTTATAATGCTATCGAAGTGATACATCCATATAAAGCACTATATAATTATCAAGAGGATTCCCATAGTAATTTGAGTAGCCTTCTCTGTTATTAACACAAAAATAAACTACGCTTAACAATAGTTTATTCAAGATAATCACTAAATGCTTTATTTAATAATTAAATGCCTTTGCTAATGGAAAGATTATTTAATCAAGAAAACCTTAAATTGTGATCTTAATCCCTTAAATTTGTGAAATGTTTTTGGTTACATTAATGTAGTTCAACAACAAAAACGGTCACCAATTCTGTTAGGGTGGAGAGGGCGTCATGCGGGTATGTACCAAACTATTTATTATAAAGAAAGAAGATCAACTTGCTAAAATTGGCCCTGAGTTTTCTTCATCATCGGGATGCTTTTCTTAGAGAGGAGAAGGGAACGATTGCCATTGCTGGTGTTGCTGCTGCAATTCAATACAATTCATTACCTTAGCGATTCTCTCATCATCATCATTCACAGTTACGGTTTATTTATTCCTATACTCCAATTTGTTCTGCGGCTGATTGATCATATAATAATAATAACAATAACAATAATAATTGCTCGGACTCTTTGGCGACTGAGAATGAATTGGGGGCAAATTTGGGAAAAACAGATGAAGATTAGGGTAAGAACTCCTCATGCTTAATCTGCCGTCTTAAAAACAATGTGTAGGAAATTACATTTCAGTACATCTTAAATATATATATATATATATATATATATATATATGTATACATATTATTGTAATCTATGTACATTAGCGGTATTTCAAATCAAGAAAAAAATTTATAAAGTCATGACTAAACTAAAAAGATAACAGATTCACTACGAATCTACAATCATAGCGGCCTTAACATAATAAGATATTTATTAATGAATACAAAGACAAATAATATTGTCGTTATCATCTTATTCTAGGAAAGCAAGATTTTCAGCAAAGGGTGTGGATGGGATATTCTGAGAGGATGAGGAGTTCACTAGACTGTAAGCCATGTTTGCGTGCTGAGGATATTGCTAAGCAGTAGCAGGTGCAGCTGAGTTGTTCGGAAGAGACATGCCTAAACGTAGTTTGTCTTCTGAGCTTGTAGCTGTGCTTGAGTTATCGAGCTGAAGACAATATTCGGATTACTGTTCGTCACAGGGCTGAAAACAAGGTTAGGATGACTTTGAGACATCAAGGCGGTGTTAGAACCGGTCATCCCTGCAGCAATCATGGAGTTCTTGTGATTTAGCTCTCTCTGCTGATTGTCAATTTCACATGATTTGTGGTAGCAATCAGTTCGGCGAGTGTGACTTCATTCAGGTTTGTAATATGTTTAATCATCGAAACATCAGCATCCCAACTTTTCAGCAACGAGTTTAAAAGTTGGCGATTCATCCCAATGTTAGTAATAGTGATGCCAGCACTGATCATCTGTGAGACTAGCTTGACAAACCTCCTGATTTTGATTTTCCACGGTCTCCCCATAAATGTGATTGAACGAACTGAATTGCTAGTTCAGCTTGTTTACCCTGCTAGCCTTCATGTCGGTGTTTCCTTCATACAGATTCTTTAACACATCCCAGACCTCTTTTGCATTTGTGCAATTTCTGACAACAATTGAGATATCCGGACCAAGAGCCATAATAAAATTCGCCATTGCCTTATCGTCTTCGTCTTTGATTCTTCGATCATCGTCCGTCCACATATTCTAAGGCTTCGGAATCTGAGTAAGAGGATCGTCTTCAGTTGTTTACATAATGGTAGGAGGACCATCACGAATACACCTCTAGACCCCGGGCTCCTTAGCCTTGCAATACTGCTCAAAACGCTAGGTCCACTCAAAATAATCGTCTCCATACAATAACCTCGGATTTTTGGTAGACGTTCCGATAATCTGATCCAGTTCTTGATGCAATGCCAAAGTCTGTGACTTGAAGATTATCCGAAATGAGTCCAAAATTTCAAGCAGATGATCCGAAGTGACTCGAATCTTCAAACTAATGATCCAAGATGATCCAAAACCTAACTGAAACTTCAAAAAATTTTCGAAACAGCAGTAGATCAGAACAATAGCTATCCGGAACAGTGTGATATCAGATCTGAGCTTAGAAACAGGTTCAAAAAGGCTCTGATACCAATTGTAAGTCCCGAAAACCGGATCTCACGATATCACACGTAGCTTATTGGTGGCGAAATCACACAAATAAGCTATGAATCAAGATAGAAGAAATAAGATGAAATAGAAAGTTCAACTTGCATACAAATGTGGAAATTTGTCTAATACAAGTTGTAGAGAAACCACCAAAAAGTTACTAACTCTAATACATCATTTACTATTTATAGTATTGGTTAGTGCACCATTAGCCTAAACCCTAGGCCCAAAATGCCTTTCCCAAGCCCATTTATGACAAGTATGCCCAAACTAACTAAGTAACTAATGCATAAACCTAACAGGCTCCTTGTCGGTCAAGTTACCCTCATCCGCTAAAAACTCTTTGTAATAAAATTTTGTAACGGGCGACGAGGACGTGGGGGAATCCATTTTTTTATAGAAATGGTTTATAGTTTGAGGTTGTATGTGTATGTTTTTGGTTTGTATAAAATAGGGTATGAAGTAAGTATATATATAAAAGTAAAATAAAAAATATAATCTATCCTTTACTTTTGACCATTGGCAACGGTCTTAGTGGTCAAAAAATCAAGCGAAGGCATTTAGAAAAGGACGCCCACCCATTTTTCTCCAAAAAAAAAACGCCCCTGGGGGCGGTCATCAGGCGTGTTTAAGGAAAAACGCTAAAAAACCCCCACTACGGGTGGTCTTAAGGTTCTTTGACAATACTCATTTTTGTCCCAAGCAAAAAAATAAAATAAAATAATAAGAAATAAGAAATCAATAAACAAAAGTTGGATCCTTCTTTGGTTCGTAATAGTGAGGTGTCTTAGCGCATACTAGGGACCATGATAACAAACTAGTTGTTTATGGATAATCACATAACAATAATAGTTACCTTCTATGTAATTTCATTTAAAGAGTCAATGAGATTCACGTCTACTTATCTCTAAAAAAGGAATGTTGGATTACAATTGTTCAACGTTTGATATGTGGTCGAAAACCGATGATGAATCGTATTTAAGTTTATGTTTTTACATGACTTTTGGTTTCGTATGGCCTACTTTTGATTAGAATTGTGTTTTGCAGGCCCCTTGGTTATTCGCATCAGTCAGAAACTCGCGTAGACAACCTATTAAGGCGTCAGCAGAAAACGGAAAATCTAGAGGGCGTCACTGACGCCCTGTTTGGCCGTCGCCGACTGCCACACCCCAACCGATGGCGGAAACATCGGGATGAGACGAAAACGAGATTGCTCATTGCTCACAACGCTAAACAATGACAATATTTAATTAAATCCAAATTTCATTTCACAACATTGTCAAATACAACATGAAGCAATACAATAAGTTCATAAAACATAACAAAATTTGGTACAACATTTATAAATCTAACGTCTAAAATGTGTGTATCTAAGTCCTTACTATTTTGATTTCATAGCATCATCTCCTTCAACCTGTAACATGTTTTAAAATAAAGTCAATGCAAAAGCAAAGGCGAGTACACAAGTTTAAGCATAGCATACGTATACGAATAAAGTTTTAACAATCCTCATGGCAACCAAATCTATACAAGAGCAATATCAAGGCATGCAATACTAATAATCAAACCCTTAACACAATCACGATGTTTTAACATGACCTCACGAATAACACGATGGAGGTGGATGCGTGAATTCCTATAGCGCTAAGCATGTCAAACGAAGGCTAAAAATAGTTAATGACTAAAGCATAGCATAACGAATATCCAAGACAAGCATCAAGTATGAGATTCAAGTATTCATGTGTATAAGATTGTTTGTGCGTTTCATAAAGTTTAAGTGTTCATGATTTTTGTATATGTAAAACATGTTACACCCAAAAGTGTTATAAACAAAAGTGGGTCGAATGTACTCACAATATGCTTTCCGATTGGTTATTCTGTGAAGAGTTGGAGGTTGGAGCTTCAAAGCTTCTTTTAAAACACTTAATGTTTTCTTTTAGAACTCTTAGAGCTCTCTTCCTTGCTTGGAAGATTTGAGAGAAGTATAGAAGTTGAGAGAAGAATGGGTGGAACATTTAGTGTCCTTTTAGAATTCTTGATTTAGAGAGAATTAGAGAGATGGAGAGAAGAATGGTGTGAAGAAAATGGTAAAGGGGGTTGGTATTTATAGGTAGAGAATGTGGAAAATGGTGAAATATGATTGGCTAAAGAAGGTGGAAGAGGATTGAGAAGGTGATTGGTGGAGAAATGAGGTGGAAAATGGTGAAATATGATTGGTTAAAGAAGGTGGAAGAGGATTGAGAAGGTGATTGGTGGAGAAAGGAGGTGAAAAAGAGTGAAATATGATTGGTTAAAGAAGGTGGAAGAGGATTGAGAAGGAAAATGGTGGAGAAAGGAGGTGGAAAAGGGTGAAATATGATTGGTTAAAGAAGGTGAAAGAGGATTGATGAGGTGGAAATATGATTGGTATATTTCTTGGTATTTATTGAGTATATATTATGTAATTGAGTATATAAAAAGTATAAAAGTATAATTCAAGTATTGAAGATGTGCGTATAAGTATTTATACGTATAAAAGTGTCGGTTTGCGTATAAATACGTATTTTAAATGATCGGTTGTGTCATAAAATAAAAAAATATAAAATATGAATTTTATTATGATTAACGCCTCGAATTGTGAGATTGAAATTAAAATATGAATGTAAGGTTTCTAAAATTAGAATACGAATACAAACATTTTTTTAAAAATAGAAATACGAAGATACGAGGCGTTATAGTCTCCCCTACTTTAGGAAATTTCGTCCCCGAAATTTATTCAAGAGGAAGACCTTGGAGAAAAGCATTTTGGCTAGAAGAATGATTGTCTAAAATCGAGATTTGGATGTTTGAAAAGTTTTGAGGAACGAAAAGATAGGTTTGTAAAAAGGGTTCGTTTGTCTAAAATGATTCGAGGCATTGAGCATAAGTAAAATGTGCATGTGTGTGTATAGACAAGCGAGTTTAAACAAGTTTGAATAACTCAATGACAAGGTATTTTAAAATGTGATACCTAAGAAGGAAGCTTTCGTATAAAACGATATGTATTTTGATGAAAAGTGTGACCTAACTATTGGTTGTAACAAAATTTTTGTTGGATTTAAAGAGCATTGGCAATCTCTGTTTTGCAGAGAATTTTTTATCGGTGAAAAGAATGAGGAAGTTAGGTATTTGAAATAAAAAAAAGGTTTTGGAGGTAACTGCCAACTAAGTATGTTTGCGCATAAATAAAGAATGGAAAATAGTTT
Organism: Scalesia atractyloides; assembly: GCA_947069175.1. NCBI lineage: Eukaryota > Viridiplantae > Streptophyta > Magnoliopsida > Asterales > Asteraceae > Scalesia > Scalesia atractyloides. The sequence continues at coordinate 98,531,726 of CAMTDV010000008.1, forward strand.
TTAAGTGTAAGAAAGTATTTTAGGGTCCGAACGTTTAAACTGATTGATTGCAAATGGGGTTTGTATAAAAGACAAGGATGTCGGGGAATAATGGAGGCATAAGTGTGAACGATTGATTTGATAAACGGATATGAGTATAAAAATGGCATACGTATTGAAAGCGATGAGTTAAGAATGGGGTCTCTCGTGGATAATCGGATATCGCGCGCTTAGCAATGCGTTTGTGAGTTGTTAAAGTTTGTATCGGGTCTAAATAGGTCTGCAAGACACCGAATTTCTCATGGCATGTTTTACGAAAGTTTGGAACATGGTGAAAACACTTATATATAGGAAGTACCAGCGGCGTATCCACCATGTTTTGACCATGTAACGTTGGTTTCGTTATTCGGTGTCATGTTACGTTCCGTGTCCTACCATACGCAGTAGTACACCTATTATTCCCATGCGCCTATCACTATAATCCCTTGTGCACCGGTGATTATATTGATTGTCGCATGATCCGCATAGTTTGTACTAGTTGTGTATGAATCAGGGTATACATAAATTTTAAAATAAGAGTGTGCGTGCGTATAAGAATGTAGTATATAAGCATGTTTACGTTTAAATAAGTATGAGACCAACGTGAGCGAATCTCCTCGGGTTATGCTCACATATAGGTACGAATGTATGAATTTGAATATCAGCATGAACATGAATGTGAGCATGATTATAAGTATGCATATGAGTATAAGTATAAGTATTAATGATGACACGTTTGAGCATAAATATGAATATGTGTATAAGTATGAATATCAATAGGTATAAATGACGACGATTGCGTGCATGACATGAATTGAATACAACGAATTTAATCATGTAAAATGAACGAGAAATTTGAGTGTGTAAAAACGAATGATATAAATGATATTGTCGTGCGAAATTTTGAGTAAATCATGTGCGAGGATATGCATGTAAAGTGGTTTAAGCAACACTTTGAGGTTATCGCTTCTAAAATAGGTTCAGTTTGACTTAGAATGTAGGATCTAGTTTGTGAATATAAAAGAATATAAGGTACTTATAGATTATGCGTTACGTATTTTGTAATGGACGGGAGTGCTACCACTGTTTTAGGGGAATTTAAGTAAGTCGAAAGTGTTTAGTCCTTGTAATGTTTTCCTGCCCACGTGTTTTGAAATTGAGGTGACATTTTGGGTGGTGTATGACAAGGTCTTAAATTAGTAGGTTCGCATCGTTTTCAAAGGATGTTACATCAAGATAAGAAATTCGAAATTCAGTGGTTCTTGTGATACGTTGACCCTTGAGAGGAAATCAGGGATAATGGATTTAATTATCGTTGAAAAGTGTTTAGCAAAATGTTCTCTTAATCGCGATAAGAGGTTTAGAGGGTGTTTGGGGTTGAGTTTTGAAAATAGTTTATATGTTTTGAATAATCAGAATCAGATGATTAGCTGTAACAAAACATGCTGCAGAAAGATAGTGTTTGAATTTGATTATGTTGTTTGATATCCCAATAACCAGATAATCAACTATTTGAGTGTTTGACAAATATATATATGTGAAAAAAAGAATAAATAAATAAATAAGCTTTGATCTCTACAAAACGAAAGAAATCAGTTTTTTTTATTATATACTTACCAAACACAAAAAAACATAGTTTTTTTTTGCTTTAAAAACACAATAATCAAAGGAATCAGGAAAAAAATAATAACAACAATCCCAGCATACCCTTAGTAAAGCGATCCCATAATGTCTATAAGATATTGGTTTGGCTTTTGTTTACAAATGAAAGCTCTTAATGTAAAGTTATCGCGTGATCGCGTTTTAGTGATTATGTTAAACATAAGATTTGTGGGCAAGGTATTCCTTGGACTGATTAAGTTGGTAGGTAGCACTCCGTCGAGCTTTGAAAATCGTGAAACAAAACGTTCATGTGGTGACCAAGTATATGCGTATGTGATTTATATGAAACAGATTACAGGATGGGAAATACGTTTGATAAAATAGTACGTTTTGAAATTCGTCTAAGTAAGAATTTTGACAATATGATAAAAGATTTAGGTATACAATTTAAACATGTGGTTTGTGTAATAAAGTCTCCAAGAAGGAGGGTTGGTAACGATTACCGAGGTATGGGAATCACCCCTAATCCGTTGGTGAGGTCGTTTTAAGGAAGGAAGGAAACGGAGTTTGATCGTCTAGGTAAGGAATTCACTCCTATCTCGACGACGGTCTCCATTTTGGACTTTTCGAGAAATATAAGTCTAGTTGATGACGTTTTGAAATCATGTATGCAAATAATGTATAAGTGGATGAAAAGGTTTACTATGAATTGCATAAAAACCTTATAATAAATTGGAAATTTGAAAGGAATGGTAACAAGTATATAAAAAGTCATGTATAAATTGAAATGGTATAAAGAGAGTCTCAGAAAACATTAGACTGTTTCGGGTAGAGAAACGTCGACTATTCCAAAGTGAATCGAAGATCCTTTCGAATTAGAGAAACGTGCTTTGGCCTATAGGTAAAACGCTCTCGTCGAGAAGCGATTAACGGCATTTTACCCTTCCACTTATTACACGTCTCTAATCGATTGGAAACGAAACTTTGGCGAGATTAAAAATCGAGGAATGGGACTTAATCGACAAGGGGCGGGTTTCACCCCTAACTCGACGATTTCGTACCCTAAGTGTGGTTGGTACTCGCCTGGTCAAACTTAATTTCAACACTTGACGAGAGTCCACTAGAGTTTGAATAGGAGTTTCCCATCAAGGTGTGGATGTCACTTTCGTGAAAAAAATAAATAAATAAATAAAGAATTGGCGGAATGAGAGTCGTTCACCAAATTGGGGATATCACGCCTATTTTGGAGAAGTCGTCTCACTTGTGTAATACGAGTGTTTTCGAGTTTAGTATAGTCGAGTAAAATGCATTAGGAAATGCGTATGATCGAGATAATGTAACAAGTATGAACACGTAAAGCATTTCATGAATTTAGCACATAAAGGACGTTTTAAGAAATTAGCATGTGAATCACGTATGGTCAAGTATGGTACTTAACTATAGACTAGGTCAAAAGCATAGCAATTTGCCTACTTCCATATAGTTATGGCTCTGATACCAATCTGTCACACCCCAACCGATGACGAAAACATTAGGATGAGACAAAAACGAGATTGCTCATTGCTCACAACGCTAATAAATGACAATATTTAATTAAATCTAAATTTCATCAACATGAAGCAATACAATAAGTTCATAAAACATAACAAAATTTGGTACAACATTTATAAATCTAACGTCTAAAATGTGTGTATCTAAGTCCTTACTATTTTGATTTCATAGCATCATCTCCTTCAACCTGTAACATGTTTTAAAATAAAGTCAATGCAAAAGCAAAGGCGAGTACACAAGTTTAAGCATAGCATACGTATACGAATAAAGTTTTAACAATCCTCATGGCAACCAAATCTATACAAGAGCAATATAAAGGCATGCAATACTAATAATCAAACCCTTAACACAATCACGATGTTTTAACATGACCTCACGAATAACACGATGGAGGTGGATGCGTGAATTCCTATAGCGCTAAGCATGTCAAACGAAGGCTAAAAATAGTTAATGACTAAAGCATAGCATAACGAATATCCAAGACAAGCATCAAGTATGAGATTCAAGTATTCATGTGTATAAGATTGTTTGTGCGTTTCATAAAGTTTAAGTGTTCATGATTTTTGTATATGTAAAACATGTTACACCCAAAAGTGTTATAAACAAAAGTGGGTCGAATGTACTCACAATATGCTTTCCGATTGGTTATTCCGTGAAGAGTTGAGGTTGGAGCTTCAAAACTTCTTTTAAAACACTTAATGTTTTCTTTTAGAACTCTTAGAGCTCTCTTCCTTGCTTGGAAGATTTGAGAGAAGTATAGAAGTTGAGAGAAGAATGGGTGGAACACTTAGTGTCCTTTTAGAATTCTTGATTTAGAGAGATTGAGAGAATTAGAGAGATGGAGAGAAGAATGGTGTGAAGAAAATGATAGAAGGGGGTTTGTATTTATAGGTAGAGAATGTGGAAAAGGGTGAAATATGATTGGTTAAAGAAGGTGAAAGAGGATTGAGAAGGTGATTGGTGGAGAAAGGAGGTGGAAATGGTGAAATATGATTGGTTAAAGAAGGTGGAAGAGGATTGAGAAGGTGATTGGTGGAGAAAGGAGGTGGAAAAGGGTGAAATATGATTGGTTAAAGAAGGTGGAAGAGGATTGATAAGGTGATTGGTGGAGAAAGGAGGTGGAAAAGGGTGAAATATGATTGGTTAAAGAATGTGAAAGAGGATTGATGAGGTGGAAATATCATTGGTATATTTCTTGGTATTTCTTGAGTATATATTATGTAATTGAGTATATAAAAAGTATAAAAGTATAATTCAAGTATTGAGGATGTGCGTATAAGTATTTATACGTATAAAAGTATCGGTTTGCATATAAATACGTATTTTAAATGATCGGTTGTGTGAATAAAATAAAAAAATATAAAATATGAATTTTGTTATGATTAACGTGAGATTGAAATTAAAATACGAATGTAAGGTTTCTAAAATTAGAATACGAATACGAACATTTTTTTAAAATAGAAATACGAAGATACGAGGCGTTACACCGACGCCCTCCAGAAAGTGTTATCGCTTAATTTCGTTTGTAGAGTGTTTTGAACGAGTTATAACCCACTTTTTGGGTTTTTCAAAAGGGGTTACGAGTTTTTGAACCAAAAGCACCCATCTTGGAGCCAAGAACAACACATTCTTCTATACCAATCCATCTCATCCATCTATCATCAACCGAATCAATCATCAAACATTCCTAACCCTAATCTATCATAGTGACATCCCGGCTTTTCAGGTATCTTAAACGCGCTACTTCACGGTTATTCATTCCTACGCTGATTTAATTCGGAGAATTAAATTACTCGCTCGCAATTACTACGCTAACTTTGTGAATTTATTGGGTGAATTACGTGCTATGTGTTATTAAACGTTTGTATATTTTGTAGATTATTGTATCATGCCTTGATTTCGCGATTATTAGTTATATAAAAAAATAATAAATAAATAGCCGAACCGAACCGCGCCGCGAAACGTCTCGACCTCACCTTCTTGCGGCCCAAGGAACTAACCTAAACTTGAGGCCCAAACAACTTACCCAAACTGCCTCCCCCCCCCCTTTGCGGTCGCGCCCCCCACTCCCTCCCCTTCTTTTCCCTTGTGCTATATAATTGTATGTATGCATGTTATAGTTTAAAAAAAGGGGGGAGAAACTCTAACCTCTAGGAGAACCGACGGCAGCCCCCCCTCTCTCACGATCGCAAGTCTCCAACTTCCGGATTGATTCCAATCTTGTCCCGGTTCGCTAATCATCATCGTTTCAAGGTTAGGGTTTAATTGTTTTGCGATTCACATTAGGGTTTGTATAATCTTGATCATGATTGTGTGTAATGGTAGGATTATTAGTATGAAAAGTGTTGTGATTTATGATTAGTTCGGATGATTGTGCGAATCTTTGCGATTTTGATGTTATGTTGAATACTAAATTCATAAGCTGCGTTTTGGCGATAAAGATCATGTTATATAATTAGGGTTTGCATGAATATTGATATACATGAAGATATTTGACAAATAAACTTGTTGTTAATCATTGTTATTAAGAGTCATGATCGTTTAAGCATGTTCTAATGCGATAAAAGTCGAAAACTGTTTGCTGAATGACATTTACAGCCAACTTCAATTAGCTGCAACTTGACCATTATTTATCGAAAAGTGGATTTTCTGAAGCCTAAAACGTGTATTTTTGAAAAACTCTTCTAATGGCGCCAGGTTCATATTTTTCTGAGGTCGTTTGCTATTTTTAAGTGGTTATTTAGTGCAGCAGTTGAAGCTGCGTAAATTCTGCAAAATTTGCTAGTTATTTATCGAGTTTGATCTCATAGTCTGTAGGGGGTTGGGTCACGAAATTTGTACAGTAACTGGAGACGGGAATTTCCGGAAAACTCCCACTGGAATTTTGTTAACTGGATGAACGATGATTTTTATATAATTTTTCCCGTGGACTGCAGTCAGAAAGCGATGAATCTGACTGCAGCCTAGTATATAAATATTTATAAATAATTGGTAAAGCGTTAGGACTTGAAAAGTTTACATAAAATTATACAGTTTAGTTGACACCTCCTGTAAAAAAATTGGAATTTTTGGAATGTTTGAACTATTTTATAAAAATCCTCGAAAACAGCCCAGTTATGAGCGTACAAGCTGAAACATGATAACTTGTGTTTGTGTGTACCAAAGTGTTGTATTAGTTAATCTGTGTTTATGACAAGTTGGTTTGATCATTATTTTGGTATGATGATACTTTGCATGCATTATTGTGTTTTCGAATTGGTTATTACGTGTGCCGCACTGTGTGTTAGTTATGCGTAGGGTTTTGTATCAGTGTGTTCACACACTAACTTTAAATCGGTTGACATGTTAGGACGCGATTAGCGGTCCCATCATTTGCTTCTTTTGTGTTACTCTAACCGAGAAATTTAAGGTGAGTTCACGGCCCCTATTTTATCCGGTTTTGAACAACAAAGGGAGAAACATGTATACACTCTATAACTCTATCTTTTACGTTATGCGAAATTAACGTCGTTAAACTACTCGGTAACTAAGTTAATGTTAATGTACGTTATGGTCACTAAGTAGCTATATCACGGAAGTCCTCAACAAACTCTCGGATCGTTAGTATTGGGTTAGATAGCGGGAAAATTATAAGTAGTACTACTGGGCCCGACAAGCCCCACCCGAGCTAGTCGCGCTAGCCGACCGGGTATGGTTAACGGGTGATTAATTTGGCCTAACTTTCGCCATGGTTAGTAATAGACCTGGCAACACTGAGGCAACAACAGTCAGCTTCGATCGCGAACTCTTATGTGACGTAACTTTAGGCTCGCTACCTACATGTTAACATTGAACTTAATTACGAACCAACATTATTATTCCGGGTTAGGAATAATGGAACTATATCGTTATCTCGGGTTAGGGATAACGGGGGAAAACAAACTTTTAATCGAACTTGTGAACTTATAAAAACCTGTGACATCCCAGCTTTTCAGGGATCTTAAACGCGCTACTTCACGGTTATTCATTCATACGCTGATTTAATTCGGAGAATTAAATTACACGCTCGCAATAACTACGCTAACTTTGTGAATTTATTGGGTGAATTACGTGCTATGTGTTATTAAACGTTTGTATATTTTGTAGATTATTGTATCACGCCTTGATTTCGTGATTATTAGTTATATAAAAAATAATAAATAAATAGCCGAACCGAACCGAGCCGCGAAACGTGTCGACCTCACCTCCTTGCGGCCCAAGGAACTAACCTAAACTTGAGGCCCAAGCCACTTACCCAAACCGCCCCCCCCCTTTGCGATCGCGCCCCCCACCCCCTCCCCTTCTTTTCCCTTGTGCTATATAATTGTATGTATGCATGTTATAGTTTTAAAAAAAAAGGGAGAAACCCTAACCCCTAGGAGAACCGACGACAGCCCCCCCTCTCTCACGATCGCAAGTCTCCAACTTCCGGATTGATTCCAATCTTGTCCCGGTTCGCTAATCATCATCGTTTCAAGGTTAGGGTTTAATTGTTTTGCGATTCACATTAGGGTTTGTATAATCTTGATCATGATTGTGTGTAATGGTAGGATTATTAGTATGAAAAGTGTTGTGATTTATGATTAGTTCGGATGATTGTGCGAATCTTTGCGATTTTGATGTTATGTTGAATACTAAAATCATAAGCTGCGTTTTGGCGATAAAGATCATGTTATATAATTAGGGTTTGCATGAATATTGATATACATGATGATATTTGACAAATAAACCTGTTGTTAATCATTGTTATTAAGAGTCATGATCGTTTAAGCATGTTCTAATGCGATAAAAGTCGAAAACTGTTTGCTGAATGACATTTACAGCCAACTTCAATTGGCTGTAACCTGACCATTATTTATCGAAAAGTGGATTTTCTGAAGCCTAAAACGTGTATTTTTGAAAAACGCTTCTAATGGCACCGGATTCATATTTTTCTGAGGTCGTTTGCTATTTTTAAGTGGTTATTTAGTGCAGCAGCTGAAGCTGCGTAAATTCTGCAAAATTTGCTAGTTGTTTATCGAGTCGGATCTCATAGTCTGTAGGGGGTTGGGTCACGAAATTTGTGACGGGAATTTCCGGAAAACTCGCACTGGAATTTTGTTAATTGGATGAACAATGATTTTTAAATAATTTTTCCCGTGGACTGCAGTCAGAAAGCGACGAATCTGACTGCAGCCTAGTATATAAATGTTTATAAATAATTGATAAAGCGTTAGGACTTGAAAAGTTTACATAAAATTCTACAGTTTAGTTGACACCTCCTGTAAAAAATTTGGAATTTTTGGAACGTTGGAGCTATTTTATAAAAATCATCGAAAACAGCCCAGTTATGAGCGTACAAGCTGAAACATGATAACTTGTGTTTGTGTGTACCAAAGTGTTGCATGAGTTAATCTGTGTTTATGACAAGTTGGTTTGATCATATTTTGGTATGATGATACTTTGCATGCATGATTGTGTTTTCGAATTGGTTATTACGTGTGCCGCACTGTGTGTTAGTTATGCGTAGGGTTTTGTATCAGTGTGTTCACACACTAACTTTAAATCGGTTGACATGTTAGGACGCGATTAGCGGTCCCATCATTTGCTTCTTTTGTGTTACTCTAACCGAGCAATTTAAGGTGAGTTCACGGCCCCTATTTTATCCGGTTTTGAACAACAAAGGGAGAAACATGTATACACTCTATAACTCTATCTTTTACGTTATGCGAAATTAACGTCGTTAAACTACTCGGTAACTAAGTTAATGTTAATGTACGTTATGGTCACTAAGTAGCTATATCACGGAAGTCCTCAACAAACTCTCGGATCGTTAGTATTGGGTTAGATAGCGGGAAAATTATAAGTAGTACTACTGGGCCCGACAAGCCCCACCCGAGCTAGTCGCGCTAGCCGACCGGGTATGGTTAACGGGTGATTAATTTGGCCTAACTTTCGCCATGGTTAGTGATAGACCTGGCAACACTGAGGCAACAACAGTCAGCTTCGATCGCGAACTCTTATGTGACGTAACTTTAGGCTCGCTACCTACATGTTAACATTGAACTTAATTACGAACCAACATTATTATTCCGGGTTAGGAATAATGGAACTATATCGTTATCTCGGGTTAGGGATAACGGGGGAAAACAAACTTTTAATCGAACTTGTGAACTTATAAAAACCTGTGAACTCACTCTTCTTTAATGTTGACACTTGTTTCTTTACATGTTTCTCAGGACGCTAGGAGCGCTAGGTGCACTCACTTGCATTTGATCAAGACATTTTTATCGAGTCTTATTTACGAATATTGTTTGGGATTTTTGGTTTTGGCGTTTATGTTGGCGCCCGTTACTTTACTCTACTCTAATGCTTCCGCTAAACTTTGAAACTAATGCTTCCGCTAAACACCGAAACTAAGACAATTTGAAAATAACTATGAATGGTTAAACAAATGTTTTTGGAAAACATTTAAATAAATCATATAGAGTCGTTCGATATTACTAGTGTCTCAGATTCTGGTTTGATAACACACCTCGCGGTAAAACTCCGCAAGTGGAAATTGAGGGTGTGACAATCATCATCATCCTCACCAATCCTCCAATCCTTTCACCATCATCATCCATTCCAAACCCTCATCACCATCACCACCATCAAAGCTTCAAGATGTTCATGTTTGAGTTTCAATCATCCGATGATCAAGTACCGCTCGTCATGAGTGGCTAATTCTCGAGGGTTTCACCCCGGTGTAAACTTTTGTAAGATTTAAAGTTTCTTTATGTTTCTTAGTTGATTTGTGACAAATTGAGTTGTATTTTGAATTGATTGATAATTGTCCTACATTTGAACTATATTTGTGAATTGTCAAATGATTATAAAATTTGACTTTGTGAAACAAGTTTGTGTATTTATGCCTTATCTTTCAAGAGGAATTATTTGTCCGAAGTAACAAAGTGCATTGCGGTCCTTCATATGCGTGATAGCAATTGGCATCTTAGCTTTGTGATATAAATACCGTTAATGACAATTTCAATTGAATCAATCTAAAATTTTTTAGCAATCCTAGGTTTTAAAATCATTGAACCGGGTGTGAACCTTGTTCTCAAATCATTGTTTTAATCAACTAATTAAGTTTCGTGCAAGTATTCAAGTTTTTAGTAGTTAAGTAATAAAAATCAAATTGGTCGAAGCATTCCGACATCTCTTTCAAACACACAAAATTAATCAAAATATTAGCAAGTATAATTCGTGACAATTCGTTAAAAATCAATCTTGTCCGCACGCAAACCACAAGCTTTTCGTGGTTCGACTCCTTACTACCACTAACACATTGTTAAGGGTAATTTGAGATTATAAATTTTATCTTTGACCGGGGAGCGACACTTCGATCAACGTTTTCCGCCAACAGTTTCAACTTAAAAAATAACCACTGGCAGTCCCAGCTATTAATATTGGCCTCTAATGAACCTTGACTAACAGAACCCAAACACCGTTAGTCTCCGAAAGCTTGAAGCCGGAAAACTCAATCCTTTCGTTCCAAACCTCTTTGAAACCTTATTACGGACCTTTAGGAACCCTTTTCTAGTAAAAGCCCAAATTATTGAGGTCGTCGGAAAACTCAACTTTTTGGCTAGAAAACTTAACATTTTGGTCCCGAACATCTTTGTAACCTTAGATCGGATCTTGAGGGACCTTTTTTCTAGCCAAAAACATCTTTTAGGTGACCGGAGTAACGATGTTATGGTTCTGTTAGTCAATGTCAATTGAAGACCAATATATTAATAGTTGGGATTACACGTGATTATTTTTATGCTGGGTTGTTAACGACCAACAATAAATAATTGAGATTATTAAAATCTAATATTTCTTTTAAATTAACAATTTTAAAAGAGATACTATATGCCATATTTCTTAGAAACCAGTTTGAGTATTGGTTTTGGTGGGGAATCTGTTTGGATAATACTTGTATACATGATTTCGATTATAGTGGTGGGTATGGAGCGTGGGTTTTGACGTTGAAGGGGGTTTAACGCTGGCTATACTATCCCGACTCGGCGTTGAGTTTGGCATTGTCTGCTAGGCGTGGATATTTTGCCTGGCGTGGGGTGGGGGGCTGGGTGACGTGGGTTGTGGTTGGTTGGTTCAAAGTATCGTTGGGGGTAGATGTTGCCAAATTAATAGTTTAAAAAAGATTTTCACATTGCTGGCCACACTCAGCTAAGCGACGCCCCAGCACACCCCTAGTTTTGAGTATTAGCTTGTAGATCCGACCTCGTCATGTGTTGAGCAACGACCCCAACCTAAGTCCCACGACACCCCATGGTGTTAGGGGCGTTGATGCAATTATAGGTTAGTTGAAGGTTCCCCATGAAATGAGAGACTCAACCACCTTTCACGACTTGCATTCAATATTATAACTTGCAATTAACTCTTCCCCGCTCTGCTTCACACTTTCCCCCAAAGTCTTTCTCAACTTCTATCCACTCAATACGACAACATTTTACGATCAAAGCTAGGGTTTCGCTTCGCATGTTCTTCAATTTACACTTCTCGGTTTCTGCTTGAGACCCATGGAAGTGGAGCAATCCAATCAGATTATGACGTTTGATGAGGCCTCAATGGAGCAAAGCATTGGATTCATTAAAGCCCTACAGGTCTTGATTCAAATTCATTTTCACCGTTTCATGTGACTTCAGATCTTACTTGTCGTATCAACTGATGTTTACGCATTGAATTTGATTCGTGTTATGTGATTTTGACTTTACCGTTGTAGGTTTATGTTTTATATGTAGGTTAAAGTGTGATTTCTGTTCTTCTGTGAATAAATTTTGATGTTAGGTCACCTAATAGTAGTGGAATTTGTGAATTGCTTGTGCTGTACTGGTGGTTTGGGAAATTTCTATACGAAAACTACTTATATAACACTACTGCCCTGAACTTTTCGCTCAATAGTGGGGCCGACCCCCGAACTTTTCGCTCAGTAGTGCCGGTATGTAGTTTCCGTATAGAATTTTTTAGGCATATATGTTTCCGACCCCCCGATTTTATAATTTTTTTAGGCATACACGTTTTCGACCCCCCGGTCGGAATCTCAAGCTTCGCCACTGCTTCCAGTTATGCCTTCGTAACATATCCAACTTGTTACTTTGCCAAACTAGAGATGTGTTTGTGCTTTAATGGTGATTACTGAAGGCTGTTTTGTGATACCAGAATAATAGCTATTTTATGCATTGCTAATCAGCTTTAGTTATTGTATGATGTTTTAGGAATTCAAGAACTTAAGGCCTCAGCTATATCGGCAGCAGAATATTGTGAAAAATCTTATCTGCACAGTGATCAAAAACAGATGTAAGATTCGTCTTACTAACTACCTATCACATTACCAGCTTAGTATCAGGGTCAGTTGTAGATTTATGAGTAATTTACTTTTCAAACCATCATACTTAACTTTTTTAATGTAAACAAACTATTGTTCTTGCGAAAAAGCCAAAACAATCCTAGATTTTGCCAGAATCGCAAGTACTTTTGCACGAAATGTCCACTATTTCTTATTCTTGCAAACTACAGTGCTTCTTTGGTCTTTTGGAGGATTGATGGTTGTTACTTGGCATTGACAAACCAAATTAAATGGTTCTGAATGCCATCTTCCTTGATGGATATAGAGAAAGAACAGTTCAGGATAGGGTTCATTCGTTTTGCATTATGCCTATTGAATATCAACATATCCACATCACGGATAGGGTTCATTCATTTTGCATGATTGGAGTTGCAACCAACACAATGGGTCATAGTAAATATTTTACCAACTCTATTCTAAAATTTTAAGCATAATTCTTTTAGGTTGTCCCACAAACAAGTTTCCATTTTAAGCAAAGTTTCAATATAGATTTATCAATTTATATGTGTCTTTGCAGGGTCCTTGATAACCTGAAAGATTATGCCATTCGAGCGCTTGTAAATGCTGTTGACCATCTTGGCACTGTTGCTTACAAACTAACAGACCTTGTAGACCAACAGACTTTAGAAATTTCATCAACAGAGTTACATGTTACGTGTTTACATCAGGTAAGATATCTTCAACTCCCTTTTAAGAGGTCACTGATCCCATCATAATATAGTTATTGCCTTCTCAAACCACTGGATTTGGCCTCTTGTTGCAAGCTAATCACCATTCTTGCTAATATGTTAAAAAAGAAGAAAAAAACTACACTTTATGAGAACGAGGATTCTAGACAAAAATGCTGGTTACAATACTTTTTTGGCATCTTAATATCTAAGTTTGTTCAACCTATGTAATATGACTCTCTTTTTTGTTGTTAAGCAACTTCTTACATGCCAAACGTATACGGATAGAGAAGCTATTAGGCAGCAACAATTGTTAGCAGTTTTACCAAGGCATCACAAGCATTACATTTTACCCAGTAAGAATCCTTTCTTCTTGATATGCTGAATAATCAAAATAATGCTATGTACAATAGATATGCAACAACTTAATGCTCCTTTTTACTTTCAAACTAGATTCTGTCAGCAAAAAGGTCCACTTTAGTCCGCAGATCCAAATTGATGCAAGAGAAAGTCATCTTCAACCCCGGCCTCGTCAATTTACTTCCGGCAACCTATACTCTCTTCACTCATGAAAATTGCAACACTTCTTTTTGGCTGTCTGATGAAAATTGCCAAAATTCCTTCTCGGGAAGTATTTAAATTAATATTACCTATTTGCCCATTATTGTAAAGTGGGTTCAGACTTCAGAGGATCCCGTTAGTTTGTCATTGTTAAAAAGTGAGTGATCTTTTGAACCATCATAAGTGGCTTCTTGTTCCTAAAAATTAGCGTGATGATTTGACTATAGTGTAAGTGTGATGGTTACCTTTTCTTTTATATTTCACTATTTTCTCTCAAGCTTTTTGTTCTTATGATCCTATGAACTTTTCAAAGTGTGTTTTAGATGCTTAATAAATAGTCATGATGTCAAACATTACAAGTCAAACCTGTACCAAGTGAAATATTGGACCTCCATAGGACTGACTGAGGGAGATTTATCTTCTAAACTTCTATACAATCCAATATTAGAGTTGTTCATATAATTGTAAGCATCCAAGTCCTTAAACAAAATATACTTATACGTTATGTTAAATCTGGGTACCCCGGTTGCGAATACCCTTTCTTGGCATTTAGCAACTGAAACCAAATCTACTGTGAAAGGGAGTTCACGGCTGTTGATGAGGTGATCCATAAGTTTCTGTTTTGTCATGACATTAAGATTTAGGCTTTATTCATTCTCTATTTTGCCGGCTTAGTTTCTTTCTTACATGTTGTAAACAAATTATGAGCTAAATTATGAAATGGGAAATTGGGAATTAACATATTCAATATGATGCAGCATTGAAGATTCCAAAACTTCTCGGCGTACTACTCCTATATCTGTTCACACGCCAAGTATGCTTGAGTTTACTTAATTTGCTATATTACGTAGATATTAGCTGCTGGATACTGAAATTTAGGTACATGTCTATGTAGATGATGAAGAGAACATGGGGAGAAAGACACCAACACGTCATCTTCTGTTGTCGAATGTAGGGCCTGCTTCAAGTACAGCAATGCAGACACTTGGCATCACACAACGGGTATGTTGGAACCCACAAAAGTTTTATTTGAATTTTAGCTTCTGCAGTGACTTCATTTGAGCATCTTAGTCACTGCTCTATCGTGTTGATATGGTGAAGTAGGCTGTTTTACACCCACATTCACTCGCCTTTGTATAATCGTTGAATTATGGTATCCGCATAATAGATTTGATATCCTTGATTCCTTGTAAAGATGGATTACAATACAGTGCTTCAGGAAATTTTAGATTTTTGTTTTTTTTAAACAAACTTTTGAGTAAAGCTTAGTTGGTCTTCATGATATTGATTTGTTTTGCTCGACAACTGAAAGGGTGTTATAACCATTTGGTAATATTTAATTGATGGAATGACAGGGTCCGAAGCCAATGACACCATTCCGATCATTTGATAATCCTAGACGTACACCTGTTCGCAGCAAGAGTCTCTTATCGGCTTTCTTTGTGAAACAAAAGAGTAGCAAGCAACTGAAAGGGTCGGCCTAATCATATCCAAGTGCAAGGTACAACTTTCATTGCTTATAGTTAAGAGTTGTCAAAAGTGGTGGGTCGGGTAGCGGGCCAAAAGGGGTCACCCACAATATTTTCGTCCATTTTTCTAGAAAAGAGCATAAATAGTTTACACAACCTAATATTTTAAATAAAGCTATTTATGAGTTGTGTACGTTATAATTAAACTTGAGGCGACTTTTGACGGGCTCTTTACCTTTCAAGATTTTTAAACGTTTAACCAACAAGGTTAAACATAATATAAAGCAGCTAGAAAAGGGGTTGAAACACGTGTGTGCGTTTTACTTTGTTAGCATTTGAAGTTATTCGTATTAATATAAATAATTTGAATAGTGTGTAGGATGGAGGATGCAGCAAGAGTAGTCGGTATCGATATAGGAATCTAAATGGTAGTGTTAAGTATGGTTGTAGTCTGGAGTTGTACATGTTGTAAGAAACACATAAAACGTGTGTAATAAATAGGACATACCATAGACATTCCCCCAGCCTCTTTCTTCGTTGAATTCTGCTTGATGGAGCATGCGCGCGCGCACACACACAATATATGATTCGTATCACATAACGCCAATCTTATTCATATTATATCATATGACCTTATTCATATTATATCATATAACGTCAACTTGATTCGTATCACATAATGCCAATCTTATTCAAACTATATCATATAACCTTATTCATATTATATCATATAACGTCAACCACACTACAAGAACTGTCATGTATGTTTGTACTCAATTTACCACTTAAATTAAAAGGGTGAATTTCTCATTATCATCAAAACTTCGACCTTAGCTTTTATGTAACAGTTGAATCTATCCATTTCAAACCATGATGGAGTACTTAAACTTCCAACCTATTTTTGACACAATTTGCATCAGAATTATATAATCTTAAAAATTAAAATGGAAGATGTATCACAGAAATTCAAGTATATGTGTTGATCTTCAAAACCCATATACAAATGCATAAAATTATATTTACAGCAAGTTAAAGAGATGATTTGAGTAGTATGATACACAACATTAATGTTTTTCTTAATCTTTAAAAACTTGACGAAATAAAAAGTGAAGTTGACTGGAACAGACATGTCAAAAGTTACCTAGGCATATTCAAATAAGAAAGAACATCGTCTTAAATTTTTATATATTAAAATAATTATATACTTATTTTTAATCATATTTTATTTATATAAAGTGAGTGAGAAACATACAATTGGTGACGTGTTGCTTGGTAATTGTGAATTATATAAAAAATTTGTCAAATCTAAACCCATATTAAGCCATTTAAACTATCTTTACTGTCACATTAAACTGTGTACTTTGATACCGTTTTTACTTATATCATATAGTTGAAAAAATAGTAATATAAGCTATCACACATTTTTTTAGGTAACTTACTTCTAAATATACACCAATGTCCATAGAATCGGAAACCTCAATGACTTGATGAGACACACCTTTATTACCTTCTTGATACCGTCGGACTTCTAACCTACAAGCCGTTTGGTTAATCTATCATACTTAATCGTCATAATACAATGATATATGTATTCTTTTGATTTTATTGTTTTGAAGTAAACAAGTTGAAAGGTTTTAAAATATCCAAATATGTGCACACTCCATTAGTTAATTTAATTTTACGGAGTTCAATGAAAATCCTAGGAAAATCCCTATAAAATCTCGTGTGCTCAATTCTCCCTGAAAATCTCGAGATGAACATTTTTGTAGTTTTTGACCCTTGTAGTATAAAATCTTGAGCCTTTCAGTCCCTAGAATATTAGTTTCGAATAAAAATATGCTTAACCTTTCTTATTTTTAACTACTCGTCATCCTGACATAATTCTTCATCTTTTGGTATAAAATATTTGTCTATTATTAAACTTATTAATTTTTTTTATCCACAACAGAAAAAGTAAAACTACATTAACTAACTTGTACGTACTATTTGCACCAAGTTTTTATTAATTGCACCAATTAATTTGGCTTTACATGTATTTTTATTTTATTTTATAACTTTTTAACATATGATGTTTTATAAAAAATCTTCTGTATATGATATTGTGGTGTGTTTATTTATATCTATATTTCCACATAAAACTTGAAAAAAGGCAAATATACATATGAATATTTGATGCATCACTATCTTTTATATATATATATATATCTATATGAAAATAGTCCATATGACGTCATAATAAAATATAACATGTTAAAAGTTAAGAAGAGAATGCAACTAGTAGAAAGTTGATGTAACTACTAACTAGTAGAAATCTTGATACAAATAGATTCACCTTAGCTGAATATATACTTCTAAAATATAAAGCTTTTTACCAAGACCGAAAACAAAGGGGAGATACAAACCCTCCACGAGGGAGATCAATCGAGCAACATGAATAAAACAAAGATGCATAGATTAAATCATTAAATTCATAAGTATACAAATTAAAAAAATTAGAGTTGATTATGATTACTGTCATATATTCATATATGGTTTTGATTACTTTTGAAAATTATAACTTATATACTCATTGTTTGCTGACTTGTAACACATTTAGATGTATTGATGTTATATTTATTTTTTTATTTTCATGGAGAGACTAATATGCCATTATTTATTGTTAGAAATAAATTTTTATAAGAAAATCCTTTTCCCACTAGAGTCAAACCATTATCCACATCGTCTTCTTCAACGAACCGCTCCACCCACCACGAACTTGAGACCCCTTCTCCTTTCTTCATCTTCGTTTTCTGCCATTCCCTTTACAGTTACCTACTTTTGATCTATTTAACACTATGCATGTTAAGGGGCAGAATTTTGTATTTAGCAGGGTAGAGTTTGCTATTTAGAAGGGGTCTATCTGTCATTAGTATGTAATCGTCTTTGTCTACATTATTGTTAACAAACAAACACAAACAAGTTCATTTTTATCATGGACCAAACTACTATAAATATAAAGTTCTATTATTTTCTAGGTATAGATAGAAACATCATTGTGGACCTAACACTTAGTTTTAATCTCCATCCCCTACACAAAAACAATCAAGTTTTGGTATATTACAATTGGCTTTCTTAAGAAAAATATGCGTTACCTCTAACCGGTTTGGGAAGAACAACACATCAATGGTTGATCTATTGTGCGTGGAGATGGTGGCGTAGTTATGTAGCATGTGGTGGCAAGGGACATACTACGACGAGATATGATTTATTTGTTGTTTCAAGTATAAAAGGAATTTTAATCTAAAAAACAATTTGTATAACATCAATTAGTGTCAAGAATTAAAAACTGAACACGTAACTTATAAATCTAGGGCTAAACTTGTAATTAACTTTTAGCAATTTAGAATTTTCTTATTACTCTTTTATTAATTACTTTCTTAGGCTAGGGCTGTGGTATATCATCCCTTGCCACATCATTTTCGTTAGCGCTCCGCACCCACCCCCTTCCAGCCAAAGAGGGAATACCATGGAAGGCTCGCCAGTATGCTAATGAGTGTTTTAGCGCGTGGTTCGAGAATCTGGCCAAAAGTGATCGTTGGCAACGATCATATATTTAAAAAACTTTTAAATTTCTAAGATATATACAAATTTATTCACAAACCAATCACAAACTCAAAACACACCAATCACAAAAACACACGTTCTCTCCAATCATTTTTAAAAATGTCATCCCCCTCTTCATCTAATTCGTCCAACTCTTCATCTGACGGTGTTGTCGACGATATGCTTATCGCAGTGAAGTAGGAGGTGATTAATTATTTGCGAGAAGAAGCCCAATCGTCTACAACGACCAGACAAGCGCCTCTTGAACGAGATCGGTTAGGTGCTCATGAACGTTTAATGCGCGATTATTTTTGTGAAAATCCGTTGTACGACGATGCATAGTTTAGGCGTCGGTTTCGTATGAGCCGTCGTCTTTTCTTAAGAATTTATAATGATCTTGCGGCCGAATTCCCTTTTTCTCACAAAAAGAGAAAATGCTAGTCGCAAAATTGGTTTCTCTGTAATACAAAAGTGTACTGCCTCAATTCGGCAATTAGCGTACGACACAGCGAGTAATGTATGGGATGAATATTTAAGGACATCGGCCATAAGTTGTGGTGATTGTCTTGAAAATTTTTGTGAAGGTATTATTATTGTTGTTGTTATTATTATTTATAGTTTATTAACACTATTATATTAGGTGTTAACTTTCTTTACGGGAAGCGATATTTGAGGATGCCAACCGCTATCGATGTTCCATTTTTATACGAGGGATACCCGGGTTTTCTGGATGTTGGGTAGTCTTGATTGCGTGCACTAGGAGTGGCGACATGTCCAACCGCTTGGAAAGTGCAACACCATCGTGGTGACCACGAGGGTCCTACCCTAATATTACAAGCGGTCGCGTCTCAAGATTTATGGATTTGGCATGGCCGGTGCGAACAATGACACCGCTGTTTTACAATCTTCAGGCCTTTTCGACGATCATAGATGGTGTTGCACCAAATACTTCATTCTATGCAAACGATGTAGAGTATAAGTATGGGTACTATCTTGTCGACGGTATTTATCTGGAGTGAGCGACGTTGGTGAAAACTCTATCGTGTCCAGATGACGAGAAAAGATTGTATTACAAGAAAAAACAAGAGTTGGCAAGAAAAGATGTCGAGCGGGCTTTCGGTGTTTTAAAAAAAGAGATGGTCTATCATTGCGCAGCCATCGAGGATACTTGAAAAGAGTAAAATGAGAAACGTCATATATATGTGCATCATCTTGCATAACATGATATTGGAGGACTCGGGGAGAGCGTTTTTGTGGAGAAAGTTATGATGAAGGTAACCAATCGACAAACCCATTACTCACATACACTCAAAAAGAAGTTATCCGAGCGAGGATACGTGACAAGGACACACACCATAACCTTCGAGCTGATCTGACCGAGCCACCTATGGTTTTATTGTGAACAAGGAGGAGACGACGAGTGATTTTTTTAGGGACATTGTATTTTTTTATTTAAATTATGACATTGTATTTTTTTTATTTAATATATGAGTTTTACATTTTTTCTTGTTATTTAAATTTAAATAAAAAAATAATTAGATACTAATAATGAAAGCTTTAAATCATTGAATGCAAGTTAAAAGAAGTAGCTTTAAAGGACCCATATAAGGTAGCGTCTAGTTGGATCTGACGTTACGTAATAAAGCCCCTACGGGCTTTAAACCACACCCCTGTCCTTGTAAAATATAACAACTTAAAAATTGATTTTTAGATTCATTTGTCTAAATCATTTATCTAATTAGTAAAAAAAAACTATTAGAACAGCCCTTATAATATAAAAGAATAGTAGATTGAATTTCTAGTTTTACTCATCATAATCACTTACAAACGAATAATCAATCAAAAGTACAGCTGAGAACAAGAGTTGACAGCCGGTGGTATCTCTCTCTCTCTCTCTTCTTTCTCTCACTAGAACTACTCATTTACCTTTCGCACCACTTCACTTCACAAGATCTGTTTATCTTTTCACTAAACACACAACCAAACATATTGCCATACCCCCTCCTCTGTATTCTGTAATTGATCCCTTTTTGTCTTCTCAAGAAAACATTCATTAATTGATCGGAATGTAAATGGGCTCTCTTAATCCACCGGTGCTGCCGTTAAAACGAGACTCTCTACTTAAATCTTCCCCAAGATATGCACAAAGACCCAGATCAAGGTTTTTCATTCTCAAAAAGATTGATTACTTACAATGGATTTCTGCTTTGGCTGTATTCATCTTCTTCATGTTCCTGTTTCAATTGTTTCTGCCTCTTTCCACCGTCAATGATGATTTCTTGAAACATAATGATGATATTAATGAGGGTTTACAAGATTTGTTGAAAGAAATTGCTTCTTTAGATTTTGGTGAGGATGTTAAGTTTGGGCCCACCAGGTTATCGACGAAATCCCTGAGAGAAAAAAGCAGTAATGTTTCGTTTGGCGGGTCAAGAACAGTCACCAGATTTGGGAATAGGAAGGTTCAGCTTGCTTTGGTGAGTACCCATTTGTTGTTAGTTGGTTTATGTTTGTTTTGGGTTCTGTTTTTATAGGTTTCCATTTGTAGGTTTTTGCAGATCTGTTGGATGATCCATATCAGATATTGATGGTCACTGTTGCAGCTGCTTTGAGGGGGATTGGCTATGAATTTGAGGTACCTGCTTGTTTCATTTATGTGTGAGTTATCATAAGCAATTAACAAAATGCGAGGTCATTGTCCTGTGATTATGTAAGCATGCAAACAATGTTAGACTATTGGTTCAGGTAAGGTCTGCTTTACATTGTTCTTCTAATACTAACCTTGTATACAGCTCAGTCTCATATAGGATTGATTAGGCTCTCAAATTTCGATTGACCATTGGATATTGATTGAGCAGAGTTCGTACGTAAATCATTAAACCTATACTTTTATCTTAATGTCATGTTAGATTTAAGGGCCAGTGTCTTATTACTTCCTGTGTATTGTCAAGCGACTTTAGTCAAGACGTAGGAATGATAAATGGTAAAGTAGTTTAAGATATTCTAGCCATGAAGCTAAAG
This sequence comes from Scalesia atractyloides, assembly GCA_947069175.1. Classification (NCBI taxonomy): domain Eukaryota; kingdom Viridiplantae; phylum Streptophyta; class Magnoliopsida; order Asterales; family Asteraceae; genus Scalesia; species Scalesia atractyloides. The sequence goes on from CAMTDV010000008.1 coordinate 98,553,592, forward strand.
CAAGAGACATAACTTTGTGCATTGATAGCTTTCTGCAATAAGAGTTCATATCGGATTAGGTCCCTTTGGGGTTCACGAGTCACGACTATCACAACAGTACTGTACACCCCTTGTCATTAATGGTAATATATGGCTTGTAAGTTCTACTGATTCTCTTAGATGTATGTGTGAAGAGGATGATATATTGCATATAATCACTTAAGGGCATGTGCTCCCCTATGAAATTGTATGATGGGTAATGAAACATGAGATGCAATTCGTTAGCATCACTGCATCCGGGGTGTTTGGATATGCATTTTCTGAGTGATTACAATGATTTGAAGAGCCAGATTTATATAATGTGATAAGTAGGTGCTTGGAGCTATGGTACACATTTAATTTTACATTTATGTCAACAATCAATTCTCTAATAGCAACTCCTTACCTGCTTCCCTTTGTCAGATAATTTGACCCTAAATAATCAGAAGATACTAATTATAAATTAAACACTCTAAATTGATCATTGTGACTTAAAATATAATAGTCAGTTTAACCATCCCCGTCAACATGGACCGAGTAGACGACCCACATTGATAGATTCTTTGCTCCTTCCATGTTGAAATATGCAGGTATCGTAAACTGTAAACATTTATATAATTTCGTCAATGGTTCGTATTTGTGTGTTAATTTTGCGAGGAAAGTGCCTGCTTTTTGAATGTAGAACTAGAGTTTATAAAAAGAAGTGGTTAAAAAGCTTAGTTAATCATCCACATGGTTAACTTCTTGTGCAGGTTTACTCACTTGAAGATGGGCCTGCCCATCATATTTGGAGAACTATCGGAGTTCCAGTTCATATTATGGATGCTAGTGATAGATCAGCCATTATGATCGACTGGTTAAAGTATGTTTGTTTTTCCTGTGTATTAGATTTTAGTTACATGTAGTTATGTAATGCGTATTCTTTAGGACTGTAAGTAGTATGGTTTTGGTCCGAAGAACTAATTGAACCACCCCTGCTTGGTTCCAACTGTTTTAAATTGGACAAACTCTGGTTTCATTGTATGTAGTTTTCTGTTATAAATAAATGATCATATCACAAGATACTGATCAACTTTGTGTTTTTAACAATTCTGTATGATCTTGTAGCTATGATGGAGTACTCGTGAACTCTCTTGCAGCGAAGGATGTTGTTTCATGGTACATGGACACATTTATCTTGTCATTTCTGGTTTCATTATAACACGTTTAGTCCAGTGATTCTATTCTTGCAAGAGACTGAATTAGTTCTTATAGCCTTTTGCAGGAACCTTTTAAATCTGTACCTCTTATATGGACTGTTCATAAAAAATCACTCGCTGCACGGGCTGCCAGATACATCTCTAATGGCCAAGCTGAGTTAATTGATGATTGGAAAGCAATCTTTAATAGGGCTACAGTTGTCGTCTTTCCAAATTATGCCCTACCGGTATGTATAAGTTAATACTCTCTTTAATGATTTTCTCATCCGGCTTTATATATATATATGTATCTTATGTTACTCATTTTCAGATGTTCTATTCTGCATTTGATGCTGGAAACTATTTCGTGGTACCTGGAACTCCTTATGAAACTTGCAAAGTAGATAACCCAATGATCTTTCATGAAGAAAATGTGCGTGTAAATATGAATATTAGGCTCAACGATTTTGTTGTTGGTATAGTGGGTAGCGAGTTTCTGTATAAAGGAATATGGCTGGAGCATGCTCTTGTTTTAAAGGCTTTATCGCCACTTTTAGCGAAGTTTCCTGATGGTGATTCCTCAAGTCCTCGTCTAAAGATTATAATTTTGAGTCAAGATTTGACCGATAATTACAGTGCAGCCATGGAGGTAAATATGTTTTAATATATTTCATTATTTGCTCTCTTAGTTCCATAAAGATTTCCTTTTTTATCAAACCAACTTGACGTTAATGTTTATTCTCGCAGGAAATTGCGTCAAACCTTAATTATCCAAGAGGAACTGTGAAGCATGTTGCTATTGATGAAGATAGTGGTGTTCTAGGCATAGCGGATCTAGTGATATACGGGTCATTCCTTGAAGAACTATCTTTTCCCGACGTTCTGATAAAGGCAATGTGTCTCGAGAAACCAATAATTGCTCCTGACCTATCAGTAATAAAAATACATGTAAAAGCTACAACCTCATTCTTTGACTTCTATATGTCTTCGTTTTTATATTGGAAACTAATAATGTTGATAACACATTTCAGGTTAATGATGGGGTAAATGGATATCTTTTTTCAAAGGAGAATATTAAGGATTTAACACGCGTAATGCTGCAAGTGGTGTCTGAAGAAAAGCTATCGTCTTTGGCTCGTAATATTGCATCAACAGGCAAAAATACCGCTAAAAACATGATGGTTTTGGAATCTGTTGAAGGGTATGCTTCATTGATAGAAAACATCATGAAACTTCCTTCAGAAGTTGCATATCCAAAGGCAATATCAGAAATTCCTTCAGATGCCAAAACAGAGTGGCAATGGCGTCTTTTTGAGGCTATTGCGGATCATAGACATGTTAATAGAACTTTGAGGATTCACCAATTCTTAGATCGGGTTGAAAGTCAAAGGAATCATACCCTGAAAGAAGAGAGTTCAGGTGCTATTCCAGTCAATGATACTTTTGTATACAGTTTATGGGAAGAAGAAAAAGGAAACCAGATGATGAAAGCTAGAAAGGCACGAGAAGACGATGAGGTAGTGTAAATAATTTTTCTTTTTCCATGGTCTTTACTCTTTACAAAGAATGAATAGCTAAAACCACCACTTGACTTTTTAAAGACAATTGAGGTTCTATTTTTTTGTGTATATGTGCTGTGTAGGTAAGGGATAGAAGTGAGCAATCAAGGGGAACATGGGAGGAAGTATACAAAAATGCAAAGAAAGCGGATAGAAGTAAGAATGATTTGCATGAGAGGGATGATGGAGAACTCGAAAGGACAGGTCAACCATTATGCATCTATGAACCGTACTTCGGTCAAGGATCTTGGCCTTTCCTGCACAATAAGTCAATATATCGTGGTATTGGACTTGTAAGTCACTCTATTTTAATTGCTTATATGTAAAGGACTATCACACTTTGCATCTAGATTTAGGTTTTTCTTGCAAGTTTACATGGTTTATATAGCTTTAAATTTGTCGGTCAAATGTTGACTTTCCTTGGTCTGTAGTGTTGTGGGATAGATATAACGTTCTCTTGCATGACTTTTTTCTTTACATAACAGATTTAAGCATTTCTTGTATGATTATGCATCATGCAGTGTTCTGAAGCGCCCTTTATACAAAACGAATCATTATTTAGTAACTTTAAGCTAAACACTTACTGATTCGATGATATTACAGTCCACAAAGGGCCGAAGACCAAAAAGAGATGACATTGATGCACCCTCTCGCCTTGCCCTTCTTAACACGCCTTATTACCGCGATACCCTTGGTGATTTTGGAGCTTTTTTTGCCATTGCTAACCATATTGACCGCATACACAAGAACGCTTGGATTGGGTTTTCATCATGGCGAGCGACAGGCAGGAAGGCAAGTTAGTTTGTTAGACAGTTTCTCCAAGTCACCATTTTTTATAATAAAAATGTCGATCTTGTTGTAATAAGCAGGAATCTTTATCGGTAAAGGCTGAGGTTGCTTTACTAGAAGGCATTGAAGCTCAGAAACACGGTGATGCTGTCTACTTTTGGGTTCGTATGGATAAGGACCCAAGAAATCCGAAACAACAGGATTTTTGGTCTTTTTGTGATTCTATAAATGCCGGTAATTGCAAGTAAGGCTGTTGAACTCACCCACGAACAAATCACTTTTAACCTAGTTTTCTGCAAAACTGAATGTTTGATCTAATCTTATGTGTGATTTGTACAAGGTTTGCATACTCTGAAGCTTTTAAGAAAATCTATGGGATAAAGAATAACTCGACAGTTTTACCTCCGATGCCCGTAGATGGAGACACATGGTCCGTCATGAATAGTTGGGCCATGCCTACAAAATCGTTCCTCGAGTTTGTAATGTTCTCAAGGTTAGTTTGTGGATTGTTTTATATTATTGAACTTATATAAAAGATTCAAGCAATGAAGATGATATCTGCAGGATGTTTGTAGACGCATTAGACGCACAGGTGTACGAAGAGCATCGTCAGAGCGGTTTGTGTTACCTAAGTTTGTTAAAGGTAAGCTTTTCTTCAGCTATACGTATAGGTAGGATGGTATATACTTACACTTGTGGTTTGTTGGCAGGACAAGAACTGCTACTCGCGGGTTCTGGAGATGGTTGTAAACGTTTGGGCGTATCATAGTGCAAGAAAAATGGTGTACGTAAATCCAAACACGGGAGCAATGCAAGAACAACACGATTTAAAGAAACGTGCGGGCAAAATGTGGGTCAAATGGTTTGATTACAACACCCTCAAGGCCATGGATGAAGATCTTGCTGAGGAAGCCGATTTGGACCATGATGGAAGACGGTGGTTATGGCCGTTAACTGGTGAGGTTTTCTGGCAAGGAGTCTATGAGAAAGAAAGGATCCAATCCAGAAAAGATAAAGAAACCAAGAAGCAAAAAACCCGAGCCAAGATTCAGAGAATTAAGAACCGGATCCACCAGAAAGTGATTGGGAAGTATGTTAAACCTCCGCCAGAGAGAGAAACTGGAAAGGTAACCGACACAAATCATACAGTGGCTGCAGCAAGGCTGTTGAGGTAGCGACGGTGATTCTTGATAGCTTAACGGTGTAGTTGTAGCTTGATTACTTCAATTCTTTGTGAAAAAAATAGCTTTTTTTTTCTCTTTTGGATAAGATGAGATGAAGATGCATAGGGGTTTTCACTAAGGGTTTTGTATGTAAATTGCATCCTTTTTGATGATGATGATACTGATACTGATGCTAATTTTACCAGCTCCAAGTTCTTTTGTATACTTAGAAGCTTATGTTAAACCGTTCAAACTGGTTATTTTTAATACATTTTTATTATGTTTTGTAGTTGTAAAAAATAGTAACCCTTAAAGCGCTGTAGACACCTCCTAAGCGGGTTAGACTCCCATAGAACAAGACTTTGCTAATTTTTCTTCTTCTTCTTCTTCTTCTTCTTCTTCTTCTTCTTATTAATTCTGCACTTCAATGGCCTTTTATAGGCATACAAGAGAGATACGAAAACTAAACAACTGCTAGTAACTAACTATTAGAACAATTAAAACAAATAAATGCATGAAAGAACTTGATGGCTACATGGGCTACATGTGCATGAAGGTAGGGACCCTCTCCAAATCGTTTGTCGCTCGTTTAGAAAATGCTAGTTTACGGTTGTAAACGAGTCATTCTGCTCGGTTCAGTTTGTAAACGAGTCAAGCATCAGTAAAGGTCCTCTCCGCTCGGCTTGACTCGAATTATTATTTTTAATATATATATATATGTATTTTTCAGTGTCGCCTCTCTCTCCTCTTGGCCCCATTATACCACAAGTTGGCCTTCTTTGGATATGGGGGCAAGGCGAGGGTAAGAATAAACACTTGTAGTAAGTAAAGCTTTATAGCCATTTCTGTTTGTGTTTTCACTTGCTGTGGAAGCCTTACATGTTTGTTACCTATTTATAGGAATCATCAACTTGACTTGCCATTAATCTATAAATGCATGTGGTTGGAATTAAAAGTTTAATATATCTTCACAAGTTTTTTACATCATTTTTTCTTCTAGTTTAGAGTAATGAAAAAATGTTTATAGGCATACACATATATAGTAAATCGTGATCAAGAGGGATAATAAAATTAAATGATTCAACCTGAAAAGGAAAAAACAAACTTTTATAAACGTATGAGATGATGAAACAGACAAATTTATTATATCACAAAACAAAATGTATTTATCAAAGGCCTTGTAGTCTAATAGTACCAAAGCGTCTAGTAGTACCAAAGCGTGTGGTAAGGTAAGGTGTTCTCTCTCGAAATGGTGTGGGTTCCGGTCTTGTAACGGACATTGGTTTTATATTGTGCAATATTTGAAAGTAGATTTAGTGTTGTGTAAGTTTGGCGTTTAAAATGAAAAAAAAAACACATCTACTTTTAAGCCTAGGGAATTCTTAATTTTAAACTAGTGCAGCCATGCAGGGGTTAAAAATAAAACCCAAAATCAAGATTTTGCATTGCAGGTTTTAAAACACAATGGATTTTAACATGGTCATGTTTATATTTTAACATGGTCATGCCTTTGTTCTAACATGATCATGCTTCGATTTTTAGCATGATCATGTTATTTGCACTCCAAGTTCTAAAAACGCACTGCACTCTAGGTTCTAAAAATGCACTGCATGTTCTTAAAAAGCAATGGGTTTTAACATAGTCATGCCTTTGTTCCAACATGATCATGCTTCTATTTTTTTGCACTCTAGTTCTAAAACACAATGAAACCCAAAATCAAGATTTTGCGTTGCAGGTTATAAAAACCACAATGGGTTTTAACATGGCCATGCTTTTAGCGTGATCATGTTCTTTGCACTCCAATTCTAAAACGTAATGAAACCCAAAATCAAGGTTTTGCACTACAGGATGGTTATGTTTATGTTTTAACAAGGTCATGCTACTCTTTAGCATGATCATGTTCTTTGCACTCCAGCTTCTAAAACGAAATGAAACCCAAAAATCAAGATTTTACACTGCAGTTCTAAAACGCAATGGGTTTTAACATGGTCATGTCTTTATTCCAACATGATCATGCTTGTATTTTAGTACGATCATGTTCTTTACACTCTAGTTCTAAAACACAATGAAACCCAAAATTAAGGTTTGCATCGTTATGGGTTTTAACATGGTCATGCTTCTGTTTTTACATCTTGAAGAACAAAAATGAAAAGAAGAACTTCAACTAAAACATAATGAGGTGAAAAAACACAACTTATAAAAGAACTCTGATTAACGACAGTGGACGGAGAAAAAACTCTGACACACTGTGGAGAAACTGGTTGCGGTGGCGGTGGACAGCAGAGCGGTGGTAGTGGAATGGTGGTTTTAGATCTGAAAAACGCAATAGGTGGTTGAAGGTGGTCATGGTTTCAGATCTGGTTTTCGGCAAGATGGTAGCGATCCTAGGTGGTGGTGTTGGTTATGATGTGATAGTTTGTGGTTTTGAAAATTATAGATTTTGGTTTACAGGATAGAGAGATAAATTGAAGATGTCGGGTTCTTAAAGAAGTTGGGTTTTTAAAGATGGTGGCTTTTGACTAAAATGTCATACCTTATGTTTTTTCAACTTTATCACATGTCCTCTTATTATTGCTTCTTACACTTTTACCAATTTCAAACTCACTATTTGATCCTAACATATTTATACTAATCTACGGTTTTATTTTTTGGATTATTGGATTTTAATAATCTCAACTTTCATTTATTACATGGATTAATCCCAACTAAAGAAATGTTTAATAACAATCCTAACTTTGAACGTATTTTCCTCTAACGATCCTATACTAACTGTATGTAAACCCATATAGTATTTCGATAACGTGACATGTTTAGGTGACAAAATCTTTAATTTTTTTATGACGTGGCATGCTTATGTAGGAAAAAATTTAACTTTTGACATGCTATGTCATAAAAAAAACTAAGTAGGTTAAATTCAGTTAGTTAGTATATTATTGTTGTAAGAAATTACGTTCAAAATTAGGATTGTCTTAAATATTTCCTTAGTTGTTATTGATCCCGGCTAATGGATGAAACTTAGAATTATTAAAATCCAATAACACTTCTACTTCTACAATCAATCAATATATATATATATATATATATATATATATATATATATATATATATATATGATTAGGTTAATTTGTGAACAACCTATTGATAGTGAACTAATTGTAGCTCTTGATTATCATTACACAGGTGTAAATAAATGGCAAAGATTTGATAATGAAAATACACTAGTGTTCACTCTAAAACCCCATATATATATATATTATATATATAATAAAAAAAGCTAGTACAAATAAAATAAAAAAATCACTAATGGTTTGTATTGAGTATGAAATTTTACAACTAAAAGTCAAAGGTTTGAGGAGTGTTAGTGTGAAAAAAAATATTGTCTCACCTTTACGTATATTTTGAATGAAGAATTAATTACGTTGACATGTGGATGGGTGATTATTCATAGGTAGTCTAAAACAAAAAATGGAGACTTTGAGTGATTGCATGGTTTTTGTTGTTAATCGATAAACATGTTTAGAGAATAAGAGAGGAAAATAAGAGTGAATCGGGTTTGTGTATGAAATAATTTCTTTAAACAAATTCGTCGTTTCAAAGTAGCAGCAACGTACCGTTGAGTTTCAATGGAGTGATAAAGGTTTTACCTTATAAATAACCACTCACTTTGTTCCCACATCAATGTAGGACAAAGTATTTACCACTTTGAGACTTTCATTCACACACCTAAATATCCAACAATATACACATTATACAACCGTGCTACAGGCTTATTAGATAACACGCCAAAGCTCTTGATGAACTAAACTTATATATTATGCTCCTCAAACTCTTAATGCAACAGTAATCAGAGTTTGTTACAATGCAAATGGTGTTGAGTTGAAAATGGGTGGTGATAATTTGGAGTATTGGACTCAAAGAAAGCAGACTTGTAATTTGGTATCGATCTATCTGGGCTATGTAGCCCAGTCAAATATAATAGCCCAGTCAAATATAATATACACAACACACACACACACACGGCAAGCAAGAAATATCCAGACATTTCGATTCCGAGAAACCTCTGGAAGATCGATCAATCAATCAACCAACCAACCAACGGCAGTATAAATGCTCCTCCAATGGGGATTTACATTTCACAACAAGAAGAAGGCAAGTTTCATAATCATCATTTGGGTTGGTGGATCGAGGTTAAACTATTTGGATTTGCGGAACCTATTGGTGGTAGACATTACATTATTTTGCTGTAAGTCTCCATATACATCTCCTAATCTCACTTTTCTTATTGGATTCTCTTCCTTTTTAGTTTTATAACAAATGGATATTGGATTCTTTCATATGCTTTGGCTGTATCACTCATTGACCATTAGATTATACTTCATTCAACTCCTGTATTTCTGAATTCTGACCATTTTTTTAAATTGGTTTGGTTATCCTGTGAATTATGATTGATTTTACTGTCATTTAGATTGATCGCTATACTTGTTATTTTAGCTTCAGGTTTGCTTAAAGATCCAAACTTGAAATCTATTAGATGCTGAAATAGGCTAACAGTTGGTTGATGATTCCATTTCCAGGTGTTATTTAGTTTCATAACTGTATCAGTCTGTCACTCCTATATCTATTACATCTTCAACAATGATGTATCCTGCCTCCATCATGTGGACAGACCCTCATCATGCCCAGATGCCCCCTTATCAACCATACCCTTATCCTCCCCCACAACTACATCATGCCTGTTGCAACCACACCTATTATGCTCCTTCTTGTCCTTACAGCTTCCAGCCGCATTACACTCACTTCCCACCACCTCCTTACTATCCTCATGGAGTATATCCTCCATTTCCTACTCCTTACTCTGTTCCACAGCAACATTATTCCGTTGAGCAGCCGAGGTACGATTATGACAAAAATAACCATCATTGTTGTGGATGCAATCACAAGGAGGATGGCAAGAGACCAAGGATCGAAGACGGCCCCCAAGTTGATAAGAAAACAAGTGACTCTTTGGTTCCTTTGTTGTTGAAAGACCGTCCTGATTATCCCATCATGTGGGTTCCTCGTGGGTATAACGAATCGAAGTCAAATGACAAGGATGAGTATTCTCATGAGCCTGGTTTGGTAAAGCGTCTTGAACCGTCAAAAGACCGCCCTGATTATCCGATCATGTGGGTTCCTCATGGGTATAACGAATCAAAGGCAAATGAGAAGGATGGGTATTCTCTTGAACCTGTTTCGGTAAAGCATACTGAACCGTCAAAAGACCGCCCTGATTATTCGATCATGTGGGTTCCTCCTGGGTACAATGAATCGAAGGCAAATGAGAAGGACAGGTACTCTCATGAGCCTGTTTCGGTAAAGCATACTGAACCATCGAAACGAGGTGGGAATGTTGAAGTGGCCCAAGACGAACAGGATGGGAATGAAAATCGGTTCCCGTTTAAGATATTTTGGTTGCCTTCTAAGAATGATCAAGTGCGAAAGGATATTAAGGAGAACAATCTTGATCCAGTAGCTAATAAGGGATTATTAGATGAAAAGGCAACAAAAAAGACTGAGGGTTCAGGCAGTGAGGGTGGAGGCGAGACTAGCAGTAAGCATGCAGCCCAGAAGGTTTTTCCGGTCAAACAAGCAAGTACAAGTGAGGAGGCTAGTAATAAGCATTCTGTCCAAAAGGTGATTCCAGTGAAACAAGCGAGTACAAACGAGGAAAAGAAGAACCTGAAAAGCACGAATACCAATTCAGATTCTGTTGAGAAAAGTGATAATGGGAGCAAGGCTTCACCAAAGACATCCAAGTTACCACCTGTTTGTCTTCGTATTGATCCCCTGCCGAAAAAGAAGAAAAGTTCACGCTCACCTAGTCCTGGTGAAAAAGAAAGATCAAAAGGGTCACCAGTAAACAGTCCAAAATCTTCCCAGCAGCAGGCACAAGTCTCAAAGAAGAGTGAGGGTCAAAGTGAAGGTAGTGTTAAAACCGATGATCATGCCAATAAGGTCGAACGAGTTAATCTTGCTGATCAAGCCAATAAGATGGAGCGAGCTGAACTTGCCGATTATGCCAATAAGGTGGAACGAGCTAATAATGCTGATCATGCCAATAACGTCAAACAAGCTAATCTTGCTGATCATGGCGTGGTACCAAGGGAAAAAGGAGATGAAAGTGAGAAGGGAAAAGTAGAGGAGAAGAATATGTCGGAACATGAGGCTGCTTTGATCATACAGTCAGTGTATCGTGGTTTTGAAGTGAGGAAGTCGCAGCCACTGAAGAAACTGAAGCAAATTAATGAAGTTAGAAAAATGGTTGCTGACCTAACAAATCGTATTCAAGATCTGGAAACATCCTCCTCTACCATCAGTGTTGCTAGTAAGAAAACAGTGATTATCGGGGAGGCCATAATGAGCCTTCTGCTAAAGCTAGACACCATCCAGGTAAATATTTCTCCTGATTCGACATCTTGTTAATTGAACTTTGTTCAGTTTGAACAGATATGTAATACTGGTTTTGTGATATGATGTTCATCAGGGTCTGCATCCATTCGTACGAGAAGTTAGGAAATCGGTCGCGAAGGAGCTCGTGGGTTTACAAGAGAAACTTGATTATCTAACATCTGTAAAATCTGAAACCCCAAGTGAGGCAACTATGTGCAGCCCCCAACAGGTTATGCATCCTGAAGATGATGTGAAGCTTGATCAGGCACAAGCTCAAACTGGTTTATGCGAGAATTATGAACACAAAGATGATGCAGAAGCCTGTAAGACAACCGATGTTGAGCAGCAATTAGAGAAGAGCACTGAAGATGATTCTGTTCAAGACAAATTCGATCAGGCACCAACTGAATCTGATACGGTTATATGTGAGAATCATGAAGTGGAAGCTACGGTCTCACAACGTGATACCATTAATGGTGAGCCGCGATTGGAATCACATGAAGAGAAGATCGATCAGGCATCAACTGAATGTGATGAAGCTCTGCAGTTGTGCGAAAATCATGAAGTGGAAGCCACAGAGTCAAATGAAGGCTGTAACATCGTTGGTGAGCCACAATTGGAATCACATAAACAAAAAATCGATCAGGCACCAACTGAATGTAATGAAGCCGAGAATCATGTAGTGGAAGCTTCACAGTTGGAAGAAGGCTGTAATAGCGTTGGTGAGCGGCAACTGGATGAGGTGCAGTTGGAATCATATAAAGAGAAGTTCGATCAGGCACCAACTGAATGTGATGAAGCTGTGGGTCTGTGTGAAAATCATGAAGTGGGAGCTACAGAATCACAAGAAAGCTGTAATACCATTGGTGAGCCATCGCATGAGGAGAAGTTGGATCAGGCACCAACCGAATGTAATGAAGCTCCGGGGTTCCATAAAGAGAATAATGAAGTGGAGCCCACAGAGTCACAAGAAGGCTGTAACATCGTTGGCAAGCCACTATTGGAATCACATAAAGAGAAGGTTGATCAAGCACCAACTGAATGTGATGAAGCTTTTGGGTTGTGTGAGAGTCATGAAGTGGAAGCTACAGAGTCACAAGTAGGCTGTAATTGTAATACTGTTGGTGAGCCGCAATTGGAATCGCATAAAGATCAGGCACCAGCTGAATGTGATGAGGCTCAGCCGTTGCATAAAGAGAATCATGAAGTGGAAGCTACAGAGTCGCAAGAAGGCTGTAATACAAGTGCTGGGCTGCAATTGGAATCACATAAAGATCAGGCACCAGCAGAAAGTGATGAAGATCCGAGTCTGCATAAGGAGAATCATGAAGTGGAAGCTACAAAGTCGCACGAAGGCTGTACTACCATTGGCGAGTCGCATAAAGAGAAGTCCGATCAGGCACCAAGTGAATGTGACGTTGAAGCTAGAGACAATGGTGGTGTAGAATGTGACGATATGAAGCTTGAAAACAACACTGCAGAGGTTAACAAGAAGCAACTTGAGATTGAAGAGTCGGTGAATGTCGAAAGGGTGCGGCATGATTATGAGGCAGATGATAAGAATGTGGTGTCTGAGAAGGAAAAGGAAGGTGATGGGAAACTAGTGGAGGAGAATGAAAAGCTTCGGGTGGCGGTGGAGGAGCTGATGAAAGCGGGGAATGAACAGTTGGACGTGATAAGGGAGCTGACAGGAAGAGTGAAGGACTTGGAGAAAAAGCTTACCAAAAGCAAGAAGAAAGTTAAACTAAACAAGAGCAAGAGGTCACGTGGTTGTGGTATTCAAAAGGATTATAGCTTAGTGTGATCATATGTGTGTGTTTCAACAGTTTAATGTATGATGGATATTCAGAAATAAATATGTTGTTTGTTTTTCCTTTTGTGTGATTTCACAATAAAGAGGCCATCGTATTCATATTTCTTCTGCTGTCATCTTGAATGATAAATAATAAGATGGGCTCGTCTGGGTATAAAAGTTAATGGCAAAGCTACTTGAAACAATGAGGTTTCAAAGGTGAGAAGCTATAATGGGCTACGTTCTGTTTTTTGTTTGGGCTTCAAACCAAACTGATTAAACCCAATTAACATTCATATAGGTGGACCTATTTTAAAAAGGGTAATAATTTAGCATACAACTTTTTTCTTTTCTTTTTAATGTTACATGCTCCTATACATCAAATAAATCTTAATTTACTCTTTGCTTAGATATGAACCCAAAACTTACCAATAAGAGACAGGAGCCTCTACCAAGTGAATGGCGTGGCGCATACAATTTTATTGGTTATATCTTTTGTTCAAAAATATATTTTAAATGTTCTAAAACATGTCAATTTTTTGGTTTTAATATTAAGTTTGGTTAAAAGTGAAAGGAGACAAAAGTTGAAGGGTTGTTTATTATAATTTTATGTGAATTAATTAGAGATAAATGTTAGTTTAATTAAACTGTTTTATTTAATTTAGTTTGAGTTAGTATTGGTTTAGAACTTTAGGAAAGCCTATTTTTTGAGTTATTAGTTTAGTATAAATAAATTGGTAGGGTTAATGTTTTATTTGTAGTTTTGATTAAAGAAAAAAGACTTTGTGCCGACATATCTTTCTTTATTCTCGTTATCTTTTCTTGGGTGCTAAGTTTGTGAGGTGATGATCCAATTGCTCCAACAAATTTTGCAATGTTTTGATATCCGTTTAGTGAATCAATAAACAACGATGTATGGTTTTTCGACGGACTAACTCACACACTCTTTAAATCCTACTTCTAAACTTACATTTTTGTTTACAATGGTATTGGAACCCCCCAACCTTATGGAGAGAGACACATGTCCATTACCCTTTGATAACGCTAACTCTCGGCCAGATCAAAGCTAGAATGAAGCCAAAAACGTCATGATTCGGAGAATCTCCTGAAGGGACAAAGGAATGAGTTGTGTTGAGTGAGTGAAGATTGTGCAGTGTGAACAGAAGAAGGATTGGTGATTGGGCAAAGGAGAACATAATGAAGGAAGGTTTAGAGTGGGACCAGCCGGCCGGAACACCGTTAACGTAACCGTTATAGCATGGTTAAGTGCATGTGTATGTGTTTGTTCTTCCGACACAGTGTGAACAGGTGCAAGCATCCACATGTTTGTAATCTAATCTAGACTTCAAAATGAATTGGACCACACGTACGTACATATGCATGCATGCATATTCCTGGAAAATAATACAACAAAGGAAGGATCCATCCTTGTTTTAAATTCCACAAACCGCGTTTTATTCTTTTACTATTTCAATTTCAAATCATAAATAAAAATAGTTGAATCTTTTAACATACAAATAAATTCAACAATAAATTAAATTCCATTTATATCCATTACCCGAATTTAACCATAATAAATAAATAAATGTACAATAACCAATTTTATTTTATATAAAGAAAGAAAAATAATAATCTAACCTAAACTACTTCTTTGCTAATCGACAAAGAGAATAATGAATGTGAAAATGATTTGCGTGTCACTTAATGTTTTCATACACCTATTTAACTATCACAATTATCAAGTTGAGTGCAACTAACTTTATACTAATTCTAAGATATAACAAATAAACATATTCAATAAAACTTCACTCATAAAAATCTATTTGTACGATATGTGAAAGGTGGGATAACAGCAAATTCCACTCATTTCGATGTGGTTTTGTTTATAATTAGTTTCTGTTTTACTTTTTGAAACCTTTCTATAGAATTAGTTTTCTATAAGCTTTTCAACTTTACAAGATATATCTTCCAACACATATAAAATTGTTAAGCAAAATTTTTTAAAGTTAAAAGTGTGGGAGATCAAGTTTCTACATTATGTAATATGAGGGTGTATAAATTGATTACCTTACTAATTATCCTAAAAAATAAAAGAGATAACAAAATTACATACTTTTAACATTATACCTCTGAAAATATACAGTAAAACGAGGGGTGTCCAAAATTTTAATCGGACTCATAAAGCTCGCAATTCGATTCAAATTCGAGTTCCATATTTGGATTACGTTTCCGATTCAAATCTGATTTTTGAATCGAATACGAATTTATGATTTTCAACTCAATTTGGATTTTGAATTCAAATTATGCATTTTTTTAATTATACTATACATAATTATACACGTACACAAACTACAAAAGAGTTTCTAAGACTATCCGTAACGGTTAATACCCCTTAAGGGGCATTTTCAGCCACATAAGTATTATAAAGCTTCTTAAAAAATTGTAATACCCTTAGAATTTGGTTTTAATTTAAACCCCACAAATTTGGTTTATTTTTAAACAATACATCTTAGAATTTGATCCAAATTTTAAAAAGACCCTTCAAATTTGTTTAGTTTTCAATAATACTCCTTAAAATTTAGATATAAATGTTAATGTTTTGAAGTTTAATTTAAATTAAAAATATATTTTGTTATTTTTATTTTAAATATTATTTATAAATAAAATAGATTAAATAAAAAAAATACAAAAAATGAAAGGGAGAGGGGAGAACCACACCCCATGTTTGAGGGAGAATGATGATGTGAAAGGGGATGTGATGTGACGCTGATTTGGACTTGAGGAAGGGGGAATCAAACCCATAGCATTACACATGGCCTAAGACTTTAAGTTCTAATATTTGGGAATCACATTTAATATCCAATTCTGTTACCAAACCAATAAGAAATCACCCTAAAATTCTAAAATGTCTATAATTTTCAAACCTCAATCTAGTAATCGGTTTTATACCTAGAATCACTATCGTCTATAATTTTGAAACCTCAATCTCGCAATCGGTTTTATACCTAGAATCACTATCGTCGCTCTCTTCACTTTCTACAAATCAAATCTGCATTGTCGCTTCCACAATTCCACTACAATGAAGAAACGATGGACGATTAAGATTAAGTATTTGATTTCTAGTTCATTTAGTTTTATAACTTTGTTTAATGGTTGGTTATTTGGTTTTTAGTTTCTAGAGTGATTTTTCAGTATTCGAATCAGATTTTAAAAACACGAAATTTGATTCAAATTAGGTTTTCGGATATTCAAATCGAACATGAATTTGATTCGAATTCATTAATTGAATTTCGAAGTCGAATTCAAATCCAACTCCGAAGTTTCAAAATTTTTGAATAACTTGATTTAATTAGTTCGAGTATTTGAAATTCGATTAATTGAACACAATTACATGAAACTAATTCATATATAGTTATTAGATATGTGAGTGGTTGCTCATGTATCCACTTTGATTCCTGTAACAAAGTTTTGTTCGAATAAAGGACAAAATAACATATACAGGTAATAAATAATTTGTGAATGAGATTCGAGTGTGTATTTTCTATATTCAACATAACTAAAAATATTAGTATTAATACTTTGGACTTATCTATCTGTAAAAAAATGTATTTGTCTGTTGGGTATCTAATTTTTTATTGTTATGCATTCTTAAAATTGTTGATTTTTCCGTGTACTTTATTATACGTGAATCTAATTTGTTCATCTACAGCATAAATCATAATACACAAAACAAAGATATAAGTGGTAAATCATTTACGCGAATGAAATATCATTTGTTTATGACATTTATTTATTAGTAAACTGTCACATGGTATCTTAGGTTTGGTCACTTTTGTCACTTTAGTGCAAAACTTAAATATTTTGAATCTGGATCTTTATGGTTTCAATTTTACTAGTCATTTCCATCCAAAAGCAAAATATGATCAGATTTTTCACGGAAAATTCATAAAGAGTTTTGTCACCAAATTGTTACACAATAGTAGATGCTCCGATTAACACGCCCTGTAATTTTTTGGGAATTTTCCTGTACACGAACTACTCCGGAAACACTCCGAAAACTGTCCGAAAATGCACTATATTGCTGAATTTTTATTGAAGAGTATTTTAAATCTTTCGTGACACTTGTGTGGTCGCTAAGTGATGTCGTGATAGATGCATGCATGATAATTAGTATTTTATGATAAAATGTGCTACGTGCTAGATACGTGTAGGATTCGTGTTTCCGCGTGAGCACGCACACTAACCCTTAAACGGTAATCATGCTAGGACGTGATTGACCGGTTCCATCTCGCGTATTTCTTTACAATCCTTAATCCGAGCATTCAAAGATGAGTTCACTACTCTTTTACAGGCATGTGTCCCGATGGGACAAACTACTATTCTTTGGAGGAATACTTTTTATAAATGTTGTAGTTTAATTTTGATGTTAGTTAATAAACTCAAAATCTATCATGAAAGTCCCTACTTACTACCGAACTAGTTGCCTGGGAAGCAACGGGATATTAGTTGATAGCGCTATTAGTCTTGACAAACCTCACACTGTGCTGGGAGCCGGGCGTGAACTAAGGACCTTAAACACATGGCCAATGTTGATAGACATTGATGAGGGCAAACAAACATACGTCACCCGGTATCGAGTTATTAACGACATGTCTTTAAACTAAACACCAACCCGTTTTCGTTAAATAAAACTGTGAATTCGCCGGCTTAATCGCTGATACACTTTTCTGCATGCTTGCAGGTCGTTAGATAATAATTGCATGAGAACTTGCAGTGTGAGGAGTCTGAAGTGTCATGGGACGTGTTACTTGATTGCGATTAATAAAATTTTACGCTTTAAAACATTTTGTTTTTGATCTTTGAGATATTTAGATTTGCTTCCGCTGATTACATACTATGTTTGAAATGATTTAACTGGAATTCAGTATTCATGTTGGACATGATGACCTTGTTTTTGAATATTTACTATTAGTTTGACATGATTAGTGGCTAGATCCTGATATGTCACACGTCTCGCGGTAAAACTCCGCATGTGGATTTTGAGGGTGTGACATAGCACTTCCCCATTGGTCCTTTCAAATTTCTATATTATTCTCAGTTTTATTACAATTTCACCACAATTTAAAATTACGATTTTGCTCTTATTTTAAAATTACGATTTTGCTCAAGGTTCAAAATAAATAATGGTTTTGCCCCTAAATAAAAATTACGATTTGCATTCAGTTCAAATTTATGATTTTGGCCAATTTCAAACTTACGATTTTGGCCCCAGCTAAAATTACAGTCTTGCCATTCTTTTTATTCTTTTTTTTTTTAGCAAAACTACGGTAGTGTTTTATTTTACTTGGTTGACTTAGTATAGTTTTTATTCGTGTCTAGTGCTAATTCATTGGTACTGATAGATTATTGTTTTGCCACCAGCTTTAAATTACAGGCTTGTCATCCTTATAGTTTTTATTTTAGCAAAACTGTAATAGTGTTTTAATTTTATTGGTTGACACGATATATTTTGTATTAAGATCGTATTATAAGTAGTATATACAAATAACCGAAATGCAAACGTACATGCTATTTTTAATTTTATCAGACAAGAACTTATAAATATAAACAAAGTTTACGCGCATTCAAATAGAAAATACACGCATTCGAATAGAAAAGTTAAAAGGGTCAAACCGATATTTCCGTGCAATTACGGTGCCCCCCACCCCCCTTGGCCCTGCTATTCTTTGGATTTTCTTGAAAGCATGGGAAGAAAAATTGGACCAAATCAAGAAAATCCATCATAATCATCACACACAATTCATATTGGGTATTCATCTTCATACAGCGAAAATTAATCTTTGTATATATTATTACTAGAATTCTTTATACCCTATGGGTCTTTGTATATTATTTCTCAATATTACAATTTTTTTTAATTTAATAATATAATCCACTTCCTATATATTAGCAACTAGTGTGAGCCCAAAAGTTTCTAATGCTAGGTAATCTACTTAAAAAAAGCAATTCGATAGATCATCAACATTGGAATAGGTTATGGGCACCATTCCAAAACTTTTTATTTTGTTATGAAAATACCTTTAATTATATATATTCATATAAATGGTTTAACACTAACAATATAATTGTAATATCCAAAACAATCTTGTTTCAAAGATAGGTGAAGAAGATTAAAAATAAGGTCACATCCAAGATGTGAGTTGGATGGATATATTTAACTTTGTGGATTTATATGCAAAAAAAATTCTAGTTAACACATTGTGTGCTTTATGAATCCCAAATTAGTCACGGCCTGCGCACACAAAAAAGGTGTACGCATACAAAGACTGTGGGGACTTATAGAGAATGTACCGAAACAGGCCATTGATCGGCGAAAGGTCGACCGTACGAAGATAAATGAGGTCACACTTTCTATCTTACGATGGTCCCGCATACAGATGATCCTTCCCCATGCACATCCTGAGTGTGGATCCCTTTTCCACCAACCAGAGCAAGGATGATGTCGGCACATCCAGCACACCTTGGGCCATCTATAGGAGCATAACAGGTGTCGCCAAAAGGGTTAGAGCCATGAGGACCATCTCACATGAAGGATATCAACATCTAAGCAAATCTACTATAAATAGCAGGAAGATTTACATCTCAAAGTTAGACATTCTCACTCTCTCTCTTTACTCAAAACCCTAATTCTTGGAACGAATGCTTATTCTCACGCCCGAATGTGGTCATATGGAGGAATCTCATCTTGTGACGAGATTAACGGTGTTCTTCTTTTGTAGGTTTGTTGGTGAACAACTCTCGAAACCCATCTTAGAAGTATTTTGCTGGTGGAACAGATCTGAGTCATTCCAGGCTAAGATTTGATTCTTCATGACACCTCTAAAGTGATTTTATTTAGCAAGTAATATATCAATTTATATGGTGATATGATCAAAGCTTTCTTATTGGGTAATTTAAGGTTTTGTGTATTAATCAAGATGTTTTTAAATAGATCAAACTAAAAAAAGAAGTTAATTTCTTTTTGAAGAAGCAATTATTATATTTTAAGACCCCAAAGGAATTGGTTGATTGTAAAGGCCAGCACTTAAAGCGTTAAGTCATAGTCCCGTCAAAGGGGATATATGTCATCTTGTACGTTTATTTTATTTTAGAGGAGACATGATGATACACTAATGGCCCCTTGAATATAAAAAAAGGACAATAAAGAGACTTGTGGCCTTCTCTCTTCACCGTTATGGCCTTGCAATTTCTTCGAAAAGTAAAAAAATTCAAATAGAGAAGAAAAGAAAATTCAGCTGGCTACAAAAGGAGAAAAATAATAAAGTTTAACTTTTAAAAGTATCATTTGGGGTGATGATGACATTTAAATATATAAAGTAAGAATGGAATTAAGTAATTAAATTAAAAGGAGCGTAAGCAACGGGTCTGATGATGACATCTCACTCACTCACTCACTCTATCAGCTTGCTTTTTTGTGATATTGATGAACGCAATAACGCGGAAGCACCTTTGAACATTCTTCACGTCTTCATTGGCTTCACCAATATTTTATTTCTTTATTAAATAATAATTTTAAATTTCTTTTTTTTTTGTTTTTAGTAATATGTGTGGGGTTGAGTCTGCTGACGTCATGTTCTAGATAGATGGAGTGAGTCTACGTCATCCATCAAATTAGCTTTTCGGTTTTAAGTTTGGGGTTATCTTATGAAGATGAAGAAGATGTGGTGGTGGTGGTGGTTGTTTTTATTCCATTATTAATTGGCTTGCAGTTGTTTCTATCAAGCTCATATGATATATACATCTTTTGAATTGGTCTACATGCAAGATCCTCTTTTAAACACACTTTTCATTCAGGTTTAATTAAAGCACATCAATCAATTAAGTGTTAATTCCTTATGTCTAATCTTACAAACATAGTACTTATAGGGGGGGGGGGGGGGGGGGGGGGGGGGTACATAAATTTTGGGAAGTAATGTTTGGGTGATGTGATTTTAAAACCATTTGTACTTTGATGCTAAATGTATCCATAAGTAAAGTAGAGATACAATGTGAGTGAGGAAAGAGTACCTTTAGTAATAATAATAATAATAATAATAATAATAATAATAAGAGGAGGAGGAGGAGAAGATACGTTTAACATAACCTATTTATTTATTTATTTTTGAGGTTAGTGAGCAGTTTCTTAAAAACTTGGTTGAAGTTGAAAGAAAAGAAGGATTGTTTTTTGGGAAACTTTATAACAAAAGCACATGTAATAGTAGAAGAAGGTGTATAATTTATATAGATTGTGAAAGAAAGAGTCAAAATAATGTTGGGGCTTTCAAACTCGACTATTATAAATATCTCTCTTCTCTTTCCTCCCACCTTCACATTCACCTTCATCTTCACCTTCACCTTCACCTTCACCTTCACCCTTCACTTGCATACTTGTTTCTTCCCCTCATACTACTACAAATACAACTTAACCAACCATATACATCCAGCCAATCCAAATCCATTCTGATTACTTAATTCCACCTTTTTTAGAAAAAAAAAAAAACTCAAACTTTACATATATATATATATATATATGCTTATTGTCCATTTGTGCTTCTGATCATCCATAAAAGCAAAGGAAGATCATCACTTGCTAAACTTGATTCCCAAATGGAAAAAAGGCCTTTGATGAATGAGCTAACTCAAGGCAGGGATCTAGCTAACCAACTTAAAGGCCATCTTGATAAAACCTTATCAGCTCAAACCTGTGAGTTCCTTGTTGAAAAGATACTTTCTTCCTATGAGAAAGCACTTTCTATGCTCAACCCTTTCGATGCAGATTCATATTCCCCCAATCACTGCACCAAGAAAAGGTCAGTTTCTTTTTCTTCTTCTCTTACACCTCGAGGGTTGTTGTTTTATTTAAATTTGGTGGTGTTTTTACAGGAAAACAATGGACAAATGGAGTGAACAAGTGAAAGTATGTTCAGGGAACATGGTGGAAGGTCCTCTTAATGATGGCTACAGTTGGAGGAAATATGGACAAAAAGATATCTTAGGGGCAAATCATCCAAGGTTAGTAAGTAATTTAAAAACTATAATTAAGAATTTAAGATTAAGAGGGAGGGAGGGAGGGAGGGAGCTTAAAGAATTATTATTTTTTAAAGGTTTATTTCAATTATCTACACTAGAGTCTCATAGTACTTGATCTTATCTACATGGAATCTTACTAAATGCCACTTGTTTATATTCACTGCATTGGCCCATCAATATTCAATATAAATATATCAACCAACAAACCTACCTTTTGTAATTTAATAATACTAATAATAATTGAAAAAGCAAGTTGATGTTCTGTTACACATATAGTTGGCTTTCAAATGTATGATTGGCACTAAATGAATTGTTGGATGAATTACAGGGCTTATTATCGATGCACTCATCGAAACGTTCAAGGGTGTTTAGCAACAAAACAAGTACAACGATCGGAAGAAGATTCATCGGTGTTTGAAGTAAGTTATAGGGGAAGGCATACTTGCATCCAGGCCACTCAACTATCAAAAGCGTTGGAGAAAAAACCCAAGAAAGAAGAAGAAGAAGAAGAAGAAGAAGAAGAAAGTATGGAAAAAAAGTGTATGGATCGCGCGTTCAGCTTCAAGGCTTATAAAGGGGGAGAGGAAGGCTTGTTCCCTTGCTTTTCCTTTGCCTCCACACCAATTGAAACAGAGAAGTTAGAGAATCTTTTCTGTGATTTTAACCATAATTTGCAGAGTTCAGATTCTGATCTAAGTGACATCATCAACTCAACGCCAAACTCAGTGACAAATTCGCCTTTCGGGGGTTGCGATTTGAACTTGGATCTGGATTTTGATCATGTGGATTTTGATGTGGCGGACTCTGAGATGTTCGTGTAGAAGTCAATGGTTGCTGCTACCTCATCTAGTGGAAGAAGAGAGTAGATAGTAGGGAGGATGTACAAGTTTTTGTTTTGTTGGTTGGTTGGGTTACTTAGATGATGATATGTTTAGTGTAACTTATGCACTCTGCTATCTTCTTTTCTTTTCTTTTCTTTTCTTGAATGTAAATTATTTTTCAAGATAATTGTATGTTTTACCAACAAATTACTAAATAAAATTCATTTTGTAGTATCCATCACTTTTCAAAATATGTATATGTTAAACAATGAAATATACAACTTAATCACTTAACCATATATGGCCCTTAACCCTTTATTACATATTGCAGTTCGAAGAGAAGGAAGACAAACATGCTAAGTAGAACTAAAATGATACCCTCCGTGAAGATGTCAACATATTGGGAGGATGATGGAACGGGAACAATGCGAAGCTGGGTCATGCGCTGGCCCATTACCGAGCATACGTGTCCAAGGCTTTAAAAGAAACTTGTCATTATATAATATAAAAAAAAAGTAGATAAATAAATAAATCAATCCTACATAGGCATAAATGATGAATTATACTAAAAAATGACATAGTGTCTAATGTTTAATGAAAGATATGCAATTGTATATTTAACTTGTAATGAATGAACACCACCGATAACTTATATATAACATAAAGTGATCCTAGTTAATCCGTCTTTGACAAACACATTATTAGCTAGTAAAAATAACAAAAACATATTCGTTCGTATTTAGTACATATTAAAAAGTGATATATGGCTCCACAAATCTTACACTCTTGTTAGTAATTAGAAAAAACACAACAATTAATTAATTAATCGATAACTATAAAAGAAAAAAGAGAAAAACCACAAACCAAAATAACAACTTTCTACTGCTTCCAGCCATCGTCCTAGAAGAAACTGCCGTTGGTCTTCTGTTGTGCGAACGATCCAAGTGTTGCCGTTTTCTTTTATATCTCCAGCCCGCCGTCTGTCTTGCTTTTGGGCCTACACCACCTCAACTCATAGCCCAACATGTTTTCTTTTTATTGTAGCCCAGATCAATATGATATCATGTTTGTTAATTAATAGTCAAATACCCAAACCATTCAATTTCTTCGGCTTCCTCATGGGTTTTTTAGCTGCTGCCAATTAATGAGTAAATCAAATTAAGAAAATAATGGGCTACATAAATTAGTTATTGTGACATGACCTTTTAATAAGCCCATATGATTCCTAAATAGTATTATTATTATTTTTTTTAATTAAAAACTCGTTTATATCATTGTTAGCTCTATTTTTTTCTAGTACACCAAAATAATAATAATAATATTAATAATAATAAATCTATCTATATAGTATATAAAAACAAATGCATAATCAACTCCTTTTATTACATTCAAGTGTGCTAAAAATGCAACGATCACAAAGCAAGATAATTTCACTTAAAACTCTAGAATGCTACATATTTTGTTTATATACATGCTTAAAATTTGGTTTAAGTGAACTTGTGTATTTGATAGAAACTTGAATGTTCAAAATTGTAGAAATACAATTAACCTTGACTTGTGACACATACATTAGTTAAGACACATATTATAATTGTTTTGTAATTGTAACTTTTTGAAATTACAAGGTCGGTTGTTATTGAGGGCGCATTACATTTTTATATATTTTTGATCGACTGATCGAACAATTTGGAAGAGAAGAGAAAAGATTTACAGGAATGGAGTTTGCTGACGGGTCCTGCTGCTGTCGTGGGGGCGTTGTAGCCACCCTTCTTGCCTTGATTTCATCGTCAAACATGTGATCGATCATCGTCAATCTTCACTTTTAAGTTTCTCGAAATAAATCTTCGCTTATTATTATTATTATTATTATTCGTTTGACCTAACCTTTGTGATTCATTTTATCATGAATCTAAATACGGTTGTATCCTCCTGCCAAAGTGTATTATTGATTTTGTGATTATAATTTGTTTACTAAGAAAGATCTTGAAAAGCCCCGTTTGTGTCTGCTTCCATGACCAGCTACTTTTTCTCCTTAGGTTCATTAACAACATTCTTATTCAAGTCCCAATCGATACGAATATTATGGCTAACACCCACACTATTATTATTAGATCAATAAAACTATACAAAAACTTGACTCTTACAAATCCCTACCCGGTGTATATAGCTAACCTATAACTATGATTGTTCACATCATTATCCTAAAGACATCCAAATCTAACTTGTTTAGGATGCTAGATAATAATCTAAGGACCTGATAATTATAACTAATTATTAAATCATAATCACATTTAATAATCCATAATTATCCACTGCTTAAAATCTCTCCTTGAGCCTTGCACGCCAAGTCGGCTTTATTGATTGTAATTCCCAACACTTATGACTCACCAATCAAACACTATATATATATTCTAGAAATTAACAATTTACAGTAGCTGGATGTGAACATTCTTTTTGGAGAAACTAGAATAGAATAGAAAGATGGATGTTTATTTTGGGACAGAGGGGTTTGTTTTGTGCAGACAAATATTAACCATCCTAGTTTGCAGTTATAACTATCATCCAATCTAAATCATTCGGATATTTTGGGCATGGTCCCTCAAGTGTACATGTGAGTTTGTATACATATCTTCTTCGAACCATTTTAACGAATAGTGGTAATTCCAGTGAGATTATGCCATGTGCATTTTGGCTTTCAATTTAACACTTATACTATATATATAATATACGTTTTTAACCCATTTTGTTTTCTTTAAGTTCTCTGCAACTTCCTTTGGTTCTTTTTTTAAGGCAAGTTCAATACGAAGCTGTGCTTATTTTTTTTCCTCGACATTTCGATAAATATCATTGAAGAAGGAGTTGTATTCGGTACCGAGTGCTGGTCGGTACAGTTATTCTAGCCATACAGACAGACATCAGCAATAGTATTGGTGTTATTGAAACAAGTATAGGTGTTTGTTTGTTTGTTTTTTTTTATAGTTTTCGATTACAGACTGAACATCAGCAATACACATTTTCTATTATATGTAACAAAAGGTATGGTAGGCAATAAAACTGTTAAAAAGGGGGGGGGGGGGGGGGGGAAGTAAAGTATGGTTGCAAACCAAGGGAGGGTACTGGTGTGAGCCTGAGGTGCGGGAAGTTGAGGAGCGGAGGAGAGTGTGAAATTAGGAGGAGCAAGCCCAATGATCTCAGAAGGGATGCTTGAATAGTAGAGGAGGCGATAAGCCACACCCGTAAGAATCAAACAACCACCCATCTTCAGAAACATCTTAAATCGCTTCAGGTTCCTTAAAGATTCATAAGCAGATGACTCATATGGGCAACAAAATGGAACAATTATTAGAGTTTGTGTGGGACATGTGTCCGTCGTGTGGTTGGATTTTAGTCTCTGGGACCACTTCCATTTATCATTCTAACCAGCTTCAATCAATTATTGTTTTAATCACTTCAAACTTTCATCATCATTCCTATTCCTATTCCTATTCCTATTACATTATAAAATATATTACTAGATTTGAAAACAACCATTCTTTTAATAGGAGACATCAGATACATATTGGAACTCAAAATGTCACTCCTTTAACATGATTTAGTACAGCCAATCATAAGTATTATTGTTCGGAGTTGATCCAAAAGTATAATAAAACATCTTTCATTTATTCAACCTGCTAAAAATGAAGTGTTCAAACTAGGTCTTTGAAAATTCCACTTTAAATATAGATCAAGAAAGAGAATTGTTGAACGTATGAGATTGACTTGTCTCATGTTCAAGTCTATTACAAATGGATAACCTATCAAACTGCCATAGCTACCACAAGAGTACTTTGATCTGCCGGTGATAGTGGATAACTTTTAAAGTGTCCAACTTCGTTGGGGGCTATATATGTTGTTAGACGTCTACCACTATCTACACCAACTTATGAATTAAAAGTAGGAGACGGTTGGATAAGTATGGCTCAATTAAAACATATAACAATGTAACAAATGAGGTTTAATACCTAAAGGGTTACACAACTAGCAATGATAATTTGGTTAATGTGTTAAAAGAGTTTAGACACAATAATTTAATCAATCTTCAACAACTATTTAAGGGTAAGGGTTGATGTCATACCAATTGAATCGGTTTTGACATTTTTTTGCCTGATGGTCGTCTAGGCTTCTCCTAGTCGACCGTTTGTCGCAGGGTTTGCGTCATCGCCACCAAAGAACATTTTATGGATCCGTACAGTCAATCGGTTGAGAACTTGACATGTATGTATGGATGGATGAGCTCACAATGGTAGGTCTGGAGATTTATGGTTGGCAGCAATTGGCATTAGTATGCATCAAAAGTCATGGGCATGACGAGTTAAGTAGTTGAAGTCTCTTACTATATATACATAAAATACATACATGACCCACCCGATACATTGAATTCATGAATTGGGGCAAGAGATCGACAATATATATAACCAATATTGTGTTTATCCGCATAACCAACCCTCTAAGAAACCAGATTGGTCATAGTTTGATAGCTGAACCAGTCTCAAAAACCAAATAACGTCATGACTAAATTAATTTTTTTATAACAATAGTTATTACATAAAATTAAATATATAATATTTAAAAGTTTAAACAGATGTATTGTTAAGAAGATTGTTTGTTTTTTTTACATAAATTCTTAGAGAAGAAATACAAATTTCAACAAGTACTCCAAGGAACTAGGGTCTAGGAAGGCGTGAAAACTTGAGATCGATGGGCCGTACTTTACTGGGCCAGTTCTATTTTGACTTTCATCTGTATCTTAACATGGTTTGGGCCTGCTCAAATAGTTTCAGTTATGGGCTTATGGCCCCATCCCCCATGATGGTCCCCCCATTGCTCGTTTTAGGTGGTAGGTACTCTAGAATTCACGGAGGTATGGCCCTTTCCCTAAAAAAATTATTTTCATTTTATGTTTTTTTCCTGGGCAAACTGCAAAGCCTCTTTCCCCTAAAATAAAATTAAATAAATAAATAGAAAGTAACTGGTTTGTCCAATAGTAAAATTTTAAAAAAATGAATAGCGATTTGTGACTTATTTAAACGTATTTTTCTATCTATGATTGTTGGTTTATATATTAAAAAAAAACAGTTTATACTATACTTAAATTGCTTCTTATGAATTCTTTTGTTAAATAGATAATACAAACAAATAATATTTACCATTCAAGTTCCAGAGATTAAAAGAAATTTACCGTTAAAAAAAGCTAATAATATCTGAAAATTACAATTATTTTGAACGGCTCGTGGAAACTCACCCTGCTCGGGACTATGTACAAGGTCGAATCCTCGACCGTCATCAGACCGTGCCCACTGATACGTAAGAATCAGATGAAATCCGTAAACCCTTGCCTCCGTCAGGTTTGAATCCGGGATTAAAGCCGACCACGGACACATAACAATTAAAAAGTAGTTTTAAGGATGACAAGCACCAGTGGGTGACCAATGGGCAGCATATGGCCCAGGCCCTCCCTCCTGGGCAGTGGTTAGCATGTGGCCCAAACCAATGGTTTCAACTGAAAACGTCTACTTTTTTTAAAGATGAATGAAGTAATAGTAATATTTGCATACTACCAGTTGATGACATTAATAATAGTGATAATAATAAAATAGCGAGCAAAGCATGGCAAGATATTTATCCTAAATTCTTGATCCATCCAGTTAAATATAAAAAGGCCCAACCCCTGTTTTTCAATATCACCAACAACAAACGTTCATCAATCATTCATCAGCAGGTTACTGTTTCTTATCATTTCATGGTTATAATATATGATGTTACTTACTCTGCGGTTTGTAGAATGCCTGTGTTGTTACAATTTCATATATAGATGTTTAACACACACCTTTTATTTGTTTAACAACACTAAAGTTGCTGCCATAAATAAAATAACAATCAGCAATCTGTGAAGAAGCCGCCTTTGCTTAACTTTTGTTAGTGTTATTAAACAACATTAAGGTTTGAGTTTTGTTAAGGAAGTTGAAGGTTAGATGAGTGTGGAGGAGGGGCAGGGGATGAGTTTGAGGGAGTGGCTAAGCCATGAGGTGGTGCATAAAATAGAGCGGTTGAGGATGTATACACAGGTTGTTCAACTTGTCGATTTCACCCACTCTCGAGGAAATGCTTTGCCCGATTTACGCCTTTCCAATTTTGTTTTGCTGCCATCAAATCAGATCATTTACTTGGGTTCTTCAACCGACTAGTCTTATGTCACCGTTGAACTCGAAAAAAGTTGGTATGCTTGTCCACAGGAGCTCTGCGGGAGGGATCTGTTATCTGCAAATGTTTACAGCCTTGGCATTCTCTTATTTGAGGTCGCAAATACACACGCTGACGCTGCTTGTTAACGATTTATACTTTCTGGTTGTATTGTTTTTGACATGCTGCTGTTTACACAGATACTCTGCTCGTTTGTATCAGTGGAGATGCTTTCAGCAGCAATTTCAGATTTGCATAACAGGATTCTTCCACCAAGTTTTATTTCTGATAATCCACAGGAAGCTGGGTTATGTCTTTGGTTGCTTCATCCGCACCCTTCATCTCGCCCAACAACAAGGTACACATCTTATGTATGCTATAAAAGTTCCTGATTTTCCATGTAGTAGTGTGACAATAGCAAAAACACGCTACGGTACTTGAACGTGAAGCTACCCGATTGAATAACTAGGTCATGTGATACAGCTTAGATACCCAAGTTATTCATGATGAAATGACGGTTTCTATATGACATAATAATTGTAAAACATGATAGGCATGATATATGTGAAATTGTGGACACACATATAGGTTTTCATACGATAACATATGATACTTGACCCTAGGTGCATAGCATGAATAGTCCAATCTTATCAGATCAGCTTAAGTTTATGATCCAACATTCTTGGTTCTACTTGTATCAGGGAAATCTTACAATCTGAACTATTAAGTGGAACAAAAGACTTGTACCCGCAGAGCACTTATTCTGTGATAGTTGACAAGAGTAAAGATGCCGAGTTCTAGATTTTACTTGATTTTCTAGTTTCACTAAAGGAACAAAAGGAAAACATGCGTTGGAGCTACATCAGTATATACAAATGTTAGAAACTGATATGAATAGTTTTCAGCACAACAATGTATCCAGAATGTTTAATGGCTCAAATATGTTGCAGACAAGGATGAAGAAATATATCAGCCAGCTTGAAAGTGCTTATTTTAGTAAGAGGTCACAACTCCAACTTAGTGAAGCTGTCTCTAATGAACGGAATGACCTGGACTTATTATGGATTCGTGAAAGGTGTTCTGTGGATTCAGTTGGAGTCAGGAAACATAGCATGCAAGAGAAGCATGTTGGTTACGGTGATGATTTTCTGAATGGTATATGTAAGTTCATAAGATATAGCAAGTTTGAGGTATCTGGGATGTTAGAAATTGACAGTCTTCTGAATTCTGCAAATGTGATTTGTTCTTTGAGCTTTGATCGCAATGAGAACTACATTGCTGCTGCTGGTATCTCTAAGAAAATAAAGATTTTTGAGTTTGCCTCACTTTTACGTGATTGTGTTGATGTTAAATATCCTGTGGTTGAGTTGCTGAACAAATCAAAGCTTAGCTGTGTTTGTTGGAACAAGTACCTTAAGAACTCTTTGGCATCAGCTGATTATGATGGTGTGATTCAGGTGTTTTTTTATGGAGAGACATATTATGTGCAAATTTTGTTTTTTTTTGTTTTAGAATCAGCAATTGTCTTAATATGCTTCTTTTGTATGTTTATTCCTTGTTCACAACACAATCTGCTTACACGGCATAAATGAACCTTAGGTGTGGGATGCATGCACTGGTCAAGTACTGTCTCATTATACAGAACACCAAAGGAGGGCTTGGTGTGTCGACTTCTCTCATGTGGACCCTACGCAATTTGCTAGTGGAAGTGATGATTGTTCAGTGAAGTTATGGAGCTTAAACAATGCAATTCTCTCTCTGACTATTAGGTAGTTAACTTTGACACAACTCAGATTTATAAAAATTTTTATAGCTTGTATAAAATCAAAATTCAAAGGTAAAGACCACTTTATGTCAATACCTTTTCTTTGAAACTTCAAAATGGTGAAAAAATATTTAATCTTCTTATTCCAGTTGTAGCTTTTAAGTCTTAAATCCCATATGGGGTAAATCAATAAAGTGAAAAATGTACGAATAAGGACTTATATTGTTCAGAAAACCTCAACATGCACAATCAGAAGTGGTGCCAATGTGTGCTGTGTTCAGTTCTCTTCATGCTCTTCACATATGTTGGCTTTTGGATCTGCTGACTACAAGATACGCTGCTATGATCTTAGACATACTAGGATTCCCTGGTGCACGCTAGCCGATCACCAGAAGGCAGTAAGCTATGTAAAATTTTCGGATTCGGATTCCCTCGTGTCTGCATCCACTGACAGCACACTAAAGCTTTGGGACCTTAAAAAAACCAGCTTGGAGGGAACCTCGACTGATGCTTGCTGCATGACCTACAGAGGTCACCGCAATGAAAAGGTAGACACCCATTTCAAACATTTAACATTTTTATTCATGTTTTTTTTTAATCAGATGAGTTTGTTGACCATTTTCTTTTAATCTTACTCAGAACTTTGTTGGATTATCTGTTCTGGACGGATATATAGCATGTGGTTCCGAATCCAATGAGGTATTATTGGCCATAATCGTTAAGTAGGTAAGCACTATCCAATAAGTTGGGCCTGTAACAAAGGGTTTTTTCTATTCAGGTTTTTGCGTATCACAAAAGTTTCCCGATGCCTATTACCTCCTACAAATTCGGATGTAGCGATTCCATCTCTGGTGATGACAGCCATGCGCAGTTTGTTTCAAGTGTTTGCTGGAGGGAGAAATCAAATATGATTGTTGCTGCCAACTCGGGTGGAAGTGTAAAGGTGCTTAAAATGGTGTGAAGAGCAAGAGGAAAGTACCTTCAGGCCTTGCTATAAGCAATTGTGCAGAGAGTAGCAAAAGACGGATATCTATATCTATATTACGTGGTTCAAGACTTCGTTAACAGTAGAAAGAAGTTGTAAAATGGCAATTGAGATTCACATATGGGGCTACTGCTAATGTGATGTCTCTAGCTTTGTAATGAAGGGCTTCAAGAATTGACCACAATGTTTGTTGTTCACTCTAGTAAAGCAATCAGCTGTTTGAGGTATGCAGCCTTCAGCTCACTCCTTTATACTTGTGCTTTGATTCAAACTATTTTTACATCTTAGTCAATCAATATAGAATAACTCCTTATAGACATTAGTGATACTATAAGAAAAGTGTGTTAACTTGTGTCTGTAGCTATTTCTTTTTTCCATAACCAAAGAGTAGCAATGATGTAAGGATTATTGTATTAGAAAGTGAAACTTGGTCGTCTATGGGGGTCCTGGACACTTATCAATATTGAAAAGAAGTTCTTTCGTTGTGGGTGGTATGCTCATCAATCATATCGTTGTGGGGGTCCTCGACTCTTTTCAGTTTTAAGCAGGTAGATGAAACCCCCATAAGTTTAACTTCTGTTGACATTCGGTAGCTTAGGAAGGGGCACTCAAGGGTACTTTCTTAGCCCCGACCAACCATCACCTATCAGGCTCAAAGTATAACATTACATAAAAATAAAACCTAAAACTTAAAACCTTCCATTAAAATAGAACATAATACTTACATAACTTAAAACCTAAAGCATTATATAAAATTAAAACATAGGTCTTCATAAAATTAAAACATAAGCCAACACGATGGCTTTCTCCTCGGTCCACGCTGGATGTGATTTTTGAAGATGTGTATATAAAATTAGAGAGGTTTTGGTATATGAAAATATAAAATTGAGACAATTTTGTGGATGAGGTAATGGAATGGGTTAGTTAAATAGACAAAGGTAATAAATTATTTGAATTTGATTTTTTTAGTAGTTGTAAACGGTCCAGGTCCAATGGTCAAAAAAGCATCAAACTACACAATCATCATGCGGGTACCCATGCCAAGCCTACCCGCGGGGGTGGTGGCGGTGTGCAGGCGTGGGTTCGAAGCCAAAGACGCCTATCCATGGAGTGCCCACGTGTGGCCTTAGGACATGTTGATTTTAGTTATATAGCGATATAAGCATGTGAGTTATTAACGAGGTTAGACCAAGAAGTGGATTTTTATAAGATTATTTTTTTTGTTAAAATCCCTAGATGTTGAGTAAAATTTGAATTAACATTGATTTCGATCCAAAGCTAAATAGCAAGCATTGTGAATTATAACAAGTAGGATTTTAACCATAATAGACTTGAAATGACAATTTGAATGCCAATAATGGTTTCTAATTATCGAATATACATACTTCTTTAAGTGTTTTCAAACTTAAAAATAGATATTGAAGACGATCAGCTCATTTTGGTACCTTTAAAAGGAAGGAGTCAAGCTGAACTTGGTTTTGAGTGTAAATGAATTAATCATGGAAATAATGAAATTTGTCATAAGGCGTTAGATTACAATTATTGTCAAATTCAACATGGTTATTGAAATGTGAATGAACCATATGTATCCAAGTGTTATTGATTCACTAAGTGGGAAGCTAAACCTAAACTTGTTGAGGAGTGTACATAGAGTTATCAAAACAAAGTATAAATTAAGATGTCCATTCCAAGGATTTGTGTAATTTTAACAACTCAAACTCTTCAATATGTATGCATGTGTCTAATTTGGTAGATTACTGGTTTGGGTAATATATATATATATACTTATTTTGATGTGTAGAATAGTAGTTCTTGACCTTATATGTAAGAAATTTGTATTATTAAATTTTCAAGCTAAGATTGCATTATAAATATCTGAGAGTAATATAGTTTTATAAGCTGATGCATTTAAAACCAGAGGAGAAAGGTTTTTCTTTCCAAAGTGGGATCATTGACAATCAACTTCAAGGCTCCGTGATGTATATCGATGATTCTTGTTGAGCTTGACGCTCATTTAATGATTTGGAAGATTTATAATATATTGTACTTTAAATTGTCTAATTTGACTTGGTAGCTTGAGGATTTATATACAAGAACAACTTTCTAGGTCTAGATTGATCACTTATTACAAAAAATTATGTCTTCAAACTCGTTATTAAAAATTAATTTATGAGCATAAGCCAAAAAAATTGCTATTTTAAAACTTTTTTATATTATACACTTATTACATAATACACATTTTAAACACAAATTATTATTATTATTATTGTTATTATTGTTGTTATTGTTATTGTTATTGTTATTATTATTATTATTATTATTATTATTATTATTATTATTATTTTTATTATTATTTTTATTATTATTATTATTATTATTATTATTATTATTATTATTATTATTATTATTATTATTATTATATACACGTTTCGTAGATGAAACGAATAGTGAAGGGTTGTTAAAATAACCCATCTTTTTATGCTAAAATGAGTCACCCCTCTTGATTGGTTTTTTTTAACCATTTTAAGAAAGTTTCTTTTACAGCCGCTTCAAAATTTTGGGCTTCATAATGTTTCAATAGTTTTTTTTTTTAAATTCGTTTAAAAATGTTTCGTTTTTTTGAGGTTTTAATTTTGCTTTTGTTTTAGTTGCGTTTTTTATAATGTTTATTGATGGTCGTTTTAATGGCACTTAAATATCATTGAGGATACGTTTAAGTTACAATTTTATTTTTAGGGTTTTATTATTCATTTATCAATACCATGTCTCAATAAGGCAATAAAATCAAATTCTCCTCGCGTCCTCCAAGAAAACACACCTATTGAATAATCTAGTTTTATACAATGGTAATGTTCTTTTGTAAATTCCTATTTTAACAAATATGTTAATGCTAGTGTTATGCGTTGTGGGGCACTAAACCGAAATTTCTTAGTTTGATAGCATGTATACCTGTATTTCGGTTACTTGTACATGCTACTTATAACACAATCTCAAAAAAAAAAAGATACATCGAGTCAACCAATTAAACCAAAACACTACCATAGGGGGCAAAACCAAAATTTCATTTTGAACTAGGGGCAAAATCGTAATTTTAAACTAGGGATAAAATCGTACTTTGGCAGGACCAATGGAGAAGTGTCAGGCAGCTGTCTAGCACTTTTCCCCATCTTCCTTTTGTAGTTGTAGATAATTTGAAATAGGAGTAAAATCTTATTTTTTAGCTGAGGATAAAATCGTATTTTGGAGCCGGGGGCAAAACCAAAATTTTATTTTGAACTAGGGCGGAATCGTAATTTTAAATTGAGAATAAAATCGTAATTTGACAGGAACAATGAGAAAGTGTCAGATAGCTCTGTGACACTATTCCCCGTCTTCCTTTCCTTTTGTAGTTGTAGATAACTAGTTTTTGCCCCACCCGTGTTGCAGGGCACTAAGCCGAATATTTTATCTTATAACATGAACACATGTGTTTCGGTTACTAGTATATACTACTCATAATACGATCTAAAAAAATTATATTGAGTCACCCAATTAAAAAAAACACTACAATACTTTTGCTACAAAGAAGACTAAAACCACGGAAAGACTATAATTTTAAACTTAGGGCAAAATTGTAACTTTTCAAGATAAAAGAGCATGTGTCAGGCAGCCGCTTAGCACGAATAAAAAATTACTCCGAATCAACCAATTAAACAAAATACTACCAAAGTTTTGTAAAAAAAAAAAACTAAAACGGTCGCATAACTGTAATTTCTCACTGGGGGCAAAATCCTAATTTGACAGAAAAAAAGATGGGAAAATTGTAAATTTGAACTGAGGGCAAAATCGTAACTTGGCTACGAGGGAAAAAACGAAACTAATGACAAAACTATAAATTTAAACGAGGCAAAATCTAATTTGGCTGGACCAATGGGGAAGTGCAAGGTAGCTGCCTGACACTATTTTCATGGTGAATGTTATATACTAGTTGATGTCCTAACCGCGTTGCGGGGTGGTAGGCCGAATATTTCTCAACCAATTAATAAAGGAAGTAAAACGATTGCAATACCGTAATTTTGAGCTCGGGGCAAAACTGCTATTTGTCAGAACTAGTGAGCGAATGTTATTGATACGAAAAAAAATTAAATCGAGTCAACCAATTAAAAAAACACTTTTATAGTTTTGCTAAAAAAGAATAAAACAATAACAATACTGTAATTTTTAACTAACGGCAAAATCGTAACTTTAAACAGCGAGTAAATTCGTAATTTTGAATTGAGGGGTAAAATCGTAATATATTTGGACCAATGGGGGAGTGCCCAACATAAAAAATTGAAAATAATAATCTAATTTATAATAAAAGAATTTAAATAATGCTATATGGCATCCTCTCATTCAACCTTGTAAATTTTGATTATATTTGCTTAATAAATTTCTTTTAATATTAATATTAATAACTAATATATAGATATCACTTATTTTTATCTTTATCTAAGATCAATAAATAACTTCTAGTTTTCAATTTATACCCTTTGTTTTTTTTTTTGCTTTTAGCTAAAAAAATTCATCTTTTGCAATTTGATCCAAACTCTTTTTTATTTTCAATTTTGATCCACCATGCTTTTCATATTTCCCAAGGTTCTTCGTTTCGTTCTAAACTTTGTGAGTTAGCGCACTGCAACGTGCGTGTGGGTTTCAACATTTTTTTGTATATTTTTTCCCGTTTGACTGACCCATCGCAACACATATATATTTTTCTGTTTGAAAAGTCGTGGGTCCTGAATGGCTTAGTTATTTTTTTCTGTGTTGTTTTTACGAGCTTTTCGGATGTTGGTGATCGATGGTAAGGCACACTCTTAATACTAGATGATATTTGAAGGTGATAAATATAAGATTTGGTTGATTGGAAATGATACAAGTTGCACGTAAATCAACATAGCTGCTGTGCCGTGTGTAAGCAAAGCAAAGCAAATTAAGAAGGATCGGAGGAGAAATCGCTGGAGAATGAGATGCAGTGGTACGTCGTAGCATCGCTCCTCACTCTTCTCACTAGTTCTCAGGTACAACCCTAATTTCTATTTCCTGACTAAATCTCTTCCTCCTCATTTTTGCTTCGTAATTCAGTAGCATTTTTATCATTGCGCATTTGGGGATCTCGATGTAAATACACTGTTCGATCCGTTCCTATTTTTAACTAAGTTGCTTCCTTCTTATTAGGTTTCACACTATTTATTTTGGATATTATTCACCTTCTTCTTTTTTTATGTAATACCATAATGAGTGGTAATCAATCAATCAATCAATCATTGTTAATGGCTCAGCTACTAATTGAACAAAGTGTTCATGGCAGGGAATTTTGACTACATTGTCACAGAGCGATGGGGGATACAAGTATGACTACGCAACTATTCCTTTTCTTGCTGAGATCTTTAAGGTATTTCTTATATTCTTCATGCTGGTCTACTTAGTGAAGTTAGTAATCCACTTGTGTAAGCAAGCATTTCTTTTTTGGGGGTTTATTGGCTTCTTCTACTACTACTACTACTACAGTCTCAACCTCTTATGTAGCTTTTTTAGGGCGGAACAATTAACTGGGTTGCTTCTGGATTGCAGCTTCTGGTATCTAGCATCTTTCTCTGGAGAGAGTGTCAGAAATCCCCTCCTCCAAGAATGACAACAGAATGGAAGAGTGTTCGCCTGTACCCTATCCCCTCTATTATATACCTCATCCATAATAATGTTCAGTTTGCCACCCTCACGTATGTTGATACATCCACATATCAAATCATGGGAAATTTAAAGATTGTTACCACAGGAATATTGTTTAGGTATTTTCTCTGCTATACATAGCAATTCACAATAAGTTTGGAAATGTACCCTCGGTTGAGCTAAATTTTTTAACGCTTAGGTTGTTTTTGAAGAGGAAGCTCTCCAATTTGCAGTGGATGGCAATAGTTTTGTTGGCTGTTGGAACAACCACAAGTCAGGTGCTATTATCAGTATCCACGTTTGTTTTTTGCACCTTTTGTACCAGTCACATGTCTCCCCCCTTGAATTTTCTATTGGCATAGGCTTTTAGCTGATATAAATTAGAAGATTTTATTGAAATTTTATTAAATAGGACTAGACACTTATCAAAATTCCTTCTATTGATGGGCCAGCTGTACAGACAGTTAGTGGCTAGTTGACATAATTCTTGATTCATCTGTCTGGTATTTGTTTATCATCTAGTTCAGTGATGTGACTGTCTTTAAAATCTGCTAGTGAGATGGTAGCTTATCAATTATTGCTAATACAGGTTAAAGGATGTGGAGAAGCATCTTGTGACTCCCTATTCTCATCACCAATCCAGGGGTACATGTTGGGCGTCTTGTCTGCTTGTCTTTCAGCCCTGGCTGGGGTTTATACAGAATTTTTAATGAAGAAGAATAACGACACCTTATACTGGCAGAATGTTCAGCTGTATACGTAGGTTTCTTTGTACTCTATTATTTTGTGCTTTTATAGTAGAAAAAGTGATTATGATGTCATAGGGCTGGCTATTACATGTTCATTTCAGGTTTGGGGCAATTTTTAACATGGGGCGGCTTTTTCTGGATGATTTTAGAGGAGGGTTTGAGAATGGGCCGTGGTGGTACCGCCTTTTCAATGGCTACACCATCACAACATGGCTGGTGGTATTGAATCTAGGTTCCACTGGTCTTTTGGTGTCGTGGTTAATGAAGTATGCTGACAATATCGTAAAGGTTCTATGCTTTCTTCTGACTTGTATTTATTTCTCATCTGTCATCAATTCATCACTATTGTGGGATGAACACTTGCCTTTTAGTACCTCCTTAACAGGTTCAACATTCTTATTACAAACTGTTTTTCTTGTCATTATAACACTTGATACGGTTTGAATTTACTAGGATTTTGCTTTATTTTTACAGTAAAATAGTCCATGTTGGCTATTTGATTGACAAACTACCTCAACTTGTTGTGGAATTAGTTACAGCTTAACTTGCATTTTCACCAATTTAAGAACAGTGGGTAGTTTCTAGAATCAGCTAGGGCAAGTTTCTGCTTAGACTTTTCTATATGTTTGCATATATTATTGAGATATAGTGTGTGATCAATTTGATTCTGTGGCGTATCACCTGCTTTGATTACTGCCAATGAGCCCAAGTGATAGCTGTTATATGGTTCTTTACCTTTTTAAGTGCATTTTTTAAATACCATCATGTGGTTGTTGCAGGTGTACTCAACATCAATGGCTATGCTGCTGACAATGGTTTTATCAGTGTTCCTCTTTACTTTCAAACCAACATTACAAGTAAGTTACTCTTTTCTCATCATAGTTATTGGCATTTTTATCTAGAGAGTAAGAAATGGCAATGTAAGTGACTAGAGGTGGTTGGTAGGTTTTTAACATAATGCCATTGATTGGGTGGGTGATGAACCACACCCTACAAAACTAGGGTTCAACTATAAATATGCGTGTGTGGTGCGAGTTTTCCTTTCGCTAATGAAGAGGCTTGTGGTTTTTGCAGCTTCTTTTGGGTATTATTATCTGCATCATGTCGCTACACATGTATTTCGCACCTCCAAGCACACTTGTAGACTTGCCTGTGTCTGTGCCAGCATCTCAAAGCGTCCCTGTTAAAGCAGATACTTGACTGGCAATTGGTCAAACAAACAGATTTTGTTTTTGTTTTTGTTTTGTTTCAACAGCAAAGAAGTATGTATCTGCCAGTAGGTATTGTATGTAGGATGAGACTGTTAAAAGGCTACTAGGGCTTATTGAATTGATGACATTTCCCATCTCGAAGATGGTCTTTGCATGGTTCAAACATCATATAATTGTCACACTCATTTTGCAGAACGAATGTATGTATGTATATTTCATTCTGCCGAGCATGATACATAATGATGATGATTAATCAATAATTAATGTTAATGTTGTAATTAGAGAAACTAAGGTTGAGATGTTTTTCTGTTTTGTAATACATACTTGACGACTTCATAAGACGAGACTACAATAGCAACTGAGGGGCCTGCACGTCCAACACGAGGCCCAACTCCCATGAATAGTCCCCTCACTCCTCCATCTCTGTTCCAACCCAACCAGCATTAATCAATATTGCTTATCTTTTCCAGTTTCACTCAACACTTTTACTTTAAGATAGAAACGAATGACGTTAGTTACCTCCATATATCAACTAATGTCTGTCTTGTGGTCATTTTCCGTGCTCGTGCTTCATCTTTCTGTAACAACCATAATCACATCATAACCAGACAGGCAGTAACTGCAACCAAAGACAAGCTGCAAAAGCTAGTACCTCTACTTGACGACGAGTCTTGGCAACATCTAAAGGACATGTAGAAGCACCTGCAAGGCCACCTGCAACAAAACCAGCACTGAAGTTTGCACCAACAATAGTCACAGGATCGGTGCTTGTGTCACCTTTGACACCCAATAGTTGTCTCCTCATCTGACACGAGAAACAGAAATTAAAGATGATGATATACTTGAGTTTGAGGTCACACAAAATAGATGAACTGACTGGCTCAAGGGTAGCCCAGCAAATTGCAGAGAAAGGAACATCACGGGCTATCTGTGCCCCAAGGCCAGTCCATAAGGATCGATAGGCTGCATATGAATAAATACTACTCTTAGTTACTGATATAGAAATCATGTGATTATAAGTGTTGTAGTAAGTTACGATTTCCAAGGGTGCTTCTGCTTGTGGAGGTGATATCAAGGAGGATCCTCCACACTCCAGGAGGCCTTTTACCCTCTTTAAATGCCTATATGGAAGAGTTTGAGCATTGCGGT
This sequence comes from Scalesia atractyloides, assembly GCA_947069175.1. NCBI lineage: Eukaryota > Viridiplantae > Streptophyta > Magnoliopsida > Asterales > Asteraceae > Scalesia > Scalesia atractyloides. The sequence continues at coordinate 98,594,176 of CAMTDV010000008.1, forward strand.
GATGAAATAGCACCAGCAGTAGTAGTAGTAGTAGTATTAATGTATGTGAAGTGGGTACCTACCTGCATACGGGTCCTAGCGAGTTCAAGAGGATAACAAGTAATACAAGCGAGTGCACGGGCAAGAGAACCTGCAGCTAAGGGGGCATAAGGAAGGAAGGTTGGGGGTGCAATTTGTTCCATGAAATTGCGGAAAATGTCATAACAAGGCAAGTAGATGGCGACCTGCATGCAGGTAACAGATAAGTGATGTTGATGAAGGCTAGGCTAGTGGCAGATAGATACTTACAGTGGGGACAGACAATGCTAAACTTGCAGTGGTGCCTCTCCAGAGTCTGGGAAATCCTTCGTGGCGTATAACTTTGTACAAGACATCTAGAGTACCCTTGTATTGACCACCAACTGTAACTGACGGAAAACATCTTGACATCTGATCAACAGTCAGAAGAGTCTGTCCATTGAAATCAGAATGCGATTGAAAATGTGTAAGTAACTACCGACCTTGTTAGATTGAAAGGACGAGGATAGATTGTGACAGGGAACAGCAGCAGCAGCAGCCGCCGCCTGAGCTTGCAATCTTGTCTGTAAAATATAATAATAATAATAATAAATTAGATGATAAGGAGAAGAAGAGGTCGGGGCTAAGCTTGCCTGAAAAGAAGAGAACCTTGGCTACGTCGAGGGGGTTGACGATGATGGCGGAAAAAAAGGCAGCGCCAGCTGCAGATAACGCCCTCTCCCGGAAACCCATATTCAAAGAATCATCTCCAGACATCGGACGGACGGTGATGTATTCCGATTCATCATAGGATTTGCTTTCCTTTCATTTCATTTCATTTCATTAATGGATGAATGGAATGGAGATGAATTCGTGGCGTTGAACCGAGACCGCCAGACAGGTGGCACCCCGAATCGCTCCTTATTTCTTACTTCACCAACACCTCACCGTTTCATTTCATTTCATTTAATTTTCAACCCCATAGATACATACATACATACACACATACCTACATATATCAACTAATATATCAACTATCATGACACCTAACGCTGTGACCAAGGTTGACTCTTCGACCGCCGCTAGACCCTTGGCTCTCTCAGATGCACAAAAACCTGATCTCCACCTGCCCAAAGGCACGGCAATGGGAATAATCGGTAAAACCTCGCCTCCCATCCAATACAAACCGACGCCACCCGTATTCGCCCTTCATCTAAATGCCACAATTTGAAGAATGAGAGTCGGATCTGAATCACAACAAACGCCAAAATTTTCCCTAACCACTCCACCACTAATTCAATGTACTCTTTCTAAAACATTGGGTTTCATAACCTCTTACTCATTTATTTACATCTGCTGGCGCATTCCCTCTTTGTATTATATGTCTTGCGTCCCCTCATTCGTTGTCACCTTTTGTATTCTACTCTAGGGAACAGTGTCACCCTTCATTTTCCTTTTATTATTAACTTTTAACTTAACTGGTATACGTGTTTAGTTCCTTTGTTGTTTATAAAAATTTTTTTTATTGGTTAACTTTTGATAGTGTATATGTTTAGTCCATCTACTTTATTCCTTTTAGTATTACGTCTCTTAGCATTTTCCCTTTGCTACCGTGACGAACCAACCCAAAGGAATAATCACCCTTTGCTACTGGTGACAAACGGTATTACTCCTGGACTTTAATAAAGTTACTCTATGACGAGCATAATTTTACCTATGTATCGACGTAATTTTTAATGAGATCGTGTTATAAGTAGTGTGTTCAACTGATCGAAACACAGACACAAATGCTATCAAACTTAAAAATATTCCATTTACTTACGCACCACGAGAAGGACATAAAATTACTTGAGAACATGAAGTAAAAACTGCAAACACATGTTTTTAAAATATATAATAGTATTTTTCTATAATTCGTATGTGTTTAAATAATAGAATATAAATTAGAAGGAAACTAAAAATAAAAACAATTATAAAATTAAATAAAATGTTACATAAATATATACAAATAACTGCAAAAGCTAAAGCTGTTACTTAAAGAATTTAATCGACTCGACTAAATTGTGTCGAAGCGTATGATGAGCTTCTCTGTTACGTAAGCATTGCAAGAGTTTGCCAAGCTTTGTTGTTGATCCATAGCTTTGCTGGTTGTACTTCATCATCCTCTTCAAGAGTACACAAGAACTCATTGTGGTTGTCACAGTAGAAATAGTTGTATGATTTGAGGTCTGTAGATGTGTTAATCTATGGTATTAGAAGTCTGTTTTCCTAAAAAAAACATTAAATTTAAAGTTCTATCATTTCGTTGAAGTAAAGTCAAACTGTTTAGTGCAAGTCATATCATCATCATAGAATATCATGTTATCCAATCTTTGATTCAACTATGCTAGCCCATCCCTACCCAAAACAAAGTTTACACCATTACATATATACTTAACTTTTTAGTGTTAATTTCAGGAAAAAGGTAACACGAGTTTAGTTTTACATTTTGAAGGTAACAAAAGTTAATTTTTTATATGTCATGGAGGTAACACAATTTCACATATATAAAAATGAACTTTTGCTATAGGGATAGAGAAGAATTCATAACATTGTTATTATTATGAATAGGATATTTTCGTAAGCTATATATACATAAATTGATGGCAGGCTAATAAGCTATTTTCATTTCATCCTAAACATAGAAATATCTCATAACTGAATTGAATTGAATTGAATTTGTATTAACATTAAAAAGGATAACTAACTGCAAAAGAAGTATGGAACGTAAACATTAAAAACACCTACGTACTAAATCCATCCAAAAACATGTTAAACTTTCAGTATAATAAAAATGCGTGTTGCCGTTTAACTAACTTCTAGGAAACCTGATCCAATTGTTACATTAATTGCATCGCAGCACAAACAATAATAGTATAGAGAAATTGTTTGAATAATATCCACTAATAAAAACTACACACGAAATATACAACCACCGAAAAATCTAAAATTCCAAGCCCATACTATTCTTTTAGTGTGGAAAGAGGAGGTGTCACCATTGTCAAAGTGGACTCGGAACAAATCCTAACAGCCGCATTACAAAGCCCATGCCTCTAGCGAGACACCACAAGTATGATCGAGCAATAGGGCTATTAATAACTAGAAAGTATATCAGATCTATTAAAACATTTACTTTTTTCTTTTGGCTTTTAATTTTTAATTTTTAGTTAAGCGGCCACAACCAAATAGTTAAAGGAAGGGTGGGTTAGTTATAGGCAATTATCTACGTGATAATGACATGAAAGGACGCTATGTTAAACCACAACGCATGGTCTAAGCCGATGAACAGCCATGCCACATTTTCTCCTGTTTTTTTTAAGAAGCTAGTGGGAGGAGAGTTCAAGGTATACAAAGTTGTTTGTAGGATTTTTATTATTATTATTATTATTATTATTATTATTATTATTATTATTATTATTATTATTATTATTATTATTATTATTATTATTATTATTATTATTATTATTATTATTATTATTATTATTATTATTATTATTATTATTATTATTATTATTATTATTATTATTATTATTATTATTATTATTATTCTTGTTGTTGTTGTTGTTGTTGTTGTTGTTGTTGTTGTTGTTGTTGTTGTTGTTGTTGTTGTTGTTGTTGTTGTTGTTGTTGTTGTTGTTGTTGTTGTTGTTGTTGTTGTTGTTGTTGTTGTTGTTGTTGTTGTTGTTGTTGTTGTTGTTGTTGTTGTTGTTGTTTGTTGTTGTTGTTGTTGTTGTTGTTGTTGTTGTTGTTGTTGTTGTTGTTGTTGTTGTTTATTATTATTATTATTATTATTATTATTATTATTATTATTATTATTATTATTATTATTATTATTATTATTATTATTATTATTATTATTATTATTATTATTATTATTATTATTATTATTATTATTATTATTATTATTATTATTATTATTATTATTATTATTATATTATTATTATTGGTTGTCGTCTGTGTAAAAAAGAAGTCGCCGGCACCCAACACTCCATACTACATGTGGAAGGTCGGGAAGCTAAGTCAATACCCTTTTACACATTCTTTCTATTTTTTTTTTATTTTTACAAATTGATTCAATAACCACACTTTATTAACCTTACATGCTTTAATTATTAGTATTTCTGATCAAACGATACGATAGTTTTACCTTCTTTAATTTTCATATATATATATATATATATATATATTCTATACTGAGCAATTTGACGGTGAGATTAATTGTAATGGTACATTTAGCCTTAATATTTGTCAAACAATCAACAAAATATGAAGAATGCTAAATTATCATTAATACTTAACCTCATCACATCACAACTTGCTTTATATAAAGTTTTTATCTTTATATCATATCATTGTATAATCTTACAAGTTATAAAAACTTAAAAAATACAATAAAAATAAATTTACTGCACATATTGATTTTGTCAATGGCTAGAAATTCCTAAAGAATTCTTAAAAGGTTTTATTGGTGTTTTACATGTCGATTAAACTTAAAAAGTCAAGCTTAATCACGCTCTATATGCAATATGTTGAAGACAGATTGTAATCAGATTCCAAACCCGATTTTCAATAAATCATAATTTGATGAAAACTTAACGAAATATATCAATTTTCTAGTCTGAATTGTAGTTCAAGAAATTATTTTTCCAGAAAATAGGTTTTGTAGTTTTTCGACGAGTTTAATTCATTTAAAAGAATTTATAAAATCAAACCAGAGCTGACTTCGGAATAGAACCTTAGTCTTGCCTTTAAACAACCAAATATTTACATATAACATAGTCTTATGAATCCTTGAACTATTCCAGCTGATTTTTCATTTTTTTCGATAAACATTTAATTTCTAATAATTTTTGGCGTAAGTTATCGCTGAAAAATTGTTGTTACTACGTTTCAGTGTTTCACAATTTTTAATAACTTTTCTACACACCGCAAAATTAAAATAAAATATTTTGAAGAATAGAAACATGTAGGAGAGTGAAGTTACATAATTTAATTTGTTCATTTAGTATTTCAATAAAATTTGTGAAACTTAAAACTCATATTCTGGAAACTTTCCAAAAACTTTGACTTAATTGACCCTAATAACAGATAAATGGGGTCAAACCCTAATTCAGTGTTTCACAACATTAGTCAATCTTGCTTAATTAATTGTGACATGTAAACTTATAAGTTAACACATAACAGTACCAAAGAACTTTAAACAACACAATGCTTATCCAATGTCTATACATAGACACATAGTCCTCACATCCTATAAATATGTATTGTAGCTCTTGAGTAGGACACCTCATCAACTTATTAGTAATCTTTGTGGGTAAACTAGCAACGGGTCATAGCCCCATTCTTACTATTATTTTATAAATCATGGGATGTAAAACATGTAAAAAATTTTACAGCAAGCTAACGTTATTTATTCATAGTCTAAAACAGTTTTCACATGCTAGTAATCAAGTAATCAAGCATTTGACACACGCGAAAGTCCTTCTAATCAAGCTACACAACCATTAACTTTGCAAAGTGCAAGGCAGTACGTTGATAGATCGGTTTGCATGCGTTCGAAATCTGACAAACTAGTATCATAACAATTTGATCTGCTGTGTCAAGGGCCGGACATCAGGAGGACACCATTCATGTCATTTAGGGTTGGTTGTGAACTTTATATGTGAGATTTATTTACTATTATGTCTTAAACTTGTTTTGTGACTTAGAACATGCAAACACTATTTTGTCTTTATCAAAAGTTACGATCTCACCCACTTTTTAGTTGACGCATTTAAGCATATTTTTCAGGTGAAGAGTCTACTGAACGTCTCAAATAGGATGCGTGCAAAAGACTTAGTTGTTTAAAATTTGAGAACTTATTTGTTTTTTTTTTGTTTCGTATTTGATGTTTGAACTATTTGTGTTTAATAAACCAAATATTTCTTTAACGCAAGTATTATGTAACTCGTAGTGCCCTGACGTTTCCATCTTAGGCTAGGGTGTGATAGGGGGGGGGGGGTCCTATAATTATTTTTTGGTTATAATTTCTTTTTTATTTTTATTGGCCAAGATAGTTTGGGACTTTGGTCATTTAACAACTAATCCTGACTATAGTTAGTAGAAAGTACGAAATGTGTGAAAATTCTTAAAAGTCAATAATGATTCATGTAATCAATGGAATAAGAACAAAAGACGAAAATTATTAATTAATACAATCTTAAAGGAGAAGGTCGGTGGATTTTACACCATCGACACTTAAACTTCCAAACATTGTCACAACTACTTCTTCAACTTTGAATGTTCACAACCACATCCTAATCTTCGAAGTTTGCCACAACCACCCATCTACTTCACTTTTTCATCATCACCCCCTCAGCTTTTACACACATTACCACACCATTACTTTTACATTTCCATCACCACCCTTCATCTTTTACACATTTCCGTCACCACCACTCTGCTTCTACACTTTGCCTTTTTTACCCACCCCAACTCTTTTCCGCCACCCCCACCCTCTTTTTACACATTTCTGCCACCACCCCTCTACTTTTATACTTTCCATTTTTTACCCTACTTCTATTTTCCCTTAAGTTTTAAACTTTGCGTTTTTACCCCTTGCATTATTACTCCATTTTTACACCCGCTCAACTACATATAAAATGACTTAATTGCCCTTCTCGTTAACAGAAAAATGGATGAAGTTAACCCAGTGGACTAAAATGGCAACGGTGAAACCTTTTTGGACCCACAGGCCAAAAATGAAACACTTGGACTAAACTGGCAAAATGGCTCAAACCATAGGGACTAAAATGACATTTAACTCTTAATAAAAAGATACATCTTTTAAAAAAACTTATATATTGCACATGTTGAATTTAATATAATGTCATATGTTAATATATACAATCGTCAAGGTTTATCTTTTATAAATGAACTTTGATGTACTATTCACTTATTATAACATTTTACTTTGTTATTTTATTTATTATTAGGTTAAAAACACATGTATTACATGGCGTTGAATCTCGTTTTTATGTACATTCAAATTAGGAGATACAATTGTTTTAGTTATTTTTGTGCATCTTCATGCTTATTTGTTTATTTCATTCATAGAACACTCGTCTTAAGTTTGTATTTAAGAGAGTTTATGGTACAAAAAGGTGGGGATTGATCCCCACATTTTTATATATTTCATCATTTTTATGAATTATATCGTAAAATTGAGAATTAAATTTTCTTTGAATGGAGTATAGAAATGTTATATTTAAAATGGTGATCTTTCTATATGTTGACGCAATGCGTGATAAATGATGGGTTTAAACCAATTATAACAGTACAACTAATTATAGTGATGCGTCTAAAAACAATTACAATTTAATAGAAGCATATTCCCGACCTAGATTAATTATTTAATTCTGGTGAAAAAAACAATAATACAATTATTAAGTATTCAAACGGGAACCTTTGATTTCTAGTTTACCATAATTTCAATTATCGAACTCCAAAGTTATATATATATCTACTCATAATAAAAACAAACGTTTATGCTTATCTAAATTTTTGTTTACAATCATTTATAGAAAAACAAATATTTATTCTGATCTAATTTTTTGTTTAATTATTATTATTATTTACTATGATCATAATAAAAATAAATGTTTATATTTTTATCTATTATTATTATTATTTAATATAATCATATTAAAACCAAAGTTTTATCTTTATCTAAATATTTATTTTTATCTGATATTTTGTTTAAAATTATTATTATCATTTAATATAAGATACAAATAGAAAAATAAAGTGAGAAAGCATAGGAAATAACACATGTCCATAAAAAAGATTTTCTAAGGGAAGATGAACAGCACAAGATGAACAATTTGTACTAGCTCAATCCCAACTGTAAGTGTCAATAGATAAGCTAGTCCCTCCATCATTCAAAATTTCACAAACACAACACAACACAAACCTATATATATATATATATTTATGTAGAATAATGCCGTAATTAGGCTCTGCAGGATTGATTGCTTCTTCAAGAATGTCAATTCCAAATTGTGCAAAAAACTATGGCCTTGAAGGAGTAGGCGATGACGGAGGTTTCAGATTAGGATACTGCAAAAAAGAATAAACAAGGGTTTTTCTCATTTTCAGTTTAACACCACCTTAGGGACCATCAAGCGTTTCCTGCTATGCTTTTCGTCGTTTTGGATTAAAAGAAAAAAGAAAAAAAGATTGGAATTTACTTTATAAATGATATTTGTTGGTGTGCATCTTAGAGAACTTACATAAGGGTATGGTGAAAGTGGGCGTGATGGTTTAGGAAGTGCTTCTTCTTTCACTTGTAGTTTAGGGTCCGTCTTCACTTCTGGAGGCGCCTCTACTGGTGTTGCTACTGCTGCCGATGCTGCTGCTTCTGCTTTAACCTCTGCTGCTGGTGGGGGAGAGTTAGTGGGTTCCACAACGGCTTCCTTTGTTGGTGCAGGAAGTGCATTGAAGGTCAAGGGTGGTAGAAGCGCTATCCCAATATCCTGAATTTTTTTAATCATTAAGCACTTGCATTAATCAAAACCAAACTATAATATGGTGGTTTAACTACCTTGATGTCATTTAGGATCTCTTTGGGCCCGATTTTTGCACTCACAAAGTCACCAAATTCTTTTAAACTTCTCTTTCGATCCTGCCATGGCAAATTCATAAAAGATTCTTCAATCTATATATGAAACCAACAGACCAACAACATAATTTCATAAGAATCTTTTTTTTTTCCACAATGTGTTATATTTTTAAACTATCGGGTGTTTGGATGCGAGTTTAAACTGATAAGCAAGAATTAACAGTCAATAACAGATATAAATTAAAAAAGCACCTCTGCATACAGTAGCTTCTTGGTGACAAGTTGCACCAATGCAGCAGAACCCAAGACCTCAAGTATTGTTTCAACCTGAAGATGTTCACAGTTAAGCACACCGAAATGAAGAATCCAAAACAGAAGATTTATTTATTTATTTTTCTAAAGATCGTAACCTCGGTAAATGTTAACAAACTTAGTCCAGCAGCTGCAGCGATGCCAAAAAGTAGAGCTACCGCTTCATTACCCTCCTGGAAGTCGAACCATTTCAAGATGAGTTCTTTGGAATGGATTGTGAAGTTAAGAATTCCTATTCTTAACCGCATGAAAATAATTCTAAATACTAAATGGTTGTGCTAACAATGCGTGGATATATGGAGATACATACACCAAGAATGCCATCAACAGCATCATTCAGACTGCTTAAGTCAAATGAGAAGGATTTTTTGGGTACTATCCAAGGAAGACCGCTGTTCTGTACAAAACATAATCAAGAAAGAGTGAGAAAAAGAAATAAAAAAGAGTTGAGGGAGGAAAAAGACATAATGTTAACAAACCGTCCATCCACGGGGTCCTTCTGCACCGTCTTTTATAGCATACGCAGCTTTGAAGCCGTTTACTGTCACCAATTCGGCAACAAGTTCAGAGCTCCCATCAAATCTGGGTTCGTCTCAAAATTAATATATTTTGTGTGTCAGTTTCAGTAAAAAGCTTATGGAATTCGATATAACTTATTAAACCCATGATGAATATGAACAAGGGAGAGTGAAGGATTTTATCCGCACATAGCTTATATAGTTGTAAACCTCGATCAAATAGGATCAAATAGCTTATAACTAAAACCAATGACAGACATGAAAGCAGATGTAGTGTCAGCCATAGAAATTGTCCGAAGACTAACCCAATATGATTTGTTAATCTCTTCTAGTTCAATTCCATTGGGGTCTCAAAAAAAAAAAAAACTATCAATTTCATTTTTCATGGTGTATGTGGTGGTAATCTTCAAGATAGCCTAAACTGTATTACTTGATGTCTTGTCACAAAGGACCCATCGTTGTTGCTAAAATGTGAATAGAACACTAGTATCAACCAGCTACTTTAGATTGCACTTTCTTCTTCTTCTTCTTCTTCCTCTTCTTCCACTTTTTTACAAATAATATTCCCTTTTTATAGTACACTAACAAGACCCATGTTTACAACAAGTAGCAAACAATAATTCCTAAATCAAAAGGGTGTTTGAATTATATATTCACTTGCTCAACACTAAGAATCAGTTTATCCAAACACTCAAAACTAACACTTGCAAACTTAGTCTCTATAAACATTATTCAAGAGCCAAAAAAACAGACAATCTCAAAAACATAAAAGTAGAAAATAAAAAAGATATACGCCTTACTTATCCAAAATAAACAATGTGGTGTTTTCTGGGTCCTTGAGCCTCAAAGACAGCTTCTTCAAGAAGCCTTGTTTATCATCACCATTATAAGCAACTGTAACAGGCTTCTTCTTCAAGCCCTTGATATCCGGGCTACCCGCCGCCCGAATATCGGAAGCAGCCCGGATATCAAGCAACTGAGCATCCCCATCAGCACCCAATTTCTGATAGGCAATTTTTGCAGTCTCCACACCCCATGCCTTCTCACTACTCTTTCCAAACACTTGAGACAGAATAGCCGGCACCGCCAACAAGGCGGCCCCACCGGCTACCACCAAAGGATTCTCCAGCCCAAAATTAACTATCCCATCAATGACATCAAGATCAGGTGCAGCAAAAGAGGAGTCAGAGGCTGTTGTGGATTGGTTAAGTGCTTCTTCATAAGTAAGTGCTTTGGCAAAAGCAGAATTGAAAACAGAGGATAGAAGGACTAAACTAGTGCCATTGAATTGGGGTTTTGGGAGCTTCAAGTGGGGAATTGAGGGGAAAGATGTGTGCTTTTTGGGTTCTGGTGGTTTGAGGACAGAAATGGGTTTCAAGACAAGTGCTGCATTGAAGGCTTCCATCGCATAAGTCAAGAAAGTTAAGCACCAGGAGAAGAAGTAGTTTTGGTTTCTGAGGGTGGCAATAAGGCTGAGGTGGAATGAAACTTGAGAAACGCTCCAATGCTTGACTGACATGTGGCATGTGAGGATGATCATGATCATGTTTTGGGTTTTGTGTGGTGCAGAAACTGCGTAGTGAGCTATGGAGAACGTTCTGGGCCGTTGGTAGGTGTAGGTTACAAATTATATGTAAAATTGAATAATTATTATCTACGTAAATAAACTAATGAGCCTAACCAATTAATTAATTCATTAATAATATTATACAGAGGTTCCTAATAATTATTCTTTTACCATCTTTTTTAAATTCTTTTAAAGAGATAATATAGTATGACATTAAAATGTTTAAAAAAAGGTTGTATGATATTTCTTAGCCTTGCTACATGAATCAAGCCTAGTGTAGCTAACATCTACCATTTTCCTTATTTGAAATGCCAGTTATTATCAATTCATGGAAATATGTAAGCATATAAATAATTATGGGTTAGGGGTAATTTGGTTTGATTTTAGAAAATATTATAAGTATAAAGCTCAAAGGTATTTCTTAAATCCAATTTTTATTTGATCTAGTACATTCCTATACTTGTAAAGTGCAACCGTTTATCCAGTACAATAATATAAACTTCTAGAGTACAACAATTTATCTAGTCTAGTACAATAGTATAATATACTTGCATAGTTGCATGTGGAGTACAAGTCAAAACTCGTGGGGTAGAAACAAGCCCACCCACCTCATGTTTTGTTTTTTTTTTTTTTAACTTGCACCCACCTCATGTGTTATATATAAATAGCACTTAATAACATAGCCTTTTTTTATGTCATCAGACCATAGTTACTCTTCAACAACAACAATAATAATACATAGGGACTAAACTGTAACTGGTTTGTAATGTAGCAGTGCACAGATTCATGATTGCTCTTTCTCATCCAATCCACAATACATTCAAAATCACCAGAATACTTGATGATGATTTTAATTTAGATCCCAAAAATTTCAAACAAATCACATGATTTTAATTTTTTAATGCATAGTCATACCTTTTTATCCAGCTAGAATCAATTTACTTATAAAAGCTAGGAAAACTGGTCACTTGTGATACACAAACAACATATGCACATGTAAACATCCTGTTAGATAATACTACCTTCAGAAAATTAATTTCAAGTACACCAAGATAGACAAAATATACAACTAGTACTATAATGAAATTTGATCATACAACTTTTAAACTAGAAAATATTGAAGAAAAATTACAAAAAGAAGTGTTAGAGAAGATGGAAGAAATAATCTAAACCTTGACCAATTTCCCAAATGGAAATGCCAGCACCCCAGGAGCGAGCTTCATCCAGCCGCATTTCAATGGACAAAAGGGATGGATAGAACACCACATGTTGATCATTACCATCTGTTGAATACAAGAAGAAATGTTCTCCGCTTTTCTTATCCCATTTCAGCTCAGGCTTATGCTTCTCCAACAACGAAAGATAGTCTCTTCCAAGAATAGCCCCGCCACCACCACCTGCAAACAAATAAAATGTTCATTCTATTATTCTGAAAAATCATTAAGCATTTCATTTGAATTTTGAATCCTCTAATCAAATTTACCTCCTTTAAGAACATAATCATTCCCATAAAAGTTGATGCCTAAAAATATTTTGTGAGAGAACTTCTGAGATCCATCCGCCAGGAGCAGCTGCATTGTAGAGTGGACCCACTTCAGTGGCGCATTGGGACCTGGATTTTGAGGATTTGAAAAGTCATAAGTCATAAGGGAGTAACCATCCACAGCATCACCCAAGCTTTGCAGATCTCGAGGCCCAAAATCATACTCATGGAGCGTATCAGAATGTGGTGGACCAATAACATATACTAATTGCAGGCGATCATTTACAACCACGGAGTGCATCAGTTGTCCCAGTTTTTTAATGAACTTCAGTGCCTGGTTTGTAAACACATTCCATCAGAACTCGAAAGCAAAGTTCAACTGCAGTGCCTGCTGGCCTTATAAGCAAGCGCATTCAATTGGAAATAATTTCAACACAGTAAACATTCCAGCTTTAACAGAAATGGAACATTATGCCTCTTATTACAAGTTCAATAAATTCAATCCCCACAGGTGGTATTATCATTAAGGATGTTTACGTGTGCATTGGTATGGATTGCAAAGACTTTCACTTAAAAATTTACCAGATTGCGCATGTGTGGATCATACAAGACACCATAGGCAGCCCATCGTGACCAAGATTCTAGTACAATGCCATCAAAATCCATTCCCTGTCCATTCACAAGAACCATCAAAACATATATACTATTGGGGAGAGGAAAAGAGAAAGGATACTCCTTCAAAGGCAAGCCATGCATGGTTGTAAAATTTTGAATGCTAGGTTACGGAATTCTATTAAAGTGTCGATAACAAAATACTGACATGAAGCTATACATACCTAACTCCTAAAAACTTACCACCTGGGCAATCGTAAATAATACTTACTGTTTGACATGTGTCAATGGTTTTATGATCTAATCACACACACAAATACTTTTTAAGTTTAAAAAAAAACCCTTCTCAACTTGTCGTTCTTCAAGTCCGCATATGTTTAGTCTCCCACTTCCTCTCACATTGCCATTGATATTGATATTGATTACAGCTACTATAGTTATTACATTGCCTCTAGTTATTACTCATCAAACACAAGATCAACAGAGACAAGGAGGGTGATTACATATTTTATGCAAGACAGAAGATAATCTTTTTCTAAATAACCAATCCCTGTTGATATGTAATCACCCTCCTTAAACCCCCTTGTCTCTGTTGATCTTGTATTTGAATCAGAGGAGAACAGAACAGACTCAGTAAAAAACTAAATAAAACATCAATGCTAGAGTTTCTGGGAAGGGGAAACAGCAGAAGATTCTTACTTGCATTCAGCTATTATAAGGTCAATCGCTTTAGCCCTCTGCTTCTTCTCTTTTAGCAAAGCCATAGGAATAGCTTCAAGTACAACTCTTGGCAAAATCTGTCAATAGAGAGCCAGCATTCAAACAAGAGACTGATAGAAAAACACATCTGCATTCTTTTCAACAAGTTCCATCACGCATGACAAGACTATATATGTGGTCAATTAACTATTTGACATGTCAGTCAAGTTTCTAAAAGTTTGGAGCAACCTACAGCTACAGGCAGCTATATAAAATTATACGGATGCAAGTAAGCGTCTCTTACATTGTAATGTAAACATAAAATCGTTCTAGAGTCAAAGTGTAGCCTTTGTGTATATACTGAAAATAATTAAAAATTAATTACACAAGCATAAATTAGGAAAAGAGATAAGTTGAGTGTACCAGAGCATGTCCCTTCATTCTAAGATCTGAAATCCATCCCTTATCAACATGATGTCTTCCTTCCAGAACAAACTCAGCCCCTTGGCTACACAAGATAGTGTCAAAAGTGTATATTAATAATAAAGAAGCAAGTAGGGACAATGTCACCATAGGCCTCTAGAATAGACTACTGCAGTCAGTCAGCATGATATTGACGCTAGTCTACATACTGAAGTTAGCCAACCGAACTAGTTTGAGAGTTGAGACAAAAGGCTAGCTGTTATGGTTGTACCATACATATGATCAGGCACTGTCCTCTATGGTTTGAAAATAGAAGCATGTCTTCCTAGTTAAAGCAACACATTACATTAAGTTTTGTTTCAAAAAGGTGCTGTTATTGATACTATGCAGGAGACACATAAGAGATGGTAACCTCCTTTAATAAGACATTGTTATTAGTATTTTGGTTAATCTAAATTTGTGTTGCTATTACTCCTTATGTTTGTCCATTTTACATAATCGATATTAGGACACACCAGTCTGTTGATTGTATTGCAACCGTCCATTTAACATCATGTATACCATAGTAACCAGGGAGAGAAAACCTCATAGATTACGTACCTTTTAAGATGATACCAGACGGGTGATATATGGGTAAACTTAGAGTTGAAGTCCTTTGCTAGATGATAGCCCTTTGAATTCCTGTAACATTTAAAATGAGGTGTGTGTTTAAACTATAAGGATGATCCAGTTTTAAACAAGGCAGAAAAGTGAGTTTTAGATGACTGATGAGCAAGCAAACCAAAATTGTTTGATAGTGTAGTTGATGCAGTCAACACAAGCTCAATAAACAAGGATATCATTTAAAGGTTTTGCAATGGCCTAGTCCACAGTGAAATGTGTTTTTTGTTTGTTACCATGGTGTAACGTAAGCGAGAAGAGGGTTGGGAAATTGTCGACTTGCATTCTCTGAAACTTTGGCATTATCCTGAAAAATGAAGAAACTTTCAACTCCTCTTTTATCAACTGGATGGAGAACCAAGATAGTATATTGTGCGTACGTACAGTGAGGATTTGTTGGTAAGTGACATGGACGTCCGGAATGGAAGCCTCTGTATTGGAAGCGTGTAGTATCCGGTGGTATAAGAATAGGGAAATGGCAGGACAGGCTATGAAGATGATGAGTAGACTGATAACATTACTTCTACTACTACTACTACTACGGGGGGGACGATTAGATTCACTCGAAGGTTTTGATCGCCGATCCGACTCAGGCCGCCCTCCTTTTCGCCCCATCCTGCCTGCCTGCCTGCCTACTCACTCAAACCCCTACAACCCAAAATTGGTAGGTACCTCATCTATTTATTATTGCTAAATCTTCTTGCTTTCCCCAACAACCAAACCCCAACCCTATAACATTATTTTGGATTTACTTTTAACTCTTCACATTTATCTCTATATAGGGAAGAAGATGTAAATTTTGTTTTAGTTATTGTTACTTTAGGTACGAATGGGTTGGTTTACAGAACATAAGGGGCCTGATGTGGTACACACACTAAAAGGGGTCCTTGTTTGCACAACATGTAAACTAAAAAATCAGATAACGCATCCCCCAAATCATATTCTATAAACCCTATCGAGATCTCTCTGTCGAATTTCTTCGACATTCATGGCTTCTTCTTCTCTTACCACTTTACCTTTCTTCATCTCCCACCCGATTCACTTTCCTTTCACCCACCCTTTTGGGGGGGACCCTTTAAATTTAATCAATTCGCAGACTGTAACCAAAAAAACATTCTCTCATTCAAGCTTTGGTAAAGAGAAGAAAAGAGCTTCCTTTTGACAACGTTATTCAAAGAGACAAGAAGCTCAAACTGGTTATGAAAATTCGCAAGAGATTTTGCTGACTCAGCCTGACAGAGTTATGCAGCTTCGTGATTTGGGTAGGTTTAGAAGAGCATTAGGGCTCCAAAAACGGCGCCGTTTTATTGCACTTTTGAGGAAGTTTCCTGCGGTGTTTCAGATTGAGGAAGAAGGGGTTTACTCTCTCCGATTTAAGCTAACACCGGAGGCTGAAAGATTGTATTTCGAGGAGATGAAGGTTAGAAATGAAATGGAAGATTTGTTAGTAGTTAAGCTAAGAAAGTTGCTTATGATGTCCTTAGATAAGCGAATTCTTATTGAGAAGATAGCTCATTTGAAAACTGATCTTGGGCTGCCTTTGGAATTTCGAGATACCATATGCCAACGCTATCCACAGAATTTTCGGGTTGTGAGAACCGAAAGAGGCCCCGCTTTGGAGTTAACTCATTGGGATCCTGAACTCGCGGCGTCCTTCGCCGAGCTGGAGGAAGAAGATAAACTAGCTGAGAAGAGGGATTTGATTATCGATAGACCGCCCAAGTTTAACAGGGTGAGGCTGCCCAAGGGGCTGCAGCTTTCGAAAGGCGAAATGAGGCGGATTTCGCAGTTAGAGACATGCCTTATATTTCCCCTTACTCGGATTTCTCTGAATTGAAGCCTGGTACGGCAGAAAAGGAAAAGCATGCCTGCGCGGTTGTGCATGAGATGTTGAGTCTCATGGTTGAGAAGAGGACGTTAGTAGACCACCTTACGCATTTTCGAGGAGTTTAGATTCTCTCAGCAGCTTAGAGGGATGCTTATAAGACACCCTGATATGTTCTATGTATCACTAAAAGGAGACCGTGACTCTGTTTTTCTTAGGGACACGTATCGTGATTCTCAATTGGTTGATAAGAATCGGTTGTTGTTGATTAAAGAGAAGCTTCGTGCACTGGTTGCTGTTCCAAGGTTTAGAGGGCGTGTGGTGAAAACTGATTCGGATGATCGAGAGGAGGAAGAAGAGGAGGACTGGTCGGATTTTGATG
Organism: Scalesia atractyloides; assembly: GCA_947069175.1. Taxonomy (NCBI): domain Eukaryota; kingdom Viridiplantae; phylum Streptophyta; class Magnoliopsida; order Asterales; family Asteraceae; genus Scalesia; species Scalesia atractyloides. The sequence continues at coordinate 98,611,292 of CAMTDV010000008.1, forward strand.
ATCTAGTGGACAATGAAATGGGTGAGGATGATGACGACGACCAAGATGATGACATGCCTCCTGATTTTGATGAAGATGATGATAATGTAAACAAGGGTCAAAGCAGCAAAGAGGATGAAGAAAAGGTTCCTAGTCTCGTGTTCCCAGACGGACGGCCAAGGGAACGCTGGTAAAATCAGATGTTATGTATGCTATGCCAGAGTCTAAGGGTGAGTCTTGGAGCAAAAAGCCTACTCCTTTGAGTGAGAGTCAGGGTAAGGAAAAACTTGACTTTAATTACAGATGTTGAGTATTGTTTTTCCTTTCTTAATGTGCGTCACGTATTGCTTGAAATTGAGTATGATTTTTAGTTTAGTTTGGAACTTGGTGATGGATTTGAAATCATTACTTTGGTAAGGTTACATATAGATTATGCAATGTATAAAAGGTACATGTAATTTTAATTGATGTCATGTCAAAAAGCTTTATTAACCACAATAGAAAAAATGTTTACCAGTTGCGTTTTATTTCTTGTAATTCTATCTATCAAGTATATACTAGTATTGGATATCAATATTTATTGTTTTTAGCAACTAACTATAAAAGTTCTTTAAAATGCAAACAATCTTTTTTACAATAAAAAAAAATTAATAATCTACCTTCTTACAAGTTAACCGGCTGTATCTTATATATTGTTTTGCTTGTTATATGTTGAAATCTCTCTTAAAATAATATGTTTGAGAGCAGTTCATTATTTATTTAGTAAAGAACATTTTAGAAGAGAAGAACACTACGAAAACTGTTTTTTAAAGGTCTGATTAATGATTATTATAGGGAACAAAAATAAAAGGTTGACCCGTCTTAAGACGAGGCAGACGATTATGAAAGTGAGACTTAATAAATCCCCTTTGAAAAAGAACATATAAATGTATATATGTTACATCTTTAATTGAAGAATGTATCTTATATTCGTCATGATCGTATTTTTGTCATGAGCCTGTATGCATTTTCTTTAGTCATGGATGTATCAAGAAGCAATTTTGATTGCAATGAGACAACATAATATAATAGTGAACCTTAATCTCTCTCTGATCCTGCTGCACGGCCATCCTCTTTGACACTTGAGAAAGAGTTGATTTGGTATTAAGTTTTGCAGAATGGAATTGGCAAAAGCATGCTTTATTTTGGCTTTTATGGAAACCCATTCCTGACTTTGGTCAGAGTTAGAATGGGTGATGCTCAGTATCCTGCTTCAACATTTCTGCAGTTATCTTACACAATGTTGGGCTGTCATGGGTCTCAATAATATTAGGCCACTTTAAATTACATAAGGAACGCTTGGGTTGTGGTTCTAAACAGGGGTGAGCAATAATCGAACTGTTAACCAAATCTGAACTGAAAGTCGGTCATCATCTTTTTTGTATCCTCGCTTAACCGAACCATTCATATTTTCATATATTTCTATCTTTTATACATATATGTATATCTCCATTTTATGTTATCTAATTTAGCCTACGTTTGGTTTTGGTTATTAATTGAAATTAACTAAACCGAGCTGAAAACTGACAAACTACCCGAATAATGGTTATTAATTGAAATTAACTAAACCGAGCTGAAAACTGACAAACTACCCGAATAATTAACCAAAAACCGATTGGTTAATAAAATAGACTAATAGATGACTTTGGGTTTAATTTCGGGTGAGGCTAAGAATAGAATCAAATCGTGTGCACCCCTACACCATCGAAACTGGGAAAACACGTCGTTAATCTGAGTGAAAGTTTGGTACCAGGCAAAAATGTGTATACATATGACAAATCTTGAGGGCAAACCCGTCATGGAAGGAAGAACCAATACACGAGTACTACAATGTATCAGAAGGAAGGACACTTCCACTTCCAGAAGGTGGAGAATGAACATTAAACGAAAACGAGTTTTAATGTTTTTTAACGACTTCTTTAACCATGCCATGCTTCTGGATTGCTTATCACCAAAAGATTATCACTTTCAACCATAAAAGTTTTCAGATGGATCATTGAAAGCCCCTCTTTTGTAGTGAGATATGATCTGAGTCTCAGGAGTGATGGTGGTGGTGTTAAATTAAGGTATAATCAGAGTGAGGACGAAGCCTTATGTTTGGCAGCACAATTGTTTATCCACTGTTAAAGGTTTATGCGTTATATAGGGGATATGAATGCCTACAAAGTAAACAAATTATTATTTAGGATGCAAATAGGACGAATTGGCCATGCATCTCCGTTTGTAGACATTATGTTTATCGTTGTTACTGGACCAATTAGTTGCACCGTGTAGTAACTATTTTAGACGTATCTTTGTGTTATACTGAATTACTATTTTAGCCTTATTCAATGACTATGCATATTTCTCATTTCTAATACAATCATCAACATATTTTCTAGGTCCAAAAAACACCATAATTTTTCATATATCAGTTCCATTATATGTTCCAAAATATTACATGATGTGTGTGATAATTATCTAGATTATATGTTCGTGATTACCAACATTATTATATGTTTATGTTTGTGAAGTGTATCCACATTGCTGCTGCAATTGCAATAGCAATACACAAACTAATTCATCTAATCAAATTTCTTGAAAGTTGATATGATCAAAATACAAAACAGAAGATACAAATATCATATGTTTTTTTAAACCATTTAATTCTTTACACTTTAAGTCTTTTTGATAAATTTCATTCCAAGATAAAATTTGTTTGATTATAGAAAAAAAAAAACTACATACGTAGTGTTTAATTATATTCCTTGATATTCCAATATAAATTGTTTTGAAAAAGGAGTTGTATTTAGAATTGAGGTTTTTTTTTGTATTGTAAGCTACAATGAGTACTAGTACCATGACGAACTGAACCGATACCGGTCGAACATCAGTATCAGTATCGATATTATTAGAACTAGTATCAGGTTTATCCCAACCGGTGCCGGTATTCATTTTTATGGTTTTGATTGATGTAAACACAACTTTATTTCTATGGTTTTTTTTTCCAATATTTTATGATCACTACCCGTAAACAAGCGGACAGTATCACATCGTAACTTTGTAACTCGCAATGGTATATTTGTAGATTTTATTTGATCAAAGGTCAATGCTATTGTAAATGTTATTTTATGTATATACCGAATTGCCCGTGCGGGGAATTATTTACTTTACATTCACAAACTAGTTGTGTTTCTTCTTGTCTATATGGTTTTTGAAACATAAGGTTTTCTTAAGAAGGAATTCAAACAGTGGTTCGTACACATACTTAAAACTTATAATTATGGAAGAAAATATAATTAACATTAACATATGTATATATATGTAGGTTGAGATAACTAGGGTTGTTTATGAAGGATCAGAATAGTTGTTCTTCCAGGTAACTAAACGTGATAGAAATTTCTTGACATCAGAGGGACTTCGAAGGGAGTAAGAAGCCATGGTGTCCTTTGGGCTTGAGGATACAACAATTGAATACCCTTTTCCTCTCTTCTTTATTGCCTGTTTAATCAATTAATTATTAACTAATCAATGAGGTATGTATGTATGTATATACATATTGGAAATTAAAATAGCACGTTGAAGGATATATATATATATATATATATATATGACCTTAAACGCATCTTCATCCGTCCGATCATCACCGATATAGATAGGGAGGACATCATTTGAACTTCCATATCCAAGTGTCTCCAGTAAATACTCCAAAGCATGACCTTTATCCCATTCGATATCAGGTCGAATCTCAAAAACCTATATAATCATCAAGTTTTTTTAGTTACATTTTCTTGGTTATAACAATAAAAGTTTTTGAAGAGTTATTCCATTCGTTCCTATTCTTGATTCTTGAAATTGATTATTTAATATCTATATAATCAATAATTAGCTATGAGTACCTTTTCATTTATATATATATATATATGTATACATATAAAGAAGCAATTAGGTGACTTGCCTTTTTTCCTTGGGACAACCTAAATTCTTCCAAGTCGTCTACCAAAGACTTAACTACTTCTTCTAGCACCGGAAAGTCCTGAAATGTTTTACTTCGTTAACGTATTAATTTGAACATATATATACATACATATATATGCAATGTAATGTAATATAATGTAAAGTATATAATATGTAATGTAATGCAATGTAAAGTATATAATATACCTTATCCGAAACATGTCTAAAATGTACAGAAACACAGAATTTATTATTTTCGAGCATGACACCTTTTATATCATGGGTTACTTCTTTCAACACATCAAGTATCTGCCCACACAAATAAAAATCAGGTACAGTAGGTCTAGGATGTATGTCTAAATAAATTTACATTACATATTTTGATAAACATATATATATATATGTATGTATTACCTTGTAAATTAAAGGCTGGTATATCTGTGCTGGTTGGAAACGTACAACTTGTTCACCCTACCAATTAGGAATTTTTTATTCACTTGGAAATTGATATTCTCAATTACTAAAAATAAAATTACATTTTTACGGACAGGCCTGTTGTGGCACTGAAAGGGGGCTGCTATGTCCAGCCCATGGCTTCCAGCATAGTAGATATCATCTAATTTTACAAATCCATATACCTGCGTACACCAATTAGCTATGTTGTGTATATATATATATTTTTTACAAGGTAAAGGAGGAGTTCACTCACCTTCTCTCGACTTCTTCCACTTATGATGGCCGTCGGAAAACACCGCGCAACTTCACTTACCACCCTTCTCATCTGCGTTCAATTCATTACCAACCAATGCTGCTGCTGCTTGTTCAAAAGTTTAAAGAAGCATGCATATATACCTTTTTGGACATAAAAGCTTCATCTGGATTTGGCACAATGTTGGAGAGCGTTCCATCATAGTCCAGGAACACTACAATCTTTTTCCCTTTGGCTGTCACTATCATTTCATCAAATGTTTCCAGTGCAGATGGATGTTTCTTCTGTATAAATATTCGTTTAGGTCTTCTTTATATTTAACAGGTTTTCGAATTTAGAATGAGAAAGATTATGTGTACGAACCAGCCATGACTGATACCCCTTTTCATTCATTGACATATTTGCCTGTCCAAGATCATATAAGTACACTTTTATCCATACGGAAAAATAACATAATCATTTTGGTCCATGCAATTTATATATATATATATATTATATGGCAGGCAGATTATATATTGTTGAGAGTGTATATTGTCAGGCACAATGTAAGTAAATGTATTTAAAACGCAAACAAATTAATTTATGTATTTTCTAGCAGTATATCATGGATCTTCAAAATTTTCCTATATTTACTTGAAAAGAAAACGTTAACACCAACCGAGCGATCCATGGGAGGCCGGGGATGGATCAAAACTAAACTAAACTAAACTTGAAGAAGCTGGAATAATAATAATAAGTACCTTAATATACAACGAATCTTGGCTTCTGTAAACGATCAAGTAGGTCGTCTTGACAGAGAGAGAGAGAGAGCGAGCTAGCGAGAGAAGATGTTATTAACGGTTGATCATATATAAACGTATGTGAATGAGTGATCAGTGAGTGAGTGTGTATATTTACAATTAAATGAATTATAAAAATTTCTTTGTTTAATCGACAACTACATTTATTTCCATCCCCCAAAAGTGGGTGTTCATTTTATATTATGACAATTGGTTCATATTTTACTCCACTAATTAAAGAGGTCTATTTTTATATTACAAAAGGCTTAAATTATTAAATCACCATAATTCATGTTTTGATTCTACTTTTCGATTAAGATTGTAATGTATCTGTTTAGAATATACGATAACTAGGTTATAACCTTTGTGTTACACGGGTTTAATAAATGAATTTTATATATTAAATAATAAAATAAAATATTTTTTATTTACTACATGGGTTAAATAAATGTAATTTTATATGTTAAATAATCAAAAGTTATATCTATAAAACCCATATGTATTGTACGTGTTGGATAAATGTAATTTTATATACTAAATAATAAAAAAATATATTTTTAAAACCATGTATATTACAAAGGTTGAATAAATGTAATATTAGTTATCAAATAATAAAAAAAAATTATATCTTAAAAAACCCTCGTGTATTCCATGTGTTGAATAATTATATACCAAATAATAAGAAATTATATTTAAAAAAAACTAATGGATATATTCGGTACGCGATAAATATGCTGATTGCGGAGATGATTATTGAAAAGAAGAAATATAAATTATATTTAAAAAACTCATAGTAAATCTAATTTCATATATAAAGTAATATTGAAATATAGCAATTTGTTTAAAAATTATGTAATAAAAACGATATAATAATTTTCTAATAATGAAAATAAAAATAAATAACATATTCATACAAAGTTTGGTTTTGGTAATAAATAATTTGACTATTTAAAAATATCTTTAATTAACATTCTAAATTAAAGGATAATATTTTATTAGAAAAATATAAGTATTCTATTCAACATTTAAAGTAGGACAACATTTAATATTAATTTTTATTTAGTTAATTAATATAAGATAGAAAAAAATATGATTGAATAGTTGGGAGGTTGTATGATGATCAATCGGTTAACTATTATAATGTCATATGTTTTTAGTAATATTTAGAAAAATAAGACTTTGTAATTTTTAGTAAAATCAATGATTTTATATTTGTAATTTTGTTTGGTGTTATTTTATTAAAAAAATGCATATTATCCATATAATTATATTGTGTTTTAAGTTACTGATGCAATCCAAAATGTTTTTGATTTTATGTCTAGCATTATATATATTATGGTAAAAGTTTAAAGTTTATTACAAATAATTACATCATCGAAAAGAATAAGGGTAAATTTTTATATTATAAACAAAAACTAGGTGTCTGTCAAAAAGAAGTAATAATTTGGGTAAAAAGAAACTAAAAATTGTAGTTGCTATTGGCACGTTAGGTAATATAAACAATGAAGATAAAATGATATAGAAAATCAAATAAATAATATTATAAATGAGAAGTATACATTTAATATAAACTAAATAATAATGATCTATAATAAGGTAGAAGAGATTAAACTAAATAATATTTAGTATGAGAGTTATCTATAATTAATTAGAAGAGATTAAACGAAATAATAGTTATCCATAAGAGATTAAACTAAATTATATTTAGTAGAAGGGTTATATATAAGTAATAATTATCCATAAGAGATTGACGGAACCTAATATGATAACGAGTGTCACCTAAATGGTTTTTTTATTATATAGTACAGATAGATTGCTTTTGTATTTCTATCTTTAATGTTTTTATTTTTTGTTTAATATTACTTTTACTTTTTATCAAACTTATTTTTGACTTTAGTATTATTCTTAATATTGTACTAGTATTGAGCCCCCCGCATTGAGGCGGGAGGTGTAATGTAGCACCAATATCAGCAACCATTAATACTGGAAAAGCTTGTAAAAAAAATAATAATAAAGAAAAAATAACATTAATAAATAAAGCAAACATAAAATCGTTGAATAACAAATGTCCGTTGTGGCATATTAATAGAAGAAATCATACCAAAATGTAAAACAAGAAAAGCATAAATAAGTCGATCTAGCACCTACGTGTTGCGACGAACCTGTCAATCGATAAAAATCGACGCGTTGCAACAGTTTTGTCATACGAGAAAAAATAGACGAAAAATGTTAAACCCCTCACGCACATCGTGGCGTGTTAACTCACAAAAATTAGAAAGAAACATAACACGAAAAAAGTTACGAATGATGAAAAGTATGGATGACTAAAGTTGAAAGTAAAAAAAATGTTGAGGTTAACTTGCAAAAGATTAAAAGATTTGTGTTAAAAGTAAAAAAAAAAATCATAGAGTGAAACTGTAAATGATGAAACGTTTAATTATAAGTGAAAATTTTAATTTATTTTGAAAAACCCCTAAACATACTATAACATAATAAAAAATATTGGAAATTAATAGTGTGCATATTTGAGTATTTCAATATATGTATAGTAAAGAAAAACTATTGATTTAACTGATAAGACGATTTTGACTTTTTATGTGAGTTAGTTTTGAAAATTATTTATGATAGTTAGAAAGGTAAGAGAATAGAACTATTAATGAAAAGAATTAACCAAGCTTTAAAATTTTGTATATAATATTTTAATGTTAGTGTATATTTAATTAATTAGTAAACTTAAAATAAGCATATAATTGTTTAGCTTTAAGATTTTATATATTATTTTAAATATTAGTGTATATCTAATCTAATTAATTACCTTAAAATAAGCAGATAATTAATCTGTTTGGATTTTTATCTTATTCAAGAAAGGGACACACATCTTTATATATAAAGTTGATATTAAACATAATATTTTAATGATATAGCATAAAACTTAATTAAAAAACTAAAAAAGTTAATATTAAACATAATATTTAAATAATTTAAATATTAACATCTGTTATTATTTGAAATCTTTTACTATAATAAAGATGATAACCTGAATATACTTCATTAGCTTGTTACTTTACTTTATTTAAAGTAATATAAAGATCATTTAAAACTTTAGAGCATCTTTAGTGCATCTACGCCAAGTTATTTTTCACATCATATTTCTACCCGTATTTTAAACATATTTATGTTCTCTCAAATGGTACAAGCGAAAGCATGTATACAAACCTATCCAAAACAAACTTTGGATCACACACTAAGAATCCAAATGCAAATCATATAGAAGTGAATAATAATAACCAAAGGGTATTTATCCAATATGTACCTATTCAAAGAAACAACAAACCAAGTCGGTAGCACTTTTTGTTCAATGACCCAACAGCTAGATGTGTTAACACAAAACAACCCAAACACATTCTGGTTTTTATCGCACAAACCACCCGAGACCAAACCGGATTCAGCGGATTAACGATAGCGGCAGTGTCGTGTAGAGGCAACGAGGCGGTGACAGTGCAATGCTTGGAGGCAACGCACAACAATGGTGGTTGGCTTAATACACGGACGACGACAGTGGGTAGGTGGTGGGGGTTAGGTTTTTGGGTGGGTTCATTTTGGTTGTTTTCACATTGATTCTTGTGGTTCTCGTGATAAGAGTGGTTTCCCGATAAGGTTAGGTTCATTTGTGAACAACCCCCTTGATAGTGGACTGTGTAAACTAATCATAGCCCTTGAATATCAATACATAAGTGTAACTCGATGGCCATGATTTGATGATGAAAAAACACTAGTGTTCACTCTAGAACCCCACCCTCTCTTTCTCTCTTCCTCTATATATAGAGGGAAAGATTTATTTGAGAAGAAATTTTATGTGAGAAGAAAAAGAAGAAAGGACATAATGGTAAAACATTAAATAGTTTATAACTCTTCTCATTAATTATGTTATATCTCATTAATAAAGCAAAAACATTTTAACCTAGACATTTCAAAATTTATCCTACATATGTCTTACATTTACCGGAATTTACCCTACACACATGTAAATTTACCCTACACATTTCAAATTTATCCTACACATGTCGAAAATTGTCCTACACTATAAATTATTTTATTTTGAAAGGGTATATGAAAAAAATGAGTTACAAGTTTAATTAATTAGCTAATTAATGACAATTATAAATTTACCTATATGCTCTTTTTCATAATATTAAACACACACATTAAATTAAGTAAATGGAGAATTTCTATTGGTTTAAAAGTTATTCTTTTTATTCTTACAAAATTTTTCTTCTCATTTGAACTCTCCACTATATATATATATATATATATATATATATATATATATATATATATATATAGGGCTAGGTTCATTAGTGAACAACCCCTTATGAACACTAGTAACCCCACACTTGACAAACTTGTTGAACTCTATAATCCAAATATATATATATATTTTACATTTGACTTTCTGACCGAATTCGGACATCAACTGAACTATAGTTAACAATTACGAATCTGGATTGTTTCTGTCTCGTACCTAAACTCTCATTCACTGAATTCATTGTCTGAACGGGCACTAAACGAGCTAAATCTCTAAGCAGTAGCTTCGCACGAAGTGGACTACCACTTCGCACGAAGTGAATAAAGGCACTTCGCACGAAGTGGATAAACCCACTTCACACCTTGCTTTGGTTAAATATTTAATTGGATATGTATTAATGACTTTAATAACTAGTTTTTTATATTGAAAGTAATTTTATTCTATCATCCTTCATGTTTTGTTGACTCACTTATTCGTGTCTTTACGATCTCTATAAAGCGCGTTAACTGCCTGGACGGGGGTTAGAATGGTGGTATAGGTAAAGCCCTTGCCTCGTTCAGTGTATAGATCCTGCGAGGACTTGATTCAAGCTTATTAGGACTTCCTTTGAGGCAGATAACATCAAATCAGGAGAAGTAAGAACGGCTTGAATCCCTTATAAATAAACTAATATTAAAACTTTAAAACGGCCTTGCGGGACTGTATCCCTGCTGACTCAAACCAATATGGTCGAGGGTAGCGTTTCCTCTAAAAGAGGGACATGCCACATTTTGCATTAATAACTTACTTAGTTATCTTTCAGTATTCTAGCTAAACTAGAAGAACCTGAGCGCTTTTTCCGGAAAAAGACTTCAAGCTAAAAACCGACAAAAAGCCTCGACCCAAAACCCCCCTATGGCGGATCAACGTACTCTCATGGATTACCGCATGTGACAACCCATGATTTCAGGTTAATACTTTAACCCAACCACAGTCAATTTAGACATACATTCATAGCACTGCATTTAACTAGAGTTAATTAAATGAGTATACGTTGGTAATTCAGGGAATTACCAGAACACGATAATATATATAAACGGACAATTTATACGAAACTTATGTGTTGCATGTCAAATACGTGAATTATATGCTTTAACTTGGAAATTTCAAGTTATTATGTGCTTAATGTGAAAACTACATAGTTCGGGGTGCTTGGTGGCTAGATTAGAAACTTTAATAAAACTCCTACAACCCTAAAACCATCCTCACAAATCACTCTACGGCAGTTTGTAAATTATCATTTCTCTAGTCATTCTCCAATCATTCTTGGCTGCACAAGTTCACACACATCAATTTCGATCTTTCAACCTATCTAGAATCAACTTAAGGTAATAGCTTTATGATTGAACGTTGTTATCCTTACTCTTTTGATATCATGCAAACCCTAGTTCTCCAAACAATTGTTCTGTGTTTAGTTAATCATTCTGGTTTATTGTGCATTGGGTTGTGAATGAATGTTAAATCGTTGCTTAATATTAGGATGCAAAGGTTATGTTAGAATTGCTAAATTGTTGCTTCATTCATAGTTTTGTTGATGAATATGATTAGGGTTTTGATAGTAGAACTGTTAGAAACTGTTCTGATTCCTGTTTATGTTGTGTTATGTGTGATTGTTACCTGGTCCGACTTTTGTGAAGTCACAAAGTCCGGGTTTTACATATATGTAACAAGTCCAAATTTGTATAATTAAGAGGCGTCTGAGTTTCCTTGTGCCCGAGTTTACGAACAAGAACCAAAGGGATCCGAGTTTCCTTGAGAGTCCGAGTTTATACGCATATCTACGCTTATTCCGAGTTTACATGAATTGTGTATGTGTATCCGAGTTTATGAGAATAATATGTTGGTTCCAAGTTTTGTGATAACACCTAGGTTTCTGAGTTTATCATATATGTTTGTGTCCGAGTTCAGAATAATTGAGTATGAGGAGTCCGAGTTTGATGAGCTTGTATGTGGTCCGAATTTACACGTATGTCATGGTATATGTCCGAATTTGGGAAGGGACAGGGGGTCCGACTTTAGTGAGTTTGTTTATAGTCCAAATTTGTTTAAGGGTTTAAAGGTGAGTCCGAATTTAGGACCTTCTAGGGAATCCTAATTTGTTAAGTGTTTTGGATGATACGAATTTATATATTCACATGCCAACCAACTTTATATGTTCACGGGTTATCCGAGGTTATATGTACACATGTTGTCCGAAGTTATACATGCTCTCTGAGTTAATGCATTTACAAGTTAAATTCCGGGTTTTGTCTATCAGGAGTTCAGGGTTTTACTCAGTTACTTTGTGCGTATTAATAAACTGCATATCCGAGTTTCTTGAACCACATTACTTGTCATCAACAAGAGGATACATTTTGTGTTACTGTATTGTATGATAAACATGTTAACCTAATCACATAAACACCGACGGTTGTTTGGACACTTAGGGTAATGCAAATCCTACTTAATTACATACTCATACGTTATTGTACGTTAGGTCGCGTGTAACGGACCACACACTTTATTAACGCGTAGAAGCACATTAACATTTACCGAGCAAACTAAAATGAGTTAAATTCACTTTCATAAGCATGCGTACAAGGGGACAAACTACTATTCCTTGGAGGAATACTTTTTATAAATGTTGTAGTTTAATTTCGATGTTAGTTAATGAACTCAAACTCTATCATGAGAGTCCCTACTTACTACCGAACTAGTTGCTTGGGAGGCAACGGGGTATTAGTTGATAGCGCTATTAGGCTTGATAAACCGCACACCTTGCTGAGAGCCGGGCGTGAACTAAGGAACTTAAACACTGGATCAATGTTGATAGACATTGATGAGGGCACAACAAACATAACGGTCACTTCAGTATCGAGTTTATTATTGGTATGTCTTTAAACTAAACACCTACTGGTTTTACGTTAAACAAACTTGTGAACTCGCCGGCTTAATCGCTGATACACTTTTTTGCATGCTTGTAGGTCATTAGATTTGTGGTCGGACGGGAAAACAGTCTGAGGAGCCGGAGCTGTCATGGGTCGTATCGCTTGATGAAACACTTGATGTTATGATTACCATTGAAACAATATGGTTTTGTTTGATATAACAATTATTTATGTTTCCGCTGAACACATACTTTGTTTTGTAAACGTTTAATTTGGAATACACTATTCATATTGGACGTGATGATTGTGTTTTATGTAATTTACTAATGGTTCGACATGATTAGTGGCTGGATCCTGGTACGTCACACGCCTCGCGGTAAAACCCTGCAGGTGGTAATTTGAGGGTGTGACACCGACGGCCCACAGTCGGTAATCTTGGAGCCGTAATTAACCCTCCTAACATCAATGCCAATAACTTTGAGCTTCGACCTCACCTCGTCCAGATGCTCCAAAATTCCGCCACCTTTCACGGCCTGCACGATGAAGATCCCCATTTACATATTACCAACCTTTTGGAAATATGTGATACCTTTCGGGTCAACAAGCCTCCAACGATGCTACTTGGCTCCATATGTTTCCTTTTTCCCTCAAAGGCCAAGCAAATGCTTGGCTAAACACCCTCCCAAGTGGGTCCGTACACACTTGGGATGAACTCGCCCAAAAATTTCTTTATAAATATTTCCCTCCCTCTAAAACAGCCAAACTCATGACCGAGATTAATCCTTACTCTCAAGACAACGGTGAATCTTTGTACGAGACATGGGAGAAGTTCAAGGATTTTTAAGGAAATGCCCGCATCATGGTCTTGAACGATGGCAAAAAGTGTATATTTTCTACAGTGGACTCTTACCACACACAAAGCAAATCCTTGATTCCAACTCCAGGGGACTCCTCCGGAATCAGCGACCCGATGAAATTTATAATGAAATTGAGGAAATTGCTCAAAATAGTTTTCAATGGCACACCCCTAGGGGTTCAAAATCAATTGCCCCGAGTGCCCATAAAGTGGACGGAACCACCTCTCTATAAGCCCAAATTGAAACCTTAACCACAAAAATAAAGAAACTTGAATTAAATAAAACAGTTTTGGTTATAGCTTGCGAATGGTGTGGCGGACCACATGAAAACTGGAGTTGTATGGAAGAAACGGAAAATCAAATGAAGTGGTAAACTACCTTAACAACCGACCTCGTCCACCGGGAGGTCAAGGTAACACCTTCACTACCGAGTGACGAAATCAATCCAACTTTGGTTGGAGAGATTCAGGGGGTAGCAACTAACAAAATCAAAGCCAACGATCTAACTTTCAACAACAACCCCGAAATGAGCAACAAGGCTTCCAACCACAACAAAAAGGAGGAAGAGAAAGGCTTGAGGACCTTATCACTCACCTTTTCTCCGAATCTGACAAAAGGTACGCGGAAAGGTTCCTACAAACCAAAGCCGAAATTAGGAACTGATGGGCTAGCATGCAAAACATCGAAAAACAAGTAAGCCAACTTGCCCAAAATTTCTCCGAAAGACCACAAGGAGCCTTGCCTAGTAACACCGAAACAAACCCAAAAGCCCAAGTAAACGTTATCAACTTAAGAAACCAGAAGGTAGGACCCGATGATGAACCAACACCACAACAACCTGATTCACAACACCACTACAAGAGGGTGGGGGGTCAGTTGACCATCCAGCCGACTATATTTCTGACTAATAAGGTTACCCATTGTGAATCCTTTATTGTAGTTTGACCTTTCAAACTTTTGTTATCAAAATAGTTGAAGTTGTAGGTAGTAGAATGAAGTTAACTTGATTAAAAAAAATCCTTCTAGTCCCGGTGGTTTGCATACGGCGCTGCTACGAAAGTATATGTTTGTAAACAGTGAAGAAGAGAAAGGGCAGATAAGGGGCAGATAAGGTTGATGTAATGATGGGCATTTGTTTTAGCAAAGACGGGCTTTTTAAAACTTATCCCAACTACTTTTTGTAAGGTAATAGTCAATTCCAAGTTTTTAACCGTGACTTGATTAATATTTGATTCTGAAAGCACATCTTAACCATTAGCAATTTAGCATGTCACAAAGAAATGTATATGTATAATCTTTGCACCTCAATTCTAGCTTTGAGATTATATTGATCATTGACTAAAGGGTGTCAAAACTATTTAAAACACCTTATATAATGCTTTGTGAAATGAAGTGTGCAACAATATTAGTCTATAATAATGCATCGTGATGTTATAATATTTTAATCTTAATTTGTAGAAACATTTTTTCAATTTTAATAATTATGATGTGTGTAAATATATACCTAAATTCGGCAAGCTTTAAAATACAAAATCACTAAACCTACACACAAACGACAAGTGTACCGGTTGTGAAATAGTATAGAAAGCAAGACCGAGTATCGAACCTAGGGACTCTATCTGGCAAACCTGTTACTTAACCTCTACTGAATTACTAGACTATCATTGATTTGGATTTTGAATTAGCTAATAACGTAAATTAACCTAATGAGAACTAACGAAACTAAGGCGAAGACTAGATGAATACAAGTGAAGATGTAACCAGTGAGAATGAACAAACCACAGGTAAGAATCCCTAATGACATGTAATGACTTCTAGCCTGACAATTCACCAAGTTTTAATTTTAAACATGACCAACCTTTCATTAAAAAAGATAAATCCTATAGTGATTAGACAACTAGGAATGTGACCCAGACTCACAAAAGCCTAAAAAGCGATCTATGAAGTGCAATCAAAATGTGTATGAAATACCAGATGGAAACAAGTGTAATTGAAGATCTTGAATTCCACAACTATTAGAATTGAAATAATAACACTCTAAGAACATGTGAAGCTAGTTCTAAAATGATAGTCTGTAACATTTGTAGATAACGAGTTTTATCAAACCCGTTCCGTTTGTAATCGAATATTCAGTTATAAATGTTTGTTGCCTATTTATGCTTATTTTAATTTTTAATGATACATAATTAATAAACAAACTAAACCATAAAAGTTATAATTGATAAAAAGTATAAATAAAACAATTAAAAATGAAATGGGGCTGCCGGGACTCGAACCCGGGTCAGCCGGGTTGTAACTCCAAAGATTTAACACTCACACGCATAACCACTCCGCCACTTGTTTGTTTTCTGTCAACTCTAGGAAACAAATAAGTCTTATATACAAACCTAGATAAACCGGTTGCGCCAACTGAAAAACTGAAATCGGCTATTCAACCGTCTAAACGTTTGAATAATCGCGATTTCAGGTTTATAACCGATGCAACGACAATTCTAATCAATTCAGACTTGAATTGACTTGAATTCGGATGATGATGGGTTTTATAACCGAAGCTATCCAATAATCCGAATTACTGTAATCAAAGATCTTCTTCACGACTCAGAAACATTCCACAAACCTCCAATTACATTTCCGCACACTTTACAGTCCACCGGAGAAGTTTATTTTTGCTCGCCGAAAAATTCTGCAAGTTCGCCGGAAAACCGTATTCTTCATCAAAACGGTAAGTCTTTCAATACCGTCGTAGTCTAACAATTGTTAAGCTATTTCTAACTCAAACCTTTCAATTGAAATCGAATTCAGACACTGTTATCAGATAATTCCAGTTCGCCGGAAAATTTCTGGAAATCTTTATCTTCGTCTGTGAAACGGTAAGGACCTTCAAACACACTGTTAACGTTTGTTTAGCACTTCAATTTCATGATTAGCTAATCAAAACGATTAATTGATTTGCTCAGTTGAAGTTCATAAAAACAGAGACCGACGCCTTGCCGGAACTCTGTAATAAATCGTTCACCGGTATGTTTACCTCTAATTATCATCTCTGCTATCTCATATTAGTCTGTGCAATGTTTAACAATCGAATTAACAAGATTTAATGGTGTAATCTGCTGTCGGTAAAATCCAACGAAGAAGATGAACTGTGATAACATTATAAGTATAATTAAAATTGGTATTTTAAACGGGTTAGACACACAGTCCAGCGGTGGACTGTGTGCAAATAATACGCACACGTCACGAGTTCGATCCCTGATACACGCACCCTCTATGTAATAATATGCCTTTTTGTTTAAAACTGAACCGGGTTAACTCCGTTAGTTGTTAAGTATAATAAAATTTGTATATTAACCAAGTTAGACACACAGTCCAGCGGTGGACTGTGTGTAACGTTAAAGCACAGGTCCCGGGTTCGAGACCTGTTAGTGGCACCGGTTCGACGAATTAAAATGTTTTTGAAAATAAAAGAATTTTGGATAAATTGAATTAATATATAAGTATAATTAAAAACAGAATTATTTCGGGTTAGACACGTAGCTCAGTTGGTAGAGCTGCGTGCACGTGTACGGGAGGTCTCGGGTTCGAGCCTCACCCAGCGCATTTCAGTCACACAATAAACAGGTCAAACAGTCAAAGTCAAAAAGTCAACGGTCAACCTAAAAAGTCAACATATTTTTATATTTTTAATTATTTAATTTAATTTAAAAATCAATTAAAAATACTTAAAAACAATGTTTTTAAAGATAGGAAATAGCCTTAAACTCGTAAAAATATATCTAAAAATTCTATTAAAATCCTTAATAAAATCCACTCATTTACTATATTTTCCATTAGTTAATTCTCGTTGTTCCGCTCTTCCAACTCGTGCGCATCTCACCATCTCCAATTAAACGCACCCAATGTGAGTGAATCTTTACAAATTCCCCGTTTTAATCACGTTTTTGGGGTGTATCATGTGTCTTGCTATATATTATATTTAAATCATTGTGCATACATCATATCATGAACATATGTATTCAGCTTGTTTCAACTGTTTGTGTAGTTATTGTTAGATTCAATTTATTATTTTCAGTACATGCAATTTCATAGGCCACCGCTCCCCATTACATTATGAGCGTTGAGCAAGTTCCCCATTACATTATGAGCGTGAACCTGGCGTGCCAACATACGATCAGCTCCGTTTGATTGAGCCTTGATCGCACAGACATTTATCATTTTCAGTACATGCAATACGATCGGCTCCGTTTGATTGAGCCTTGATCGCACAGTTTTCATTCATGTTATTTATCGTACGATGTTGGTATGTTAATGTATGCTATCATATGTTACTTTGTGTTATAGTTGTGATTGCAATTGCTACTGCCTGATTATTTACATTTACTCATTTATGATTATGCACAATTTTTCATTGATAAACTAACAAGAAAATCAATAATAAATGTTTATCTAACAAGGTTCACTCGCCAACTTATGTTGACCCAAAAACCCCAATTTTTACACATGATACAGGTGAACCAGCTGCAGCCAGAAACACATAGGATTGGACTAGAAGAATAAAATGATTTAGAGCTTGGAATTATTTTGTTTGGTTATTTTCTTTGTATTGTATGGACATGTTTGGATTATTTGGAATGTAATTTTGACTTTAATAAATATGAAACATATTAGTAAATATCATGAGCTTTGGTGATAACCCAATTATGCCCCGACTCTTATTCCGCTGCGTGTCGGGGTGTGACAGATTGGTATCAGAGGCATGACTATAGGGATATAGGATAGGTTATTAGACCCTTAGAGCCTATACTATAGTTGATTAGAAATTTTTAAGATTTTTGTGTGTTACATGCCAAGTTTCATGATGTTTATATGTTTTATGTTAAATGTTACATTCAATGTTATGCAAGCATGTTCATAAGTATATATTATCATATAATGCCTATCATGAATCATATTCTCATAACATATCATATCCATGAAAGCACACACCACATCATGATTGCTTTTACAATGATTTTTGTGTTTTCAAATCTCATCAAAGTGAGTTCTCATGACGGGCATGTAGTAACTGGAAGGGTACCAGTACCGGTAGTCGGAACGTGCTGTCTAGGCTGGCATTCGTATAAATCCAAAATAAAGGACCAGTTTGCCTACCTGGGGACTAACGATGAGAGTACGAAGTACCTATTAGGCCAAAGCATGCTATACCAAACGTCATGTGAGCTAACCCCACTTTGAGTTGTCATTGTGTCTACACCTGGACACATTCCGACCATACATCTCGTGAACATATTTTGTGGTTTGCATTCGGGTGATGCGAGTGTTAAATCGCCAATACTAATGTGAATCCTACCAAGCCAATAGTCATGGGGGCCCACATGACTATACAGGTGAAGGTATGGGGGACATTTGAGGCCCAACATGAGCAAACCCAAGACATCCTATGGATGTAGTTGCATTATTGATATTTATGTTATTTTCATTTTTCTTAAAGACACATGACACCTAAAAAGACTCCATAAACTCACAATATTCTTATGTATGTTCCTGTAGATGTCGTCCAGACAACAAAGAGGGGGTAAAAGATCAGGAAGGTCTCACGAACGCTTGGCCACACAAATCGCGAAACAAATGGCCACGATACTGCCTGACATTGTGGTTCAAGTACAACAAGCTCTCGCCACAAATCCCACTAATCCTCCCCAACAGAATGACCAGAACATCAGCAACCCTCCTACCAGCACGTGCTCATACAAACATTTCAAGTCTTGTGATCCTCCTAAATTTGAAGGGACCGAAGGTGTCACTGCTCTCCTCCATTGGTTTGAGGAAATGGAAAACACCTTCCTCAACTGCGATTGTCCTGAGGATCGCAAGGTTCGATACGCCACCGGAAGACTATTTGGGGTCGCTCTCACCTGGTGGAATACTGAAAAAGGGAAGAGGGGAATTGATGATGCAATGGCCTTAACTTGGGAGGAATTAAGGGAAATCATGACTAGGCGTTTCTGTCCTAGGAGTGAAATTAAAAAGTTGGAGGACGAATTTCATTCTTTAAAGCAGAAGGAGGGAGATCACACCACCTATAACAAGAGGTTCTTAGAGTTGAACCAAATGGTTCCTAATTTATTTACCCCAACTTATCGTTTGATCGAGCATTATATTCGAGGACTTCCCTCGAAAATTCAAGATTCAGTTCTCAGCATTTCACCGGTAACACTTGAAGCTGCTATGGAGCTAGCGACTGAACTGACCGAGAATCGAATTCGCAACGGGAAGTTTAAAGAAGAGAAAAAGAAAGCCCCTGTTGAGGGTCAAACTTCAAACCATTCCATCTCCTCCTCTAAGTTTGCTAACAAGAGGAAGCACAACACCAGAAACTTCGCCGTTACACAAACCAACCTCCCTATTCCTGTTGCACCCATTACCCAGGTTGCCCCTTCACCTGCACCATACAAAAGACCATACTCTGGCCCATTACCAAAATGCAACCGTTGCCAATATCACCATTCTCCTGATTATCCTTGCCAACATTGCACCGGCTGTGGTCGCGCAGGTCATACTGTTCAAACCTGCCGCATGCCTCAGCGAACGAACCGCCACCAGCCTTCAACCCAAACCCACCAACAAATAATGGGTCAAGCCCAACAACCCCTACTATTACCACCCACCCAACATTTAGCCCAAACATATTACCAACCCAATTATCCAATGGTTCAACCTATGCCGGCTTGCTACAATTGCGGAGACCCAAGCCATTTCAGAAACACGTGTCCAAGGTTGGTAAACATTATTCATGCTCAGGCCCAAGCCAACCCGGTGAATCAAGCGAACCAAGCTCCTCCACCTGCAAGAGGAAGAGCTTTCAATATCAATGCTAATCAGGCTAGGGCTGACGGCAATGTGGTTAACGGTACGTTCCTTATAAATGGTAGATATGCATCCATGTTGTTTGATACTGGGGCGGATAAAAGTTTTGTGTCCTTAGAATTTGAACCTATCCTAAACCAAAATCGTGATAAGCTCGTGGAATCCATAACAGTAGAAGTTGCAGACGGGAAACCGGTCTCATTAAACTCTATTATACGCAATTGTACACTCACCTTAAACGACCACGACTTCTCAGTTGACCTTATTCCTATGAAGCTGGGAAGTTTTGATATCATAATTGGTATGGACTGGCTCCGTCAACATCAGGCAGAAGTTGTATGTCGCGAAAAGTTTATACGTATTCCTCTTTCAAACGGTCAGACTCTTCGAATCTTTGGAGAAACCTCGTCGAAAGGGCTCAGCTTAATGTCTTGTCTTCAAGCCCAAAAATATCTTCGCAAGAATTATGTCGCGTTTTTAGCTCATATCATCAAAAAGGGAACCATGGAGAAGAAACTTGAAGACATTCCAGTAGTAAAAGATTTCCCGCGAGTTTTTCCTGACGACATTTCAGGACTTCCTCCAGTTAGAGAAGTCGAATTCCGTCTTGATCTTATACCTGGTTCTACACCAGTTGCAAAGTCTCCTTATAGGTTAGCCCCCTCTGAAATGCAAGAGCTAGCCAGTCAATTACAAGAGTTGACTGACAAGGGATTCATACGTCCTAGCTCATCGCCTTGGGGTGCACCTGTCCTTTTTGTAAAGAAGAAAGATGGATCGTTTCGAATGTGCATCGACTACAGAGAGCTCAACAAATTAACAATCAAGAATCGCTATCCTTTACCCCGCATTGATGATCTTCTTGACCAACTTCAAGGTGCCAGCTACTTTTCCAAAATCGATCTTCGATCTGGTTATCATCAACTTAGAGTACAAGAAGAAGACGTCCCAAAGACCGCATTCCGAACTCGTTATGGTCATTATGAATTCATGGTCATGCCATTTGGTTTAACCAACGCTCCAGCAGTCTTCATGGACCTAATGAACAGAGTCTGCAAACCTTATCTTGATCGATTTGTTATAGTCTTCATCGACGACATTCTTATTTATTCAAAGTCTAAGTCTGATCATGAGCGTCATCTTCGGCTCATCCTTACACTTCTAGAGAATGAAAAGCTTTACGCCAAATTCTCCAAATGCTAATTCTGGTTAAAAGAGGTGCAATTCCTCGGACATGTAGTCAATGACAAGGGAATACATGTCGACCCCTCAAAGATCAAAGTGGTACAAGAATGGCAAGCGCCACGTACACCAACTGAAGTAAGATCTTTTCTTGGTTTGGCTGGTTATTATCGTTGTTTCATTTCAAACTTCTCACGCATTACTGTACCACTCACGGCTTTAACTCATAAGGGAAAACCTTTCATAAGGGGACCCAAGCAAGAAGAAGCATTCCAAACCCTTAAACAAAAACTCTGTGATGCACCAATCCTCACTCTTCCTGAAGGTTGTGATGATTTTGTGGTCTATTGCGACGCGTCAGGGCAAGGATTAGGCTGCGTTCTAATGCAAAGAGGAAAATTTATAGCTTATGCTTCGAGACAACTCAAGACGCATGAGAAGAACTACACCACCCATGACCTAGAACTTGGAGCCGTTGTGTTCGCTCTTAAGATATGGAGACATTATCTCTATGGTACTAAGTGTGAAATATACACTGACCACAAGAGTAACATATCTTCAATCAAAAGGAGTTAAACATGAGGCAACGAAGATGGGTCGAACTTCTAAATGACTACGACTGTGAAATTCGGTACCACCCTAGCAAAGCAAATGTGGTGGCTGATGCACTTAGTCGAAAGGGGTATGCGAACTCCATTCGTCTTCTATGTTCGCAAATCATAACTGACATTAAAGATCAAATTCGAGAAGCCCAACATGTTTCAGTAACGGAAGATGATGTACGAAAGGAGATGTCCTGTGGAGCTGAACTTAAAATTGAAACTAAATCTGACGGTATTCTGTACTACCTAGATCGTATCTGGATTCCTGACCACAACAATCTTCGTGAAATCCTTATGAATGAATCTCACAAAACGCGATACTCTATACACCCAGGAGCCGATAAGATGTATCAAGACCTACGATATACCTATTGGTGGCCTGGAATGAAAAAGGATATTGCTGTTTTTGTTTCTAAGTGCCTTACATGTTCCAAGGTGAAAGCTGAACACCAAAGACCCTCAGGACTTCTGGTTCAACCTGAAATACCTGTATGGAAGTGGGAAAATATAACCATGGACTTCATTACCAGGTTACCTCGCACTTCTGGTGGGTATGACACTATATGGGTAATAATTGACCGACTTACAAAATCAGCTCACTTTATTCCTATCCGCGAAGATTTCAAGAACGAAAAGCTAGCTCGTATTTATATCAGCGAAATCGTAAGCCGACATGGGGTACCGTTAAGTATTATTTCTGATCGTGATGGTCGTTTCACTTCACGAACATGGCAAGCAGTACAAGCCGCTATGGGTACGCGATTAGATCTCAGTACCGCCTATCACCCTCAAACTGATGGTCAATCTGAACGCACCATACAAACTCTTGAAGATATGCTTCGAGCATGTGTCATAGACTTCAAGGGAAATTGGGACGCTCATCTCCCATTAGTTGAATTTTCGTACAACAACAACTATCATTCAAGCATCGGCATGGCACCTTTTGAAGCCTTATATGGTCGTAAGTGCCGATCTCCAGTATGTTGGCACGAAATTGGGGAAGCTCAAATCACTGGTCGGGAATTGATTCAAGAAACCACAGACAAGATCCATCAAATTCGAAACAATCTTCTAGCGGCCCAAAGTCGTCAAAAGAGTTATGCAGACAAACGACGGAAGCCTTTAGAGTTTAACATTGGTGATCATGTACTTCTAAAAGTATCACCGTGGAAGGGAGTAGTTCGTTTTGGTCAAAAAGGCAAGCTAGCACCACGCTACGTAGGACCTTTCAAGATACTCGAAAGAGTAGGTCCTGTAGCATACAAGCTTGATCTACCAGAAGAACTCAACAGGATTCATCCCACATTCCACGTATCAAACTTAAAGAAGTGCCTCGCTGATGAAAACCTTCACATTCCTCTAGAAGATATCCAGATTGATGAATCTATGCATTTTATTGAAAGACCAGTAGAGATCATGGACTTCGGAGAAAACGTCTGCGACGAAGTCGCATTCCAATTATTAGGGTACGCTGGGAGTCGAAACGGGGACCTGAGTTTACTTGGGAAAGTGAAGACTCAATGTGTGAAAAATACCCGCATCTTTTTCCTACTACTTCTACTACTTAAATTTCGGGACGAAATTCCTAAAAGTAGGGGATACTGTAACATTTGTCGAAAATGGGTTTTATCAAACCCGCTCCGTTTGTAATCGAATATTCAGTTATAAATGTTTGTTGCCTATTTATGCTTATTTTAATTTTTAATGATACATAATTAATAAACAAACTAAACCATAAAAGTTATAATTGATAAAAAGTATAAATAAAACAATTAAAAATGAAATGGGGCTGCCGGGACTCGAACCCGGGTCAGCCGGGTTGTAACTCCAAAGATTTAACACTCACACGCATAACCACTCCGCCACTTGTTTGTTTTCTGTCAACTCTAGGAAACAAATAAGTCTTATATACAAACCTAGATAAACCGGTTGCGCCAACTGAAAAACTGAAATCGGCTATTCAACCGTCTAAACGTTTGAATAATCGCGATTTCAGGTTTATAACCGATGCAACGACAATTCTAATCAATTCAGACTTGAATTGACTTGAATTCGGATGATGATGGGTTTTATAACCGAAGCTATCCAATAATCCGAATTACTGTAATCAAAGATCTTCTTCACGACTCAGAAACATTCCACAAACCTCCAATTACATTTCCGCACACTTTACAGTCCACCGGAGAAGTTTATTTTTGCTCGCCGGAAAATTCTGCAAGTTCACCGGAAAACCGTATTCTTCATCAAAACGGTAAGTCTTTCAATACCGTCGTAGTCTAACAATTGTTAAGCTATTTCTAACTCAAACCTTTCAATTGAAATCGAATTCAGACACTGTTATCAGATAATTCCAGTTCGCCAGAAAATTTCTGGAAATCTTTATCTTCGTCTGTGAAACGGTAAGGACCTTCAAACACACTGTTAACGTTTGTTTAGCACTTCAATTTCATGATTAGCTAATCAAAACGATTAATTGATTTGCTCAGTTGAAGTTCATAAAAACAGAGACCGACGCCTTGCCGGAACTCTGTAATAAATCGTTCACCGGTATGTTTACCTCTAATTATCATCTCTGCTATCTCATATTAGTCTGTGCAATGTTTAACAAACGAATTAACAAGATTTAATGGTGTAATCTGCTGTCGGTAAAATCCAACAAAGAAGATGAACTGTGATAACATTATAAGTATAATTAAAATTGGTATTTTAAACGGGTTAGACACACAGTCCAGCGGTGGACTGTGTGCAAATAATACGCACACGTCACGAGTTCGATCCCTGATACACGCACCCTCTATGTAATAAAATGCCTTTTTGTTTAAAACTGAACCGGGTTAACTCCGTTAGTTGTTAAGTATAATAAAATTTGTATATTAACCAAGTTAGACACACAGTCCAACGGTGGACTGTGTGTAACGTTAAAGCACAGGTCCCGGGTTCGAGACCTGTTAGTGGCACCGGTTCGACGAATTAAAATGTTTTTGAAAATAAAAGAATTTTGGATAAATTGAATTAATATATAAGTATAATTAAAAACAGAATTATTTCGGGTTAGACACGTAGCTCAGTTGGTAGAGCTGCGTGCACGCGTACGGGAGGTCTCGGGTTCGAGCCTCACCCAGCGCATTTCAGTCACACAATAAACCGGTCAAACAGTCAAAGTCAAAAAGTCAACGGTCAACCCAAAAAGTCAACATATTTTTATATTTTTAATTATTTAATTTAATTTAAAAATCAATTAAAAATACTTAAAAATAATGTTTTTAAAGATAGGAAATAGCCTTAAACTCGTAAAAATATATCTAAAAATTCTATTAAAATCCTTAATAAAATCCACTCATTTACTATATTTTCCGTTATTATTTAGGTTAGTTAATTCTCGTTGTTCCGCTCTTCCAACTCGTGCGCATCTCACCATCTCCAATCAAACGCACCCAATGTGAGTGAATCTTTACAAATTCCCCGTTTTAATCACGTTTTTGGGGTGTATCATGTGTCTTGCTATATATTATATTTAAATCATTGTGCATACATCATATCATGAACATGTGTATTCAGCTTGTTTCAACTGTTTGTGTAGTTATTGTTAGATTCAATTTATTATTTTCAGTACATGCAATTTCATAGGCCGCCGCTCCCCATTACATTATGAGCGTTGAGCAAGTTCCCCATTACATTATGAGCGTGAACCTGGCGTGCCAATATACGATCGGCTCTGTTTGATTGAGCCTTGATCGCACAGACATTTATCATTTTCAGTACATGCAATACGATCGGCTCCGTTTGATTGAGCCTTGATCGCACAGTTTTCGTTCATGTTATTTATCGTATGATGTTGGTATGTTAATGTATGCTATCATATGTTACTGTATGTTATAGTTGTGATTGCAATTGCTACTGCCTGATTATTTACATTTGCTCATTTATGATTATGCACAATTTTTCATTGATAAACTAACAAGAAAATCAATAATAAATGTTTATCTAACAAGGTTCACTCGCCAACTTATGTTGACCCAAAAACCCCCATTTTTACACATGATACAGGTGAACCAGCTGCAGCCAGAAACACATAAGATTGGACTAGAAGAATAAAATGATTTAGAGCTTGGAATTATTTTGTTTGGTTATTTTCTTTGTATTGTATGGACATGTTTGGATTATTTGGAATGTAATTTTGACTTTAATAAATATGAAACATATTAGTAAATATCATGAGCTTTGGTGATAACCCAATTATGCCCCGACTCTTATTCCGCTGCGGGTCGGGGTGTGACATAGTCCGAAAACCTAGGACTCGCGAATAAATTGATGAACCTCGTGCTAAAGTGTTCAAGACTATCAAATGATGTATAGATAATCCTAGAAATCCCAAATCATCTCTTGAATCAATGGAATTGTATGCACACTTTTGTCTACTGATTTTAATTGATTAGTTAACCTATATTGTCTTTAACGACAGGGTTAGAACGAAAACTGGCCAAATAAATGAATTAACAAGTGATTTTAACATGTCTAGGGTGAATCTCTTCTTTCCAAACACATCAATAATGACAACTAATCAAATAATCACAGTAAAACATAAGCACATATGTTCAT
This sequence comes from Scalesia atractyloides, assembly GCA_947069175.1. Classification (NCBI taxonomy): domain Eukaryota; kingdom Viridiplantae; phylum Streptophyta; class Magnoliopsida; order Asterales; family Asteraceae; genus Scalesia; species Scalesia atractyloides. The sequence continues at coordinate 98,638,050 of CAMTDV010000008.1, forward strand.
AATCAATTAGCAACAACTAAAACTATTTTACTTCAAACACAATACTTGATAAAAGTCAAACCGAAAAGTCAAAGCATCGTCAAAAGATCATCAAACCTAGGTGGCTTTAACAAACTAGTCTCTAATCATGTTTGTTTGGAAGTTCAAAACAACGAATAAACATAGTAAACATGGTGTTCATTTAAGTTTAATCAAAGAAAAACCAAAAGATCGACTAACGGGTTGCGAATCTTCAAAAAGCCTCGAACTTTATTATTAATCTTCGATCCTAGCCCCTTCCTCAGCTGATAATCGCCTTAGAGTCGTCTGGGATTGAAAAATGCAATCTAGGATTGAAATTTTAGTTTAAATAAGTGAAAAATGAACATGGCCAACTTAACAGTCGTTCGCGTGGCACGATGGGATCATCTATATGGGTCGCATGTTGCCAAACGATGGAATAAAGATAAAATAGTTGGGTAGTTGGTTCTGTAAATAACTAGAACTCTTTGATGACTCGCGTGTCGCGGCGGCATTTGGAACACGCATCCCTTCGCACCAACTTGTTATTTCTTCAGGATTTCCATTTTTAGTCCACACACTTGATTGTTTCTTCCCAGGTGTTACTTTCTTCATTGTTTTTCCTCGTTTTTGCTCCTTTTATGCACCGGGATCTGCAATAACATCAACTAATAAAATACAAGCTAAAAACCAACAAAAACGACACCAAACTTATATAAAATTATACAAAATACACATGTTTAATGAATGTGTTTTGCAACACATCACATTATATCAAAAACATTTAAATAAAAAGAAGCCTAAGCAAATAATATTTTTAAGTTTGGAAGTCAAAAACTCTAAAAGCACTCACATCCCCTTCTATTTTTTGCTCTCCATTTATAAACTATGGAGAAAATAGTTTAAAAAACCTCTATATTCTTCTCTCTATTTTGCTCTACATCTCTAAATTATATAATAGAGTAATAACTCTTTATATTTAATAACATACTATTCATTACTCTCTAATCTTGTTGTGAGTGTATAAGGAAGAGAAAAATAATAAAATATTTGTTTGTGAGTAAAATGAATATATAGATAGAGAATGAGATGTGGAAGGTTTTAAAAAAATTATAGAAAAATATGTTTTTAAATTAATTAATTTATATAGATAGAGATGAAGAATAGGATGTAAATACTCTTACCTTCTTATTTTTATATAGTTTTTAAAGCTATTTTAACTTTTCTATCAAAACTTAAATTGTTTGAATTTTTTTGTTAAAACCTAGAAGGTTAATGACAAACGAGTGTTGCTTATGTTGTTTAACCATATTGTCTATAATAATGCTTAATGTTTTTTTTTTGTGTAAATTTGTAAATTTAGGGTAGAAACATGCAACAAATATTCTAAAACAATAATTTCATATATAGAAGTTGTGGTTCTAACAACCTGTGAATATGTATGTCATAATTAGTTTTCTATATATGTTTTTGCATAGTTTTTAAGTTCACATCATATTTATATACGTGCAAAAAAAATTCTCATGTCAATTTTGATCCATTAACCTTTAGACAACACGTTTGACATCTCAAAGGCCATATGTTATGCTACGTGGTCGTGAGGGAGCGCTTAGCCATGTCAAACTCACTCCCACCAATACATCACCTTACTTAAGTGAGTGAGTGTGAGAGAGGAGTGGCGTGACAATGGTCACAGCCGTAAGCAAAACTAAAGAAGTATATATGAAATAGGTCAATCAATGAGAACCATACACTTGTCAAGTTTTTTTAATATAATATTTAATTTAAAAATTAATGTAATTTCTCTTATATAACTTGTGTTTATTAAAAAAAAACTAAATACATAGTCTTGCTTATTATTTTTTCTGGTCATTCCAATATAAATTTTAACAAAACCAAAGTGTTAATAAAACTTTGATTTGGTCTTATAAGCAGTTTTGACACATTTAGATCAATATTTAGGATTGTAAGTAATTGTTTAGAAATAATTAAAATTATTTTATTATAACAATTATTTAAATGCCTTAAAAATTATAAAAAAAGGCTAACAGATAATATGATAGTGAGATGGAACACCCCACCTACTTACGTGACACTCACATGATCATTGCATATGGCATAAGAGCATCTGTAATGGTCTCTCTGCACTCACCCTTTCTCAATCTCAGCCATGGATGTCTAAAGGTAACATAATCTTGTACTATGATTTTTTTTGTAAGAACTCGTTAGTAAATAAAATAAATATGAAAATGAGTTTAATAATAAAATGAAGGATTTTTTTTGTAAGAAATCCTTAGTAAATAAAATAAATATGAAAATGAGTTTCTAATAATAAAATGAAGGATAGTACTTAAATAATTGTGCAGGGGTTGTGGTTTATCGGTAAAACATTTAAGTTTAAAATTTTTGACTTTAAGTCTTACAAATGATACGATTAACGAAATTCACCGTTCTAAAAAATAATAAATAAAGTTAACAAATTTTGCTTTAAATTATAGAAGCACTTTACAATATAGATGCAAACAAGTGTTTAAATAATCCACAACTGCTTGCAACCAATCCGATCACATTTAACCTGGTCCATTCATTCAATCTATTGTTTAACTTATTATAATACTTTATAGATTTTTAGTATCTTTTTTAATGAGTTCTTCAGACAAAAAATAGTACTTTATTGGTTGAGATATTTTAGTAATATTAAACTTTAACACGTCATGTGAAGTATATAATATTTAATTAATATTATATTAAAAATTGCATGTGAAATAAAGCAGACAAAATGCTGGTCATAGTAAAAGTTGATCAAAAAGTAGTCAATACTACTAAGTAAGTAAAACAGAACAAGTTTTAGACTGTTATATATTAATGTAAAAGTTGGTGTGTACGTAATTAATAAAAGACTACCAAGTACCAACCACAGATAAACGACATTATCCTAAGCTCTACAAGATATCTCCTATGTATGCTATGAATTTGTCATTGTAAATCATTTGATGTCATGGCTCAAACAAACGACGACGCTTGATGTTATTGTTATTTGATATCATTGTGGTTTGTAAAACACTAGAAGCATCAACCAGCTCGCAGTGATGCCATAATATTTTGATGAAAACTTTTAGAAGATTGATCTCGGATAGAATGGTTTTGAAGGCCTTGTTGATCATCCCAATTTATTAGTATGCGAATAGAATATATTCATTTCCCTAGCTTTTCAAACAAAAAGGTTGTTACTTGTTATCAGGCACTAAGCTATTATTTTAACAGGAAATAAATAATGTACACACAAAGTTAATTCGTCCCACAAAACTCGGAAAACACGTTGTTCCTTGAAAGATGTGCACATAAACTATTCTCGAATAGGCCAGTAAGAACATGAACACATGTTGTACCTACAACATACATTTGTCAAACTCAAAAAACAAATCATCAACTTAACTTGTTGTCAAACTTAATTAGTATATATTTTACGAAGAAAGTTTAAGGATATTTGTCGGTACTTCTTAGCAGCCGCCCCGGATTGCATGTGATTCCACTTACGAGAGAGACTAAACCCCAGGTTAATGACTTTCTTTTTACCATATAAATCTAAGTAAGACGAATGACAACTAACTGTATGCATAACATGATGAAGAAGCTAGCTAGGTTTCTTATGGTCTTTTAGGTTTACAAGGCATTGCGGGATTTGAATATTCATCATTAATCATAATAAAAATAACAAGTTTATAACATAACAAAACAAAGAGAGTGACAGTGTGCGCGCATTTATTTATCTATAAATATGATGTGTGTGCCTACTTACGTATATTAATATGTTTGTTTCATGATAGTATGCAACGTAATTTCATTATGTTATATAGTATTTATGTTATTAAAATTGTATATTTTAATATGTGAAGTAGCATATATATTTGGATGGAGCAAGGGAGAAGTAATAAAGTTTCTATGAGTGGGTAATGGGTTAGTGGAAGGTCGATGTAATTATTAGTTTATATATATTATATATATATATATATATAGATCAGGCAGGTTCAGGTGTTTATTTATGTCAGGTAATTTATTAATTAATAATTGAAGCAATATCATGCGTCACAGAGAATAATAATTAATAAATAACATATATATAATTTTGTGCAACATATATACATTTATATGTGTGAGTTATGATAGTCACTGGTCGACAGGTGTGCAATCATGGACACACCAGATTATCGATATATACTAATCTAACTCCTTTCTATCACCTGCCAAAGTTATTGTTTCCGGTGAAAATTTATTATTTATCCGAATCATTTCTTTAATATAATTGGTCCAAATATTTGTAAATGTTATGTTATTTTGTTTTATTTGTATTTTTAACGTATATAAGGTCTGTAGTCTTAAGGCGTTCCTCTCATAATAGAGGCTGATTATCATCTATTCCCATAATAGATAAATGGGTATAAGTTAGTCATTATAAAAAAATTAACTGGTCTATAAAGTCTTTACAAACAATAATATTACCGTAATGTTTTTAACTTGTTAGAATTCCATAATGGTGTTTTCAACAATACGATGTCTTGTAACACTAAATTAAGAGAACGATCAAATATCATCAGGGAAATGTGCATGGATTCGAATATAGAGGTTCTGAACTGAAATTTATAAACTTTAATTAGATAAATGAGTAAATTGCACAAAACATCCTTTAAGTTTCCTCAAACTTGCAGGTTTCAGCAACCTTTACGTTTATTTTTGTTGTGGGTTCAATCCTTTACAGCTAACCACGTTATTTTCTTCAGTTAAGTTCCCTCACATACATAACATGTGAGGGTATATTCGTCATAAAAAAGAATATCTAAGTTTCAACCTATTTTAAACAAATTCTAACCGCATGGACTAATGTGCAATAAAACCAAACTTTTTAAAACCAAACACCCACTTTTCCAGCCTTCGTTTCCGTCGACTTCGCCGGATTCCGGCGAACTCAGAAGTCCATAATCTCTAAAAGTTCTGGAAAAAATAGACTTTGGAATTAGCAAATTACTATAAAATTTGACCATGGTGCATCAAGATCTTTAAGTTTCTTTAAAATATTATAATAATATCATAGTAAACATGAACCAGACCTTAGGGTATTCTTTTATCTGAATACCATTCTGCTTCACCGGTCCGAATTGTTTTACCACCTTTAGTAATGACTCTGACGTCATGTTGGGTGCAGTGGCGAAGCTTGCCCTCGAAAACCGGGGAGGGGGGGGGGCTGGTTGGGTGGTGGGTTCTTGACCCGAATCGCCTTATCTGCAAAAGTTTGTTTATTAAAACATGCAACGGCTTAATAATAATTGCAAGCCAATGACTGAAATGACCTTACCATCATATATATTTTCTCTTGGTGTAGTTGATGACCCGGAACCCTCTTCAGTCAACTAAAGCCCCAAAACAATAAAAACTTGGTTAACATTTTGTATTAAAAATGAGAATACAACAATATAATCTTTAGAGGTTGCAGATTTGATCCATGTATTAACAAAAGAGTCGATTTGGGTTACGTTTTATCTCAAACCGGCCACATAAAAAATCTAGCTAAAATGGAAATTTATAACTGAAAGTCACCCAAACTGTATCTATAAGATTAATATCAAAATGAGCTCACAAGTGATGTGTAAGACACGTTTTTTGCCTCGGCTTTCTTGTTTGGGGCTCGCTGCCAAGCTGGAAGTATATTTTTTCCTGTTGATGACTCAGCAACCGTCCTTTTAATATCACCGTCCTCCTTTTTAGATGTAGATTTGTCAGTTTGATCCTTGTTGGTAACATGTGCAACTTAATGTTACAACTCACAATAATCAGTTTCAAAACACAAATAAAAACAACCCCTTGATCAAAGTATCTGTATCATCAGCTTGTTGAGCAGTCGGAGGGTTTGCGCCGGAATCCGGTGAGGTCGCCGGAGAAGAAGGCTGGAAAAGCGGTGTGTTTGGTTTTTAAAAGTTTGGTTTTATTGCACATTAGTCCATGTGGTTAGAATTTGTTTAAAATAGGTTGAAACTTAAATATTTTTTTTATGACGAATATACCCTCACATGTTATGCTTGTGAGGGAACTTAACTGAAGAAAATAACGTGGTTAGCTGTAAAGGATTGAACCCGCAACTAAAATAAATGTAAAGGCTGTTTTCAGCAAGTTTTAAATATTAAGGCTGGAACCTGCAAGTTTGAGGAAACTTAAATGATGTTTTGTGCAATTTACTCTAGATAAATTGGTGTTTTGGGTCATTTTAAACTCAAAATGAGAAAATAATGTTCTGGCAATATATGCTTTCTAGTCAATAACGGTTTAAATAGATCACAGACTTATATTTGGAAATATTTGACGTGTTGGAAAAGGAATTGTAACAAGTTAACAAGCTAAAACTAGAATGGTAGGGTTCATAATTCTTAATAAGCATTCATGTTGTGGACTTGCTATCAAGCATCAAGTTATTCAACTAGATATGTATGCCAAAAAGTTATCTACATTGACTAAGTTCTAGTCATAATGAAACAAGGAGTTGGCAGTTTCTAAAAGTTAGTGCAATTTCATTAAATACATTTTAACGTCAAATCATGCACGTCAACTTCAAACGTATGTAAACTTCAATGTGTTAAGTTATCTTCACTATTAAGCGTTTGATACTTCGCCAAACCGGTTTACACTGGTATAAAACTCCATACATGCTACGTAATTGCGTTCACAGGACCATCAATGAAGGGTAGCACTATCATTTAATTATCAATCATCAGTTATTTAAATTTACACTTTTAACAATCAAGGTAAGACACATAACATCAATCAACCAATAATTACGTAACAACAATCAATTACATCAAGTATACCATTTAAGATAGAATGCATATATGCCAAAATATTTAGAAAGAGGACATCTATAACTCATCTAGGATTTAACTTCCTTTACCATGTAAACGTGTGATCAGACCCTCGGTCAACAGGTCAAAGATACACACATAATTTATCAACATCGTGCCCTTAATAAGTAGTGCAAAGTAGAGCTTTTCCCCAGGTAGGTAATGTCACTTCTAATGTGTATATGCGCTTGAGCAACACCACGCCCTAACATGGAGCACAATGCGTTAGCTACATTATGTCACTAGCCTTCACACATGGCTCACTTTGCACTCCACACTATGTGGGTAAGGTATACTTTGCGTATAACCATGGCCATGCAAAGTGGCACACTGCGCGTTCATAAATGCGTGAAGTGGCATACAACCTATGTGGTAAAACCCTAGTCGGGCAAAGTCGCAGTTGTTCTTAGATCTGATCTCGTTTCATGTCAAGATCCTATCTTTTCATTGAAAACTTATTATAATCAATCCATAATATCATTTCGTTCATCAAACATCAATAACATAAAACTTTTACACGATTCTTACCCTTTTTGCGTGATTCATGTGAGCCATACTCAAATCACATCAAAACATCACGAGGAACACATTATTCTTCCTCCAATCTAATCAACAACTATATGGAGTCATTCAAACATTGTTTCCCATCGATCCTCTCTTCAAAGTCTGGCTTCATCAATCCTTTCTCCATTTTCTCTCTCCAAAACTTCAGAATGAAGATAAAGAATGGGGATGCTACATGTATCCTTTCTCTTTTAGAGTTGTCATCATCAAAATTACCACATTATCTTGATGGGGTTTCCAACATTATTTTCCTTTTTTGGCCTTTAGGTCCACCACCTTATTCCTTTTAAATCTCTCATATTAGGCCTTTTATTAATCTCCCGTTATTAGTTAACTTGGACTTTTATTTCATACATATAATTAAAGCCCGCGTCTTCATTACAAATCGACAAAATTAGGTGTTGTAGGTGATCTTCTTGTAACATCCGTCGAAAAACGGGTTTTCCAAACCCGCTTCGTTTATTAATCGAACATCCAGTTAAAATTTTCGTTGCATGTTTATGGCTCAAACTAATTTTAAACAATAAATAATTAATAAACATTCTAGAATTTAAAAATTTTAATTGATAAATGATAAAAATAAGTGAGAAAAAAATGAGATGAGGCTGCCTGTCACACCCCGACCCGCAGCGGAAAAGGTGATCGGGGCATGATTGGGTTTTCATCAAAGCTCAAGACATTTATTATAACGTTTTATATTTATTATTACAATTTAAAGGGAAATCATACAATCATAATTACAACATGTTCTACACATCTTTCTAGACTTTATTATTTTCTTCTAAGGCATTTCCTATGTTTTCCTTGTTTCATCCTGTTCACCTGTATCATGTGTAAAAATGGTTTTTGGATCAACAAAAAGTTGGCGAGTGAATCCTATGAAAAACATTTAAACAAGTTTATTGAATTGATTATAAATAAAGTGCGTAACCACATATGAGTAAATATAGATGTAAACTTATTCACAAATCACTTGATATTAAATAATGCACACACATACAATAATAGATTTTTTGAGGCACGCGTTGCTCAACTCGTCTCCCACGAGGAACTGGTGGGCCTAATGAATGAGTTTTGAGGCACGCGTTGTTCTACGAACCGATGGGCCTAATGAATGAGTTTTAAGGCACGCGTTGTTCAACTCGTCTCCCACGAGGAACTGATGGGCCTAACAAATAATTTGCATACAACTTGACAATATGTAATAAATAACTACAAACAATATTTACATTCTAAATTTAAATCATAATATAGTATGGCACGAGTTTGAATGAACGAATTAGTTTTAGTGACACATAATACACCCCAAAACGTGTAATTGAAAAGGGAGAGTTGTAAGATTCACTCACATTGGGTGCGCTCGGTTGATGATGTTGAATGCGCACGAAGTTGGATTTAACCACGAGTGAAACTAACCTAGATAATAACATAATAGTTCGGTAAATAAGCGGATTTTATTAATCAATTTTAGTAGGATTATTGGATATATTTTTGTGAGTTTAAGGCTATTTTCTAACTTTAAAAATGTTATTTTTAAGTATTTTTAATTTAAATAAATAAAAGTAATAAAAAATGTTGATTTTTGACTGTTGACCATTGACTTGTTGACCGTTGACCGTTGACTTGTTGACCGGTTCGGTCGGTTATATGTGTGCGCTGGGTGAGACTCAAACCCGTGACCTCCCGTACGCGTGCACGCAGCTCTACCAACTGAGCTACGTGTCTAACCCGAAATATTTCTGTTTTTAATTACATTTATATACTAATTAAATCAATCCGAAGATCATTTATTTAAAAACGATTTAATTGCATAACTCGGTACTCGCCACAGTTCTCGAACCCGGGACCTGTGGTTTAGTTTGGCACACAGTCCACCGCTGGACTGTGTGTCTAACTTGGTAAATATTCTGGTTTTTATTATACTTAACATCTTACTGAGTTAACCCGGTTCAGTTTTAAAAAGAAAAAGGCATTTTATTGCAGCGAATGTGTGTGTGACAAGGATCGAACTCGGGACGTTATGCATATTGTTTGCACACAGTCCACCGCTGGACTGTGTGTCTAACCCGTTCATTATACTAATTTTAATTAGTCTTATAATATATCTCAACTTCGTCTTCTTCGCTTAAGATTTCTGATAAAGATAATTCAACTGATTTATGTCTAATTCGATTAACAAGCTTTATAAGTAATTGAAAGGTAATGAATGGAGAGAGTTTGGGGGAAAGGATATACCGATCAGCGTCTTTCACAGAACTCCGGCGAAGACTCGTCGGCTCTGTTTGTGAACTTCGGTTGTTAGAATCAATTAACAGTTTTGTTCGATTAGTTTATAGATTGAGGTACTTAAACAAGGATTTACAGGAGTTTGGAGGGTTATACCGATTCACAGCGTAAGATCAGAAGTTTCAGAGGTTTTCCGGCGAGAGCTGAATATTCCGGCTACGTCGTCTGGGATTGATTCTGATGGTTGGATTGGAGTTAGTAACAATCTAACAACGGATTGAAACGGAAAGAGTCGAGGTATTTACCGTGTAGATGAAATCTCGGTTTTCCGGCGACTTGCAGAGATTTTCCGGCGAGTAAAATTACGTCGAGAATTTATGTGATTGTGGGCGAAAAGGTTATCAGAAGCTTGTGGGTGTATTTATAGGGAAGAACATCGATGAATTTAGTCCGATTACCGTCTTGATTCGTCGGTCAATAATTTCTCCGGTGGTTATGACTGATGTCGCGGACTGGACATCGGTTATAACCGATGTAATAGTTATTATACGCGTTAAGACACAAGAAACCGTCAGTGAAAGGCGAAATCGTCGGGATTTCCGACGACTGCGAATTGGGCGCGTCGATTTGAAATCGAGATTGTGATATTTGAATTAATTGTTTTGATATGTTACTAAAGAACACAAGTGGCGGAGTGGTTGGGTGTGTGTGTGTTAAGGCTTTGCTGACCCGGTTGACCCGGGTTCGAATCCCGGCAGCCTTGTTTTATTTTTATTTCACTATTTTTAATACATTTTCAAATATAAATTTTATTTTCTAATATACTTATTAATTATGTATCGTTTAAAATTAATTTGAGCATTAAATACGCAACGAAATTTTTAACTGGTTGTTCGGTTAATAAACGAAGCGGGTTTGGTAAATCCGGTTTTTAACGGATGTTACAGTATCCCCTACTTTTTAGAAATTTCGTCCCGAAATTTAAGTAGTGACATATTTGTCTAAAAAGGATGGTGTTTAGTTTGACAGTTACATACTTGGAAAGGAGTAAGAGTTTAAATTTTTGTTTGAGGCGGTAACGTTCCTTGTAAGGGTTGAGTACCCTGCTACAGGAATCGCTTTTTGATGCCTAAGATAATGAATATTGATAAACAGAGTTGATTGACTAAATATGATTTCATGCGCAAGAGTTTGATATGTTTGGAAAGATAAGGTTATATCCTAAAACAAAACTTCTAATACTAAAACCTACATGGAACTTCTCATAACCGCCTGACAAGGCCTCTGATCCTTTGGCAAGAATACTTATATATAGGAAGTACTAGCGGCGTATCCACCATATTCTTGTCAAATTCTCATTGGTTTTATCAGTAAGTTATGATTGGTTCTATGATGTGACTCTAGAACATAAATAAACACAACAACCAATATCTGAGTTCTAGTTCTGATAGCATACATGTTTGAATGGTGACAGTTCCTATCTCGTTTGTTATGATGGAGAGGTTAGTTTATGTAAAAATAGAACACAATCCAATTTCTTTAAATAATGAGATGATATGAATGCTAAATCAGTGAGTGTAAAACAAATTTCAACCAAAACATTACTAAATCCTACATGGAACTTCTCATAACCGCCTGATAATGCCTCTGATCCTTTGACAAGAATACTTATATATAGGAAGTACCAGCGGCGTATCCACCATATTCTTGTCAAATTTTCATTGGCTTTATCCGTAAGTTATGATTAGTTCTATGTGACTCTAAAACATAAACAAACACAATCAACCAAAGCTTGAGTCTTAATTATGATAGCATACATGTTTGAATGATGACAGTACCTCTCTCGTTTGTTATGATGGAGAGGTTAGTCCATGTAGAAGTGAGACACAGCTCAACTTCTTTAAATGATGAGATGATATGAATGTTAAATCAGTGAGTGTAAAACAAATTTCAACCAAAACATTACTAAATCCTACATGGAACTTCTCATAACCGCCTGATAATGCCTCTGATCCTTTGACAAGAATACTTATATATAGGAAGTACCAGCGGCGTATCCACCATATTCTTGTCAAGTTTTCATTGGCTTTATCCGTAAGTTATGATTAGTTCTATGTGACTCTAAAACATAAACAAACACAATCAACCAAAGCTTGAGTCTTAATTCTGATAGCATACATGTTTGAATGATGACAGTACCTCTCTCGTTTGTTATGATGGAGAGGTTAGTCCATGTAGAAGTGAGATACAGCTCAACTTCTTTAAATGATGACACTGTGATATGTCGTGAGGTATGATGATATGAATGTTAAATCAATGAGTATAAATACTAAACTGAAATAGTAATTCGCATTAAGATCCTTGGATAAATTTCCAATTCATAACTGGGATACAGAAAAATGGAGATAACATAAAGAAAAACGTAAAAACTAAGCGGTTGGAGTTGAATCTTGATTTTTGGTGAAGGGGACTAGTTGGGTGGTTTCGTTTGGGCCGTCATTATCTTCAACAGGATTGGCGTTGATGTTGAAAACTCTTCCTCTTGCTGGTGGCCTAGTGATTAGGTTTCCTTGATTTGCTTGGTTAACTGGGTTTGCTTGAGCTTGGGCGTTTACGATGTTAACCAATCGAGGGCACGTGTTTCTAAAGTGGGTAGGGTCGCCACAATTGAAACAAGTTCGAACATATGGAACATGGGGTATTGGGGTTGTTGATATGTTTGGATCATGTTTTGAGTAGAGGGTGAGATTTGGTTTTGAGGGGTGCGGCAAACCTTGCTCAAATGACCATAGCGTCCACAATTCGCACATAGTCGACAAGGTAAGGTAGATGGATGGTGATAAAAACAGGTGTTACATTGAGGGTGAGGTCCAAGGTGAGGTTTCTTATTTGGGTAAGTTAAGTTGGGTGCTACTTGAGTGATTGGGATAGCTTGGAGGGGTACGGCTTGCGAGGCTGGTTGGTTGCGTTGGGTGACAGCGAAAAGTTGCCCGTCTCGTTTCCTCTTAGAAATGGGTTGATAAGGGGATTCGGTTTGGGTGGAGTTGGAGGTTTCAGTCGATGCTTTATCCTTCTTCTTCTCCTCCCTGAAGTCTTTGTTCCGGATTCGGTTCTCGGTGAGCTCTGTAGCTAACTCCATTGCTGCTTCCAAGGTTACAGGTGTGGTACTTATTACGGAGTCTTGAATCTTTGAAGGCAGACCTCGAATGTAGTGCTCGATCAAACGGTAGAGGGGAGTGAACAAGTTGGGAACCATTTGATTTAACTCAAGGAATCTTTTGTTGTACGTGGTGTGGTCGCCTTCCTTTTGTTTCAACGAATAGAACTCATCCTCTAATTTCTTGATTTCGCTCCTTAGGCAAAATCGTCTTGTCATGATTTCCTTCAATTCATCCCAAGTTAAAGTCATAGCATCTTCAACACCTCGTTTGGCCTTCTCTGTATTCCACCAAGTAAGTGCTATTCCAAATAAACGACCAGTAGCATATCGCACTTTGCGATCATCGGGGCAATCGCAATTTAGAAAAGTGTTCTCCATTTCTTCAAACCAATGGAGGAGAGCGGTGACACCTTCAGTCCCTTCGTATTTTGGAGGGTCGCAGGATTTGAAATGCTTGTAGGTGCATTTACTGGTATTTGGGGGAGGGTTGATAACATTTTGATCTTCTTGGTTGACAGGATTAGCGGTAAGGGCTTGTTGGACTTGAATTACAATGTTGGGTATTACGGCAGCCATTTGTTGAGCGATTTGGGCAGCCATGCGTTCGCGGGCTTTTCCTGATCACATCTTCCTACGAGCGAGGCTAGAAGACATCTACAAGGAATACATATCAAGAGTATGAGTTGGATGCTTTAGGGATCAGGGGTCGTATTTAGGAATGAACATTTATAAAATAAATATAAAATAATAAATTTACTACATCCATAAGATGTCTTGGGCTTTGCTCGTAATTGGGCCTTGCATGCCGCCATACTTCACCTTCGTAATCATGTGGGCCCCCATGACTACCGGGTTTTCATATGGTTTGCATGTGTTAGTCTGGTTACGTACACTAAAACCCGGAGAAAATCAAGAAATATGTATGTAACGTATGATATTCGGAATGTATCCAGGTGTGGACACGGTGACACCTCAAAGTGGGGTTAGTTCGAAACGACGTTTGGTGTGGCATGCTTTGGCCTAATAGGTCCTTCGTACTCTCATCGTTAGTCCCCAGGTAGTCAAAAGCTCTGATACCAATCTGTCACACCCCGACCCGCAGCGGAAAAGGTGATCGGGGCATGATTGGGTTTTCATCAAAGCTCATGACATTTATTATAACGTTTCATATTTATTATTACAATTTAAAGGGAAATCATACAATCATAATTACAACATGTTCTAGACTTCATTATTTTCTTCTAAGGCATTTCCTATGTTTTCCTTGTTTCATCCTGTTCACCTGTATCATGTGTAAAAATGGTTTTTGGATCAACAAAAAGTTGGCGAGTGAATCCTATGAAAAACATTTAAACAAGTTTATTGAGTTAACCCGGTTCAGTTTTAAAAAGAAAAAGGCATTTTATTGCAGCGAATGTGTGTGTGACAAGGATCGAACTCGGGACGTTATGCATATTGTTTGCACACAGTCCACCGCTGGACTGTGTGTCTAACCCGTTCATTATACTAATTTTAATTAGTCTTATAATATATCTGAACTTCGTCTTCTTCGCTTAAGATTTCTTATAAAGATAATTCAACTGATTTATGTCTAATTCGATTAACAAGCTTTATAAGTAATTGAAAGGTAATGAATGGAGAGAGTTTTGGGGGAAAGGATATACCGATCAGCGTCTTTCACAGAACTCCGGCGAAGACTCGTCGGCTCTGTTTGTGAACTTCGGTTGTTAGAATCAATTAACAGTTTTGTTCGATTAGTTATAAGATTGAGGTACTTAAACAAGGATTTACAGGAGTTTGGAGGGTTATACCGATTCACAGCGTAAGATCAGAAGTTTCAGAGGTTTTCCGGCGAGAGCTGAATATTCCGGCTACGTCGTCTGGGATTGATTCTGATGGTTGGATTGGAGTTAGTAACAATCTAACAACGGATTGAAACGGAAAGAGTCGAGGTATTTACCGTGTAGATGAAATCTCGGTTTTCCGGCGACTTGCAGAGATTTTCCGGCGAGTAAAATTACGTCGAGAATTTATGTGATTGTGGGCGAAAAGGTTATCAGAAGCTTGTGGGTGTATTTATAGGGAAGAACATCGATGAATTTAGTCCGATTACCGTCTTGATTCGTCGGTCAATAATTTCTCTGGCGGTTATGACTGATGTCGCAGACTGGACATCGGTTATAACCGATGTAATAGTTATTATACGCGTTAAGACACAAGAAACCGTCAGTGAAAGGCGAAATCGTCGGGATTTCCGACGACTGCGAATTGGGCGCGTCGATTTGAAATCGAGATTGTGATATTTGAATTAATTGTTTTGATATGTTACTAAAGAACACAAGTGGCGGAGTGGTTGGGTGTGTGTGTGTGTTAAGGCTTTGCTGACCCGGGTTCGAATCCCGGCAGCCTTGTTTTATTTTTATTTCACTATTTTTAATACATTTTCAAATATAAATTTTATTTTCTAATATACTTATTAATTATGTATCGTTTATAATTAATTTGAGCATTAAATACGCAATGAAATTTTTAGCTGGTTGTTCGGTTAATAAACGAAGCGGGTTTGGTAAATCCGGTTTTTGACGGATGTTACACTGCCGAGTTTCGAACCCGGGTCAGCCGGTTCAACAAACAACCAACAAACCACTCCGCCACACACTTAAGTTTGGAATAATACTGAAATAAATAATACTTAACATAAAACTCGAAACTCAAAATCGATAACCAGCGCGCCCAAATCCGCAGTCGCCGGAAACACCGAAAAATACGTGGATTTACGACCGTTTCCTTTAACTCCGAAATCAAGTGAGTGTAATTGACGATTAACGTCAGTTATAACCGAAATCCAACCTTAATTTCATTCAAAAACTGACCAAATTCAATGATTGACAAAAAAACCGAAATCTCGGGATTTAATATCCAACCCAATATAAATCGATGCTTCCTACCTCAAAAATCTCGCTCATTCCTTTCCAAAGTTTCACTCTAAATTCTCTGATCAAAACCTTTGTCGCCGGAATTCTCTGCAAGTTACCGAAAGTTATCGCCAGAAAACCGAATCTATCCCAGTATTGCCTTACTCTATAAATAGGACTTCTAAAGCTTCGACAGAGGTCACCCACACTCACCTCAAACTTCATGTAGATCCTCTGTCGCGAGTTACACTTCGCCGGAATTTCTTTCAGTCACCGGAACTTCATCGAAGATCACAACTGTTCGGTACAACATCCTTAATTCCTTTTCTGTTTAAATTATTTTCGTTATCAGTAATAATCAATCAACTAATTCAATAAGAATGATTGATTAAACAGTCGGGTTGATTCCCGGGTTTTCATAAAAACGAAGAAGATGAACAGCGAGTAGCTTATAAGTATAATTAAAAATGGGATTTGTATCGGGTTAGACACACAGTCCAGTGGTGGACTGTGTGCATTTGAAACGCAAAGATACCGAGTTCGAGTCCCATACATAATGCTGAATCCTTTATATTAACCGAGCATTTTTATAACGTTAATATAAAACAAAACATATAATACCTAAATATAATTAAAATCAGTATTTTAACCAGGTTAGACACACAGTCCAGCGGTGGACTGTGTGTAAAGTTAAACCACAGGTCCCGAGTTCGAATCCTGCTTCTGTAACCGGTTCTGGCAATTATCAAAGCTTTTTAAATAGAGACAGAAATGAATTAATCGAATTAATATATAAATATAATTAAAATCAGATTTATTTCAGGTTAGACACGGAGCTCAGTTAGTAGAGCTGCGTGCACGCGTACGGGAGGTCACAAGTTCGAACCTCACTCAGCGCACAACATTTCCACAGTCCGACCGGTCAACGGTCAACGGTCAAAAAGTCAAAATTTTTATTTTCTTTTTATTTATTTATTATTTAAAAACCAATTAAAAATACTTAAAAATAATATTTTTAAAGTTAGGAAATGGCCTTAAACTCATAAAAAATAAATCTAAAAATCCTATTAAGTTTGTTAATTAAAAGTATTAGTCTCAAACAAAATCCATTTATTTACCGAACCATTTCGTTATTATTTTAGGTTAGTTTTCCTCGTCGATCAAATCCCAAAACTCGTGCGCATCCAACATCATCAAAAGAATGCACCCAATGTGAGTGAATTCTTACAAATTCCCATTTTATTCATGTTTTGGGGTGTATCATGTGTCACTTTAATTATTTCGCTTATTCAAACTCGTGCTATTACCATTATATGATCTAACTTATAATGTAAATATTGTTTGTTGTAATGTGTGTTTACATTTAGTCAAGTTGCGTGCAAATCAATTCATTAGGCCCATCAGTTCCCCGTTGGAGATGGGTTGAACATCGCGTGCCTCAAAATCATTCATTTAGTGTGTGCGTGTGTATTAATTAATATTATGTGTTTTGTGATTAAATTTACATTTACGTTTATTCATATTTGGTTATGCACAATTTATTCAAATAACCAACATAACTAATCCTTTCAAATGTTTAAATAAGATTCACTCGCCAACTTTTGTTGACCCAAAACCCTATTTTACACATGATACAGGTGGACAGGTTGAAGCAAGGAACACGTAGGAAATTGCCTTAGAAGAAAAATAATGAAGTCTTGATAAATGTATAGAACATGTTGTACTTGTATGTTGATTGTAATGTTCTTAAAAAGAAATAATAAATATGAAACTTTATAGTAAATGTCATGAGCTTTGATGAAAACCCAATCATGCCCCGATCACCATTTCCGCTGCGGGTCGGGGTGTGACAGATTGGTATCAGAGCTTTTAACTATAGGGATATAGGATAGGTTATTAGACCCTTAGAGCCTATACTATAGTTGATTAGATTTTAATTGTTTATGTGGTTACATGCAAACTCATGCTGTTTATTTGTTTCGTATTTATTACACACACAAATGCATGCAAACACTTCCACTATTATTTTGTGTGATACTTAATGAGTTATACTTATTGTCAAACATAACAAGCTTACATATACATTCATCACGCCTATTTCAATGTTCACATATTCAAATCATCCTCATATTTCATTTATTCAAGACCTTGTCGCAATTTTCATTTTTCAATCTCATCAAAGTGAGTTCTACGACGGGCATGTAGTAACTGTAAGGGTACAAGTACCGGTAGTCAGAACGTCCTGTCTAGGTTGGCATTCATATAAATCCAATATAACGGACCAGTTTGCCTACCTGGGGACTAACGATGAGAGTACGAAGGACCTATTAGGCCAAAGCATGCCACACCAAACGTCGCTCGAACTAACCTAACTTTGAGGTTTTACCGTGTCCACACCTGGATGCACTCCGAAATTTCATACGTTACATACATATTTCTCGATTTTCTCCGGGTTTTAGTGTACGTTATCAGGCTAACACATGCGAACCATATGAAAGACCCGGTAATCATGGGGGCCCACATGATTACGAAGGTGAAGTATGGCGGCATGCAAGGCCCAATTACGAGCAAAGCCCAAGACATCCTATGGATGTAGTAAATTTATTATTCTTCATTTATTTTATGAATGTTCATTCCTAAATACGACACATGACCCCTAAAATGTCCAACTCATACTCTTGATGCGTATTCCTTGTAGATGTCTTCTAGTCTCGCTCGTAGGAAAATGAGATCAGGAAAATCCCGCGAGCGCATGGCTGCCCAAATCGCTCAACAAATGGCTGCCATAATACCCAACATCGTAGTTCAAGTTCAACAGGCCCTTACCGCTAATCCCGTCAACCCAACCTACCAAGAAGATCAAAACATTGTCAATCCTCCCCCCAAAGCCACTAAATGCACTTTCAAGAATTTCAAATCTTGCGATCCTCCAAAATACGAAGGGACTGAAGGTGTCACCGCTCTCCTCCATTGGTTTGAGGAGATGGAAAACACTTTTCTCAATTGCGATTGCCCCGATGATCGCAAAGTGCGATATGCTACCTGTCACACCCCGACCCGCAGCGGAATAAGAGTCGGGGCATAATTGGGTTATCACCAAAGCTCATGATATTTACTAATATGTTTCATATTTATTTAAAGTCAAAATTACATTCCCAATAATCCAAACATGTCCATACAAACACAAAGAAAATAAACGACTAAACAATTCCAAGCTCTAAATCATTTTATTCTTCTGGCCAATCCTATGTGTTTCTTGTTGCAGCTGGTTCACCTGTATCATGTGTAAAAATGGGGGGTTTTGGGTCAACATAAGTTGGCGAGTGAACCTTGTTTGATAAACATTTATTATTGATTTTCTTGTTAGTTTATCAATGAAAAATTGTGCATAATCGTAAGTGAGCAGATGTAAATAATCAAACAGTAGCAATAGCAATCACAACTATAACATACAATAACATACCAACATCATACAATAAATAACATGAATGAAACTGTGCGATCAAGGCTCAATCAAACGGAGCCGATCGTATTGCATGTACTGAAAATGATAAATGTCTGTGCGATCAAGGCTCAATCAAACGGAGCCGATCGTATGTTGCCACGCCAGGTTCAAGCTCATAATGTAATGGGGAACATGCTCAACGCTCATAATGTAATGGGGAGCGGCGGCCTATTAACAGAGTGTTTGTATGTCTCTGTTTTTATGAACTTCAACTGAGCAAGCCAATTAACAGTTATGATTAGCTAATCGTGGAATTGAAGTGCTAAACAAACGTTAACAGAGTGTTTGAATGTCCTTACCGTTTCACAGATGGAAGTAAGGATTTCCAGAAGTTTTCCGGCGAACTGGAATTATCCGATAGCAGCGTCTGAATTTGATTTCAATTGAAAGGTTTGAGTTAGAAATAGCTTAACAATTGTTAGACCATGACGGTATTGAAAGACTTACCGTTTTGATGAAGAATACGGGTTTTCGGCGAACTGCAGAAACTTTCCGGCGAGCTCAAAAAGCTTCTCCGGTGGACTGAAAAGTGTGCGGAAATGTAATTGGAGGTCTTGCAGAGTATTTTGAGTCGCAAGAGAGTTCTTTGATTGAAGTAATTCAGATTATGGAATATCTTCGGTTATAAAACCGATCATCATCAGAATTTAAGTCAATTCAAGTCTGAATTGATTAGAATTGTCGGTGCATCGGTTATAAACCAGAATTCGCGATTATTCAAACGTTTTAGACGGTTGAATAGCTGATTACGGTTTTCAGTTGGCGCAACCGGTTAATCTATGTTTGTTTATAAGATTTATTTGTTTCCTAGAGTTGACAGAAAACAAACAAGTGGCGGAGTGGTTATGCGTGTGAGTGTTAAGTCTTTGGAGTTCACAACCTGGCTGACCCGGGTTCGAGTCCCGGCAGCCCCATTTTATTTTTAATTACTTTATTTATACTTTTTATCAATTATAACTTTTATAGTTAAGTTTGTTTATTAATTATGTATCATTAAAAATTAAAATAAACATAAATAGGCAACGACACATTTATAACTTGATATTCGATTACAAACGGAGCGTGTGAGTGTTAAGTCTTTGGAGTTACAACCCGGCTGACCCGGGTTCGAGTCCCGGCAGCCCCATTTCATTTTTAATTGTTTTATTTATACTTTTTATCAATTATAACTTTTATGGTTTAGTTTGTTTATTAATTATGTATCATTAAAAATTAAAATAAGCATAAATAGGTAACAAACATTTATAACTGAATATTCGATTACAAACGGAGCGGGTTTGATAAAACCCGTTTTCGACAAATGTTACAGTATCCCCTACTTTTAGGAATTTTGTCCCGAATTTAAGTAGTAGAAGTAGTAGGAAAAAGATGCGGGTATTTTCACGCATTGAGTCTTCACGTTCCCAAGTAAACTCAGGTCCCCGTTTCGACTCCCAGCGTACCCTAACAATTGGAATGCGACTCCGTCGTAGACGTTTTTCTCCGAAGTCCATGATCTCTACTGGTCTTTCAATAAAATACGTAGATTCATCAATCTGAATATCTTCCAGAGGAATGTGGAGGTTTCCATCAGCGAGGCACTTCTTCAAGTTGGATACGTGGAATGTGGGATGAATCCTATTGAGTTCTTCTGGTAGATCAAGCTTGTATGCTACAGGTCCTACTCTTTCGAGTATCTTGAAAGGTCCTACGTAGCGTGGTTCTAGCTTGCCTTTTTGACCAAAACGAACTACTCCCTTCCACGGTGATACTTTCAAAAGTACATGATCACCAATGTTAAACTCTAAAGGCTTCCGTCGTTTATATGCATAACTCTTTTGACGACTCTGAGCCGCTAGAAGATTGTTTCGAATTTGATGGATCTTGTCTGTGGTTTCTTGAATCAATTCTGGACCAGTGATTTGAGCTTCCCCAATTTCATGCCAACATACTGGAGATCGGCAATTACGACCATATAAAGCTTCAAAAGGTGCCATGCCGATGCTTGAATGATAGCTGTTGTTGTACGAAAATTCGACTAATGGTAGATGAGCGTCCCAATTTCCCTTGAAGTCTATGACGCATGCTCGAAGCATATCTTCAAGAGTTTGAATGGTGCGTTCAGATTGACCATCAGTTTGAGGATGATAGGCGGTACTGAGATCTAATCGCGTACCCAAAGCGGCTTGTACTGCTTGCCATGTTCGTGAAGTGAAACGACCATCACGATCAGAAATAATGCTTAACGGTACACCATGTCGGCTTACGATTTCGCTGATATAAATACGAGCTAGCTTTTCGTTCTTGAAATCTTCGCGGATAGGAATAAAGTGAGCTGATTTTGTAAGTCGGTCAATTATTACCCATATAGTGTCATACCCACCAGAAGTGCGAGGTAACCCGGTAATGAAGTCCATGGTTATATTTTCCCACTTCCATACAGGTATTTCAGGTTGGACCAGAAGTCCTGAGGGTCTTTGGTGTTCAGCTTTCACCTTGGAACATGTAAGGCACTTAGAAACAAAAACAGCAATATCCTTTTTCATTCCAGGCCACCAATAGGTATATCGTAGGTCTTGATACATCTTATCGGCTCCTGGGTGTATAGAGTATCGCGTTTTGTGAGCTTCATTCATAAGAATTTCACGAAGATTGTTGTGGTCAGGAATCCATATACGATCTAGGTAGTACAAAATACCGTCAGATTTTAGTTTTAATTTTAAGTTCAGCTCCACAGGACATCTCCTTTCGTACATCATCTTCCGTTACTGAAACATGTTGGGCTTCACGAATTTGATCTTTAATGTTGGTTATGATTTGCGAACATAGAAGACGAATGGAGTTCGCATAACCTTTTCGACTGAGGGCATCAGCCACCACATTTGCTTTGCCAGGGTGGTACCGAATTTCACAGTCGTAGTCATTTAGAAGTTCAACCCATCTTCGTTGCCTCATGTTTAACTCCTTTTGATTGAAGATATGTTGAAGACTCTTGTGGTCAGTGTATATTTCACACTTAGTACCATAGAGATAATGTCTCCATATCTTAAGAGCGAACACAACGGCTCCAAGTTCTAGGTCATGGGTGGTGTAGTTCTTCTCATGCGTCTTGAGTTGTCTCGAAGCATAAGCTATAACCTTTCCTCTTTGCATTAGAACACAGCCTAATCCTTGCCCTGATGCGTCGCAATAGACCACGAAGTCATCACAACCTTCAGGAAGAGTGAGGATTGGTGCATCACAGAGTTTTTGTTTAAGGGTTTGGAAGGCTTCTTCTTGCTTGGGTCCCCATATGAAAGGTTTTCCCTTATGAGTTAAAGCCGTGAGTGGTACAGCTATGCGTGAGAAGTTTGAAATGAAACGACGATAATAACCAGCCAAACCGAGAAAAGATCTTACTTCAGTTGGTGTACGTGGCGCTTGCCATTCTTGTACCGCTTTGATCTTTGAGGGGTCGACATGTATTCCCTTGTCATTGACTACATGTCCGATGAATTGCACCTCTTTTAACCAGAATTCGCATTTGGAGAATTTGGCGTAAAGCTTTTCATTCTCTAGAAGTGTAAGGATGAGTCGAAGATGACGCTCATGATCAGACTAGACTTTGAATAAATAAGAATGTCGTCGATGAAGACTATAATAAATCGATCAAGATAAGGTTTGCAGACTCTGTTCATTAGGTCCATGAAGACTGCTGGAACGTTGGTTAAACCAAATGGCATGACCATAACGAGTTCGGAAAGCGGTCTTTGGGACGTCTTCTTCATGTACTCTAAGTTGATGATAGCCAGATCGAAGGTCGATCACCTTGAAGTTGGTCAAGAAGATCATCAATGCGAGGTAATGGATAGCGATTCTTGATTGTTAATTTGTTGAGTTCTCTGTAGTCGATGCACATGCGAAACGATCCATCTTTCTTCTTTACAAAAAGGACAGGTGCACCCCAAGACGAGGAGCTAGGACGTATGAATCCCTTGTCAGTCAACTCTTGTAATTGACTGGCTAGCTCTTGCATTTCAGAGGGGGCTAACCTATAAGGAGACTTTGCAACTGGTGTAGCATCAGGTATGAGATCAATACGGAATTCGACTTCTCTAACTGGAGGAAGTCCTGAAATGTCGTCAGGAAAAACTTGCGGGAAATCTTTTACTACCGGGATGTCTTCAAGTTTCTTCTCCATGGTTCCCTTTTTGATGATATGAGCTAAACACGCGACGTAATTCTTGCGAAGATGTTTTTGAGCTTGAAGACAAGACATTAAGCTGAGCCCTTTCGACGAGGTTTCTCCAAAGATTCGAAGAGTCTGACTGTTTGAAAGAGGAATACGTATAAACTTTTCGCGACATACAACTTCTGCCTGATGTTGACTGAGCCAGTCCATACCAATTATGATATCAAAACTTCCTAATTTCATAGGAATAAGGTCAACTGAAAAGTCGTGGTCGTTTAAGGTGAGTGTACAGTTGCGTATAATAGAGTTTAATGAGACCGGTTTCCCGTCTGCAACTTCTACTGTTATGGATTCCATGAGCTTATCACGATTTTGGTTTAGGATAGGTTCAAACTCTAAGGACACAAAACTTTTATCCGCCCCAGTATCAAACAACATGGATGCATATCTACCATTTATAAGGAACGTACCGTTAACCGCATTGCCGTCAGCTCTAGCCTGATTAGCGTTGATGTTGAAAGCTCTTCCTCTTGCAGGTGGCGGAGCTTGGTTCGCTTGATTCACCGGGTTGGCTTGGGCCTGAGCATGAATAATGTTTACCAACCTTGGACAAGTGTTTCTGAAATGGCTTGGGTCTCCACAATTGTAGCAAGCCCGCATAGTTTGTACCATAGGATAATTGGGTTGGTAATATGTTTGGGCTAAATGTTGGGTGGGTGGTAATAGTAGGGGTTGTTGGGCTTGACCCATTATTTGCTGGTGGGTTTGGGTTGAAGGCTGGTGGTGGTTCGTTCGCTGAGGCATGCGGCAGGTTTGAACAGTATGACCTGCGCGACCATAGCCGGTGCAATATTGGCAAGGATG
Source organism: Scalesia atractyloides (assembly GCA_947069175.1). NCBI lineage: Eukaryota > Viridiplantae > Streptophyta > Magnoliopsida > Asterales > Asteraceae > Scalesia > Scalesia atractyloides. The sequence goes on from CAMTDV010000008.1 coordinate 98,662,318, forward strand.
ATCTGGAGAATGGTGGTATTGGCAACGGTTGCATTTTGGTAACGGGCCAGAGTATGGTCTTTTGTATGGTGCAGGTGAAGGGGCAACTTGGGTAATGGGTGCAGCAGGAATAGGGGAGTTGGTTTGTGTAACAGCGAAGTTTCTGGTGTTGCGCTTCCTCTTGTTAGCAAACTTAGAGGAGGAGATGGAATGGTTTGAAGTTTGACCCTCAACAGGGGCTTTCTTTTCTCTTCTTTAAACTTACCGTTGCGAATTCGATTCTCGGTCAGTTCAGTGGCTAGTTCCATAGCAGCTTCAAGTGTTGCTGGTGAAGTGCTGAGAACTGAATCTTGAATTTTCGAGGGAAGTCCTCGAATATAATGCTCGATCAAACGATAAGCTGGCGTAAACAAATTAGGAACCATTTGGTTCAACTCTAAGAACCTCTTGTTATAGGTGGTATGATCTCCCTCCTTTTGCTTTAAAGAATGAAATTCGTCCTCCAACTTTTTAATTTCACTCCTAGGACAGAAACGTCTAGTCATGATTTCCCTTAACTCCTCCCATGTTAAGGCCATTGCATCATCAATTCCCCCTTCCCCTTTTCAGTATTCCACCAGGTGAGAGCTACCCCAAATAGTCTCCCGGTGGCGTATCGAACCTTGCGATCCTCAGGACAATCGCAGTTGAGGAAGGTGTTTTCCATTTCTTCAAACCAATGGAGGAGAGCAGTGACACCTTCGGTCCCTTCAAATTTAGGAGGATCGCAAGACTTAAAATGTTTGTATGAGCACTTGCTGGTAGGAGGGTTGCCGATGTTCTGGTCATATTGTTGGGGAGGATTAGTGGGATTTGTGGCGAGAGCTTGTTGTACTTGAACCACAATGACAGGAAGCACCGCGGCCATTTGTTTCGCGATTTGTGTGGCCAAGCGTTCGTGAGACCTTCCTGATCTTTTACCCCCTCGTTGTTGTCTAGCCGACATCTACAGGAACATACATAAGAAGATTGTGAGTTAATAGAGTCTTTTAAGGTGTCATGTGTCTTTAAGAAAATGAAAATAACATAAATATCAATAATGCAACTACATCCATTGGATGTCTTGGGTTTGCTCATGTTGGGCCTCAAATGTCCCCCATACCTTCACCTGTATAGTCATGTGGGCCCCCATGACTATTGGCTTGGTAGGATTCACATTAGTATTGGCGATTTAACACTCGCATCACCCGAATGCAAACTACAAAATATGTTTACGAGATGTATGGTTGGGATGTGTCCAGGTGTAGACACAATGACAACTCAAAGTGGGGTTAGCTCATACAACGTTTGGTATAGCATGCTTTGGCCTAATAGGTACTTCGTACTCTCATCGTTAGTCCCCAGGTAGGCAAACTGGTCCTTTATTTTGGATTTATACGAATGCCAGCCTAGACAGGACGTTCCGACTACCGGTACTGGTACCCTTCCAGTTACTACATGCCCATCATGAGAACTCACTTTGATGAGATTTGAAAACACAAAAATCGTTGTAAAAGCAATCATGAAAATGATGTGGTGTGTGCTTTCATGAATATGATATGTTATGAGATTATGATTCATGATAGGCATTATATGATAGTATATACTTATGAACATGCTTGCATAACATTGAATGTAACATTTAACATAAAACATATAAACATCATGAAATTTGGCATGTAACACACAAAAATCTTAAAAATTTCTAATCAACTATAGTATAGGCTCTAAGGGTCTAATAACCTATCCTATATCCCTATAGTCATGGCTCTGATACCAATCTGTCACACCCCGACCCGCAGCGGAATAAGAGTCGGGGCATAATTGGGTTATCACCAAAGCTCATGATATTTACTAATATGTTTCATATTTATTTAAAGTCAAAATTACATTCCCAATAATCCAAACATGTCCATACAAACACAAAGAAAATAAACGACTAAACAATTCCAAGCTCTAAATCATTTTATTCTTCTGGCCAATCCTATGTGTTTCTTGCTGCAGCTGGTTCACCTGTATCATGTGTAAAAATGGGGGTTTTTGGGTCAACATAAGTTGGCGAGTGAACCTTGTTTGATAAACATTTATTATTGATTTTCTTGTTAGTTTATCAATGAAAAATTGTGCATAATCGTAAGTGAGCAGATGTAAATAATCAAAGAGTAGCAATAGCAATCACAACTATAACATACAATAACATACAATAACATACCAACATCATACAATAAATAACATGAATGAAACTGTGCGATCAAGGCTCAATCAAACGGAGCCGATCGTATTGCATGTACTGAAAATGATAAATGTATGTGCGATCAAGGCTCAATCAAACGGAGCCGATCGTATGTTGGCACGCCAGGTTCACGCTCATAATGTAATGGGGAACATGCTCAACGCTCATAATGTAATGGGGAGCGGCGGCCTATGAAATTGCATGTACTGAAAATAATAAATTGAAGCTAACGATAACCACACAAATAATTTAATCAAACTGTATACAAATTTGTTCATGATATGATGTATGCACAAGGATTTAAGTATAATAAGTGGCAAGACACATGGTACACCCCAAAAACGTGATTAAAACGGGGAATTTGTAAAGATTCACTCACATTGGGTGCGTTTGATTGGAGATGGTGAGATGCGCACAAGTTGGAAGAGCTGAACAACAAGAATTAACTAACCTAAATAATAACGGAAAATATAGTATATGAGTGGATTTTATTAAGGATTTTAATAGAATTTTTAGATATATTTTTGCGAGTTTAAGGCTATTTCCTATCTTTAAAAATATTATTTTTAAGTATTTTTAATTATTTTTAAATCAAATTAAATAATTAAAAATATAAAAATATGTTGACTTTTTGGGTTGACCGATGACTTTTTGACTTTGACTGTTTGACCGGTTTATTGTGTAATTGCAATGCGCTGGGTGAGGCTCGAACCCGAGACCTCCCGTTCGCGTGCACGCAGCTCTACCAACTGAGCTACGTGTCTAACCCGAAATAATTCCGTTTTTAATTATACTTATATATTAACTCAGCTTATCCAAAATTCTTTTATTTTCAAAAACATTTTAAATCATCGAACCGGTGTCACTAACAGGTCTCGAACCCGGGACCTGTGCTTTAACGTTACACACAGTCCACCGCTGGACTGTGTGTCTAACTTGGTTAATATACAAATTTTTATTATACTTAGCAACTAACGTGAATTAACCCGGTTCAGTTAGAAAAATAAAACGTTTTTATTACATAGAGGGTGCGTGTATCAGGGATCGAACTCGCGGCGTGTGCGTATTATTTGCACACAGTCCACCGCTGGACTGTGTGTCTAACCCGTTTAAAATACCAATTTTAATTATCCTTATAATGTTATCACAGTTCATCTTCTTCGTTAGTTTTTACAGACAGTAGATTACACCATTATATCTTGTTTAATTCGATTGATAAACATTGTACAGACTAATATGAAATGGCATAGACGATAATTAGAAGTAAACATACCGGTGAACGATTTATTTCAGAATTCCGGCAAGGCGTCGGTCTCTGTTTTTATGAACTTCAACTGAGCAAGCCAATTAACCGTTTTGATTAGCTAATCATGGAATTGAAGTGCTAAACAAACGTTAACATAGTGTTTGAATGTCCTTACCGTTTCACAGATGGAAGTAAGGATTTCCAGAAGTTTTCCGGCGAACTGGAATTATACGATAGCAGCGTCTGAATTTGATTTCAATTGAAAGGTTTGAGTTAGAAATAGCTTAACAATTGTTAGACCACGACGGTATTGAAAGACTTACCGTTTTGATGAAGAATACGGTTTTCCGGCGAACTGCAGAAACTTTCCGGCGAGCTCAAAAAGCTTCTCCGGTGGACTGTGTCACACCCCGACCCGCAGCGGAAAAGGTGATCGGGGCATGATTGGGTTATCATCAAAGCTCATGACATTTATTATACGTTTCATATTCATTAATACAATTTAATGGAAAGTTTACAATAAGAATTACAACATGTTCTAACTATCAATCTAAGCTTCTTTGTTCTCTTCTAAGGCATTTCCTATGTTTTCCTCGCTTCAACCTGTTCACCTGTATCATGTGTAAAAGGGTTTTTGGATCAACATAAAGTTGGCGAGTGAATCCTATAGAAAACATTTGAACAAGTTTATCCAATTGATTATAAATAATGTGCATAACCACATATGAGTAAATGTAGATGTAAATTTATTCACACAACAAACAATATTGAAATATTGCACACACATACACCAAATAATTGTTTTGAGGCACGCGTTGTTCGACTCGTCTCCCACGAGGAACTGATGGGCCTAATGAATGAGTTTTGAGGCACGCGTTGTTCTACGAACTGATGGGCCTAATGAATGAGTTTTGAGGCACGCGTTGTTCTTACGAACTGATGGGCCTAATGAATGAGTTTTGAGGCACCCGTTGTTCTTACGAACTGATGGGCCTAATGAATGAGTTTTGAGGCACGCGTTGTTCTACGAACTGATGGGCCTAATGAATGAGTTTTAAGGCACGCGTTTTTCAACTCGTCTCCCACGAGGAACTGATGGGCCTAAATAATTTGCATACAGCTTTGACAATATGTAATACATCACAACCAACAATAGTTACATTATAGTTTAGATCATATAATGGTATAGCACGAGTTTGCATAAGAGAATTAGTTTAAGCGACACATGATACACCCCAAAACATGAATAAAAAGGGGAGTTTGTAAGAATTCACTCACATTGGGTGCGTTCGGTTGATGATGTTGAATCATGCGAAATGGTTTTAACCACGAGTGAAATTAACCTAGATAAACAGCATTTTGGTTCGGTAAGTAAACGGATTTTATTAATCTATTTTAGTAGGATTGTTGGGTGTATTTTTGTGAGTTTAAGGCTATTTTCTAACCTTAAAAATGTTATTTTTAAGTATTTTTAATTGATTTTTAATTAAAATAATCAAATAAAAATAATAAAAAAATTTGACTTTTTATGACCGTTGACCGTTGACTTTGACTGACTGTTGACCGGTTCGAATGATTATTGTTGTGCGCTGAGTGAGGCTCGAACCCGAGACCTCCCGTACGCGTGCACGCAGCTCTACAAACTGAGCTACGTGTCTAACCCGTCATATATCTGATTTTAATTATATATATATTAATTAGATTTAAACAGAAATCCTTTATTTTAAAAACGATTTTTAATCCAGAGAACCGGTGCGCTCCACAGGTCTCGAACCCGGGACCTGTGGGTTAGCGTACACACAGTCCACCGCTGGACTGTATGTCTCACTTGGTTATTAACTCGTTTTTTATTATACTTAACATAGACTGTAAGTCCACCCGGTTCAGTTTAAAAAGGCAGGTTTTTATTTCAAGTGAGTAAGGCTGGGACAGGATTCGAACTCGCGACGTTAGTGTTTATTGTGCACACATTCCACCGCTGGACTGTGTGTCTAACCCGAGTAATATCTTGCTTTTAATTATACTTAAACATTACCGAAACATCGTCTTCTTCACTGGTTTTAACCAGAATCGGAAATCGACTGGTTCGATGATTAAAACATGTTCTTTAGTGACAGAGGGTTAATTACAAGTGAGATTACATAAAAAGAATGAAGAAATTGAGCGTGAGGTATACCGATTGAATTCCTCTGTTTTCCGGCAGAACTCCGGCGACAACAATCTCTTCCGGCAACGAGTGTCTTGCAGCAGAGAAACTTCAGAAGCTTACAAAGGGTGTGGGTGACTTCGGTAAAAGTTTAGGGGGTTCAGTAAAGCTCAGAGATTAAGGACTCGGTTTTCCGGCGACGTACAAAATATTTCCGGCGAGTGAGTTTTCGTCGAGAAAGGGTGCGATTTGAGAGTGAAAGGTTTCTGGTGAGTTGTGGGTGAATTTATAGGGTAGTATCGAGATGTATGGGGTCTGAATTCGGTCTCAATTCGAAGTCAGCCGTTCTCCGGCGGTTACGGCTGATGTCGCGGGTTCAGACGTCGGTTATAACCGTCGTGGGAGTTAATTCTTCGGTTAACTTGAGCGTAAACGTAAATTATCGGCGAAGTCGTCGGGATTTCCGACGACTGCTATTTGGGCGCAAATTGACTGAATTTTGACTTCCGCACTTTATTATTTGAATTAATTGATTCCTTTTATTATCAGAAAATCAAAGTGGCGCAGTGGTTGATCGGCTGGGTGATAAGTTGTTTGTTGAACCGGTACAGACCCGGGTTCGAAACCCGGCAGAAACAAAACATTTTTATTTTGCGATTTTTAACAGTTTTTCAAAAACTAATTATATATCCCCGTATAATAATTGATTATGTATCGTTTAAAATTATTTTAGGCATTTAATTCGCAACGAAAATTTTAACTGACTGTTCGGTTGATAAACGGAGCGGGTTTGGTAAATCCGTTTTTGACGGATGTTACAGACTGGAAAGTGTGCGGAAATGTAATTGGAGGTCTTGCAGAGTATTTTGAGTCGCAAGAGAGGTCTTTGATTGAAGTAATTCAGATTATGGAATATCTTCGGTTATAAAACCGATCATCATCAGAATTTAAGTCAATTCAAGTCTGAATTGATTAGAATCGTCGGTGCATCGGTTATAAACCAGAATTCGCGATTATTCAAACGTTTTAGACGGTTGAATAGCCGATTACGGTTTTCAGTTGGCTCAACCGGTTAATCTATGTTTGTTTATAAGATTTATTTGTTTCCTAGAGTTGACAGAAAACAAACAAGTGGCGGAGTGGTTATGCGTGTGAGTGTTAAGTCTTTGGAGTTCACAACCTGGCTGACCCGGGTTCGAGTCTCGGCAGCCCCATTTTATTTTTAATTACTTTATTTATACTTTTTATCAATTATAACTTTTATAGTTTAGTTTGTTTATTAATTATGTATCATTAAAAATTAAAATAAACATAAATAGGCAACGACACATTTATAACTTGATATTCGATTACAAACGGAGCGGGTTTGGTAAAACCCGTTTTCGACAAATGTTACACTACCGGTCGTTTGTTTGGAGTAGCACTTACATGGTGGAATACAGAGAAGGCCAAGCGAGGTATCGAGAATGCTATGACTTTGACTTGGGAAGAGTTGAAGGAAATCATGACAAGACGTTTCTGTCCAAGAAGCGAAATCAAGAAATTGGAAGATGAGTTCTATTCTTTGAAACAAAAGGAGGGCGACCACACCACATATAACAAGAGATTCCTTGAGTTAAATCAGATGGTCCCCAACTTGTTCACTCCCCTCTACCGTTTGATCGAGCACTACATTTGAGGTCTTCCTTCAAAAATTCAAGACCCTGTAATAAGTACCACACCTGCAACTTTGGAAGCAGTAATGGAGTTAGCTACAGAGCTCACCGAGAACCGCATACGGAATAAGGACTTCAAGGAGGAGAAGAAGAAGGATAAAGCATCAACTGAAACCTCAAACTCAACCCAAACCGAACCCCCTTCTCAACCCATTTCTAAGAGAAAACGAGATGGACAAATTTTCGCTGTCACCCAACACAACCAACCAGCTTCACAAGTTGTACCCCTCCAAGCTATCCCAATCACTCAAGTAGCACCCAACTCAACTTACCCAAATAAGAAACCTTACATTGGACCTCACCCTCAATGCAACACCTATTTTTATCACCATCCATCTACCTTACCTTGTCGACTATGTGCGAATTGTGGACGCTATGGTCATTTGAGCAAGGTTTGCCGCGCCTCTCAAAACCAAACCTCACCCCCTACTCAAAACATGATCCAAACATATCAACAACCCCAATACCCCATGTTTCCATATGTTCAAGCTTGTTTTAATTGTGGCGACCCTACCCACTTTAGAAACACGTGCCCTCGATTGGTTAACATCATAAACGCCCAAGCTCAAGCAAACCCAGTTAACCAAGTAAATCAAGCAAACCCAGCTCCACCACCAGCAAGAGGAATGTGACATCCCGGTTTTTCGGATAACTTAAACGCAATACTTGTCGAATAAATTATGTGCTACGTTATTATGTGATATTCGAGTTCGTGCTTTATGTTAGTTATAATATATAGACGTAATGAATAAACAAATGAATCGAGCCGAACCGCGACACGAGCCGGCCTCTTTTTCTTGCGACTCAAGGAACTAAACTTGGGGATCAAGTTTAGAACCCAAACCTTAAACCCAAACCATGTCGCGAGCAAACAACCCAAACCGACCCACCCAAGCCCTCGGCCGCGAGCAAATAACCCAAACCGTAAACCCTTCCCTTCCTTTATCTCTTTGCGCCTATATAAACAAACACATGCATGCTCTCTTCACAACACAAGAAACCCTAGTGAGAAAGAAGCCGACGGCAGCCCTTGTTCATCTCTTCGATCGCAAACAGCCTTACGCTTGTTCCATTGATCGCGAGCAGCCTCTTCCTTCTTCATACCGATCGAGATCAGCCCCTTGTTCACCTCCTCGATCACAAAACAGCCTACTCCTTCTTCCCGGTCGCGAACAACACTTCCTTCTCGGTTACGGATCTTCTCGGTCGCAATTATCCTTGATCATCGGTTCCTCATCTCACTCACGGCTCATTGATCTTGTCACTAAAGGTTAGGATTATATTTGTTTGCAAGATCATATTCGGATTATATGTTTGAATGCAAGGTTATGATAGCCGATTTGTTAATAATGTTTGCAAGTGATGTTTGTTCGAAATCTGAAATCATAGGCTGTGTTTGTTTATAAAAACTAGAGATGTTGATTAGGGTTTGCATGGATATGATATATGTATTGATCTATGATTGGAAAAATCAGTTCTTGATCGCCTAGGTTCATTGTATCGACGGTTATTGCGAATTAGTTGTGATAAAATGCTGAAACAGTTTGCTGAATGATAGTTACAGCCGACTTCAACTGGCTGTAACTCAGTCGTTAGTTGTCGAAAAACGGATTTTCTGAAGTCTAAAACGTAGAGATTTGAATAACGAATCTAATGGCGCTGGATTCATATTTTTCTGAAGTCGTTTGATATTTTTAAGTGGCCAAATAAGTTCAGTAACTAAAGCTGTGAAAATCCTGAAATTTTGTTAGTTGTTTATCGAGTTGGATTTTATAACCAGTAGGGAGTCGAATCATGAAATTTGTACAGCAACTAGGTATGGAAATTCCGGGCAACTCCCACTAGAATTTTGTTAATTGGACGATCAGTGATTTTTAAATAAATTCTTCCGTGGACTGCAGTCAGAAAGCGACGAATCTGACTGCAGCCTAGTATATTAATATTTATGGTTAATTGGTAAAGAATTAGGACTTGAAAATTTTATATAAATTTCTACAGTATAGTTGTCACTTTCTGTAAAATAATTGGAATTTTTGGAACGTTGGAACTATTTTATAAAAATCCTAGAAAACAGCCGAATTATGAGTATGTAAGCTGAAATTTGATAACTTGTGATTGTGTGCACCAAAGTGTTGCATGGATTGGATTATGTTCATGATAAATCGTTTTGATTACTATGTTCACATGAGGATACTTGCATGCATGTTTGAGTATTAGGTATTTTGTTTGTGTGTATCACTTTGTGCGTAAATTAAGTGTAGAATTTGTATTGGTGTGTTCACACACTGACTTGAAATCAGTTGGTTTGTTAGGACGCAATTAGCGGTCCCATCCCTTACAACTTCTTTGCTACACTAACCGAGCAACTAAAGGTGAGTTCACGGCCCCTAACTTTATCCGGTTTTTAAACAACAGGGGGAGAAACATGTATACACTCTTCAAACTCAATATCTTTACGTTATACGAAATTAACGTCACATAACTATTCGGTAACTAAGTTGATGTTAATGTAATGTTATGGTCACTAAGCAGCTATATCACATAAGTCCTCGACAATCTCTCGGATCGTTAGTATTGGGTTTTAATAGCGGGGAAATTATAAGTAGTACTACTGGGCCCGACAAGCCCCATCCGAGCTAGTCGCGCTAGCCGACCGGGTATGGTCAACGGGTGAATAATTTGGCCTAACTTCGCCATGGTCAGTGATAGGCCTGGCAACACGGAGGCACAACAGTCAGCTTCGATTGCGAACACTTACGTGACATAACTTTAGGCTAGCTACCTATATATGTTAACATTGAACTTAATTACGAATCAACTATATTATCCCGGGTTGGGGATAATGGAAACAACAACTGTATTATCCCGGGTTAGGGATAATGGAAACAACGACTTTATTATTCCGGGTTTGGAATAATGGAACATCATTATTATTCCGGGTAAGGAATAATGGAACCATCAGTATTATTCCGGGTTGGGAATAATGGAACCAAATCGTTATCCCGGGTAAGGGATAACGGGGGAAACAAACTCATAACCGAACAAACGAATTTATGAAAACCTGTAAACTCACTCATCTTTAATGTTGACACTTGTTTCTTTACATGTTTCTCAGGACGCTAGGAGCTCTAGGTGCACTCACTAGCATTGATCAAGACATCTTTTATCGAGTCTCATTTACAAACATTGTTTTGGGTTTTCATTTGTTTTGGCGTTTGTGTTGGCGCCCGTTTCACTACTTATTTTATGCTTCCGCTCAACCATAAAAATTAATGCTTCCGCTAAACATTGGTAACTAACTAAGACAACATAAAATCTACGATGAATGGTTAAACAAAGGATTTTTGGAAAACGTATTATCAAATCATATAGAGTCGTTCGACGTACTAGTGTTTCAGATTCTGGTTTGTTCACACGCCTCGCGGTAAAACTCCGCAAGTGGAAATTGAGGGTGTGACAGATTGGTATCAGAGCCACTAGCTATAGAGAACCAGGTTTGCATTAAAAGTAGACCTAAACTATAGCTGATTACACGACACTAGACGTAGTTTGGCACCGAACTGATTATATCTTATTATGTGATGTACCACAACTGTGTATGTAGATTATGACTTCATAATAAGAAATGAAAACAACTCGTAACTAACTACACGACCTAACAGGCAATGTCATCATCATCATCATCATCCGACAAACTTTCGCACCCACGGTCGCCAGGACAGGCACCTATGGTGGAACCCTTACCATCTTATGGCGTGGAGACACGCTCAGCTGCGAGGAAAAGGCTCGCTCTGGGGGAGGAGTCGTCATCACGTCCAACCATCGCTGTGCCGGTCGAACCGGTTAACTCTGTAGAAGTAGGGAATGACCTACTTAGAAATATGATACAGAAACAGCAAGAACAATTAGAAAGAATGCAGGAAACCATCCTAGCACAGGGATGGATGATACGACAATTGACAGGTAAAACTGGTTCGCTTGAGGAAGAGCAACATACGAGTAAGATAGCTCGTAACACTTTAGCCAGAGATCTGCGTGCTGAGCAGATAAGAGCCGACTGGCTCGAAGACAGAGTCCTGGAATCTAGTTGGAGAATTCAGGAGCTAGAGCAAGATCAAGCACCTGCACCAGCACCGGCCCCTCCAGTGCCAGTAGAGGAGGATCCGGAAGAGGATCCAGAGGAGGACCCTGAAGAGGATCCAGAGGAGGATCCAGAGGAGGACCCAGAAGAGGACCCAGAGGAGGATCCAGAGGAGGATCAGGAGGAGGATCTAGCTGTAGAAGCTGGAAATGCCGCGCAGGATGACGGCAACGACAGTGATTTGGGGGATGGAGACGTAGACGACTAACACGTCTCGCTTATTTTATTCAGTCTATTTATTTTCCCACTTGTGTTTAAACTTGAGACTTTATAGTGAATTCATATGTTTGGTTGGCACTTTGTAAGACGTTGAAACTTTATTTAATCAAGTACTTCTTTTCACTATTTATATTTGAGCTGACATAACTTGAGAATTATTAAAGTACGAAGTAGGATAACTATATTGGATATATAGACTTATCGGGGTGTGTTTATGTTGTTTTTCGAAGATCTAAATGGCAACTGGACGACGTGAAAACCTTAACATGACGCCCGAAGAACTAGCTGCAATGATTCAAGAGCACGTAAACACGGCTCTAGCGGGTGTTCAGAACCAACCGGCAGGTAACCATTTATTAAATTTTCAAGAGAAAATCTAATAGTTGGGCTAGTAGAATTCCTCGCTGACTACCTGTCCTCTGTTAGCAGGGGGGGATTTAACCCCTACAAGATGTTCCTCGACGCGAAACCAAGCAAATTCTCGGGGGCAGAAGGACCCATTGGACTGGTCCGCTGGATCGAAAAATCTGAATCAGTATTTGAAATGTGCAACTGTCTAGAGGCCAACAAGGTCAAGTATGCAGCCTCAACACTGGAAGATGGGGCACTAACTTGGTGGAATGCACAAGTCCAAACGCGTGGACTTATTGCTGCAAATGCAATGGCCTGGGCCGAGTTTAAGGCCCTAATCAAAGAAGAGTACTGTCCGCGAGACAGAGTGCAACAGTTGGAGCAAACCTTATGGAACCACAAGATGGTGGGATCTGAAATAGAGGCATACACAGCAAAACATCATGACTTGGTATTTCTATGTCCCGATCTGGCCAACACTGTGGAGAAACGACTCGAGTTTTACCTCGGGGGTCTGGTTCCGGAGATTCAGGGTATGGTAATGGCCAGTAACCCTGTAACTGAGCATCAAGCAATCCGATTGGCGCACAAACTCACCGATAAGGCGGTGGAACAAAAGAAGTTGCCAACTCGGGGTACGACTGAAATTGCCCCTGATAATAAAAGAAAGTTTGAAGACTCGTCTGTTCGACAGTCTTCGTCGTCCCAGCCACAACAGGGGAACCAGAAACGGTTCAATCATTACAACAGCCACCGGGGTCACCAAAATCAGCCCGCCAACAACAACAACAACAACCAGAACGCAAGCGGCTATGTAGGTCGAAAGCCGCAGTGCAATCGCTAGCCAGTCAATTACAAGAGTTGACTGACAAGGGATTCATACGTCCTAGCTCATCGCCTTGGGGTGCACCTGTCCTTTTTGTAAAGAAGAAAGATGGATCTTTTCGTATGTGCATCGACTACAGAGAGCTCAACAAGTTAACCATCAAGAATCGCTATCCTTTACCTCGCATTGATGATCTTCTTGACCAACTACAAGGTGCCAGCTGCTTTTCAAAAATCGATCTTCGGTCTGGCTATAATCAACTTAGAGTGCATGAAGAAGACGTCCCTAAAACTGCATTTCGAACTCGTTATGGTCACTATGAATTCATGGTTATGCCATTTGGATTAACCAACGCACCAGCTGTCTTCATGGACCTAATGAACAGAGTCTGCAAACCTTATCTTGATCGATTTATTATAGTCTTCATCGACGATATTCTTATTTATTCAAAATCTAAAGTTGATCATGCGTCATCTTCAACTCGTTCTTGCACTTCTAGAAAAAGAAAAACTATATACCAAGTTCTCCAAATGTGAATTCTGGTTGAAAGAGGTGCAATTCCTCGGACATGTAGTTAATGACAAAGTAATACATGTTGACCCTTCAAAGATCAAGGCAGTTCAAGAATGGCAAGCTCCACGTACACCAACTGAAGTAAGATCTTTTCTTGGTCTAGCTGGCTATTATCGTCGGTTCATTTCCAACTTCTCTCGTATTGCTGTACCACTCACGGCTTTAACTCATAAGGGAAAACCGTTCGTATGGGGACCCAAGCAAGAAGAAGCTTTTCAAACTCTTAAACAAAAACTTTGTGATGCACCAATCCTCACTCTTCCTGAAGGTTGTGATGATTTCGTAGTCTATTGCGACGCGTCAGGGCAAGGATTAGGTTGCGTTCTCATGCAAAGAGGAAAAGTCATAGCTTATGCCTCGAGACAACTCAAGACGCATGAAAAGAACTACACCACTCATGATCTAGAACTTGGAGCCATTGTATTCGCTCTTAAGATATGGAGACATTATCTCTATGGTACTAAGTGTGAAATATACACTGACCACAAGAGTCTTCAACATATCTTCAATCAAAAAGAGTTAAATATGAGGCAACGAAGACGGGTCGAACTCCTGAATGATTACGACTGTGAAATTAGATACCACCCTGGTAAAGCAAATGTGGTGGCTGATGCACTTAGTCGAAAGGGTTATGCGAACTCCATTCATCTTCTATGTTCGCAAATTATAACCGACATTAAAGATCAAATTCGAGAAGCTCAACACGTTTCTATAACAGAAGAAGATGTACGAAAGGAGATGTCCTGTGGAGCCGAGCTAAAACTTGAAACTAAATCAGATGGTATTCTGTATTACCTAGATCGTATCTGGATTCCTAACCACAACAATCTTCGTGAAACTCTTATGAATGAAGCCCACAAAACGCGATATTCTATACACCCAGGAGCCGATAAGATGTATCAAGACCTACGATACACCTATTGGTGGCCTGGAATGAAGAAGGATATTGCCGTTTTTGTTTCCAAGTGTCTCACATGTTCCAAGGTGAAGGCTGAACACCAAAGACCCTCAGGACTTCTAGTCCAACCGGAAATACCTGTATGGAAGTGGGAAAATATAACCATGGATTTCATTACCGGGTTACCTCGCACTTCTGGTGGGTATGACACTATATGGGTGATTATAGACCGACTTACAAAATCAGCTCACTTTATTCCTATCCGCGAAGATTTCAAGAACGAAAAGCTTGCACGTATTTATATCAACGAAATCGTGAGCCGGCATGGGGTACCATTAAGTATTATTTCTGATCGTGATGGTCGTTTCACCTCACGAACATGGCAAGCAGTACAATCCGCTATGGGCACACTATTGGATCTCAGTACCGCCTATCATCCTCAAACTGATGGACAGTCTGAGCGCACCATTCAAACTCTTGAGGATATGCTTAGAGCATGTGTCATAGACTTCAAGGGAAATTGGGACGCCCACCTACCATTAGTTGAATTTTCGTACAACAACAGCTATCATTCGAGCATCGGCATGGCACCTTTTGAAGCTTTATATGGTCGTAAGTGCCGATCTCCTGTATGTTGGCACGAAATTGGGGAAGCACAAATTACTGGTCCAGAATTGATCCAAGAAACCACAGATAAGATCTATCAAATTCGAAACAATCTTCTAGCGGCTCAAAGTCGTCAAAAGAGTTATGCAGATAGACGACGGAAGCCCTTAGAGTTTAACATTGGTGATCATGTGCTTTTAAAAGTATCACCGTGGAAGGGAGTAGTTCGTTTTGGTCAAAAGAGGAAGCTAGCACCACGTTACGTAGGACCTTTCAAGATACTCGAAAGAGTAGGTCCCGTAGCATACAAGCTTGACCTACCAGAAGAACTCAACAGGATTCATTCCACATTCCACGTGTCGAACTTGAAGAAGTGCCTCGCTGATGAGAATCTCCATATTCCGCTGGAAGATATTCAGATTGATGAATCTATGCATTTTATTGAAAGACCAATGGAGATCATGGACTACGGGGAGAAGCGTCTTCGACGAAGTCGCATTCCTATTGTTAGGGTACGCTGGGAGTCAAAACGGGGACCTGAGTTTACTTGGGAACGTGAAGACTCAATGCGTGAAAAATACCCGCATCTTTTTCCTACTACTTCAACTACTTGAATTTCGGGACGAAATTCCTAAAAGTAGGGGATACTGTAACATTTGTAAAAATCGGGTCTCCAAAACCCGCTCCGTTTTGTAATCAAGTACCAAATTATAAAAGTTGCATTAAATATTTATGATTATTTTGAGTTAAAACGATACGTAATTAATAAATAAACTAAACTATAAAAATTATATTTGATAAAAAGTTAAAATAAAATAAATAAAAAAATATTTGAAGCTGCCGGGACTCGAACCCGGGTCAGCCAAGAAATACTTCAAACAACTTAACACTCACTTCCCAGACCACTCCGCCACAATGTGTTTTCTGTTAACTCTAGGAACACAAATGAAATTTACACACAAAATCAGTTTAACCGATGGCGCCATCTGAGAAACGGTAATCGGCAAACCAATCGTCAAATCGTTGTTTAATTCACATGTTCAGCTTATAACCGATGTATGACGGTTTCTAATCAAGTTAGAATTGATTGAACTTAAAGCTTCATCATTTTCGGTTTTAAAACCGAAAGTTCATCAAAGTCCTGAATAACTCAAGCTTCAGACCATTCTCGCGATTCAGAGCTATCATATCAATACTCAATTTCAATTTCGTCGCATTTTTGGACCACCAGATCATCTGAATCAGTTCGCCGGAAAATTTCTGCAAGTCACCGGAAAACCGGGACTCACATCCTCACGGTATCTCCTCCGACTCTTTCTGTTTAAATCATGTGATTAATCAGTCACTAACACAACTCCACCATCAGAATCGATCCTAGTCAACGTTTATCGAAAATCTTATCTTCGCCGGAAAACCTCTGAAACTGCCGGAATCACACTGTGAACTGGTATGATATCCTAAAACTTCTTTTAAACCTTGTTTAAGTGACTCAACTTCATAAATAATCGATCAACGCTGTTAATTGGTTTCAACAGCCGGAGTTCACTTTCAGTACCGACGAACCTCCGCCGGAATTCTGTAAACAACATCAATCGGTACATCCTTTTTCCTTAAACTCTCTCCATTCTCTACTTTTAATTACTGATAATGTCTGAAAAGTGTATAAGTCATAAATCAAATATAACAAGTCGGAATATGTTGTCTGTGTAAATCGATGAAGAAGATGAAGACACAATATAAGATAAGATTAATTAAAAACGGTATTTTAAACGGGTTAGACACACAGTCCAGCGGTGGACTGTGTGCAAATTTCACACACACGTCCCGAGTTCGATTCCTGCTATACGCACACATTATATTATAACGCGCCTTTTTGTTTAGAAACTAAACCGGGATAACCCAGTTAGTTGTTAAGTATAATAAAAACCGAGATATTAACCAGGTTAGACACACAGTCCAGCGGTGGACTGTGTGCAACATGAACTACACGTCGCGCGTTCGAAACTCGTCCCGAGCACCGGTCCGATTGAATTAAAATGTTTTTGCAAATAAAGGAAATTCGGTTAAATCGAGTAAGTGTATAAATATAATTAAAAACGAGATTATTTCGGGTTAGACACGTAGCTCAGTTGGTAGAGCTGCGTGCCACGCGAACGGGAGGTCGCCGGTTCGAATCTCACCCGGCGCAGATAATTCGCTGACCGAACCGGTCAACGGTCAACGCTAAAAAAAAAATATTTTTTTATATTTTTATTTATTTAATTTAATTTAAAAATCAATTAAAAATACTTAAAAATAACATTCTTAAAGATAGAAAATAGCCATAAACTCACAAAAATATATCTAAAAATTTCATTTATAAAATCCATCCATTTAATATATTTTTCCATTATTATTTAGGTTAGTATTCCTCGTTGATCCGCTCATCTAAATCGTGCGCATCTCACCATCTCCAATCCAACGCACCCAATGTGAGTGAATCTTACAAATTCCCCGTTTTAATCACGTTTTGGGGTGTATCATGTGTTTTTGTTTATATACATATTATAACTAAACCATTGTGCATACATCATATCATGAACATGTGTATTCTGTTTGTTGCTGTTAAGTAGTTATTATTGGATGCAATTTATTATTCAGTACATGCAATTTCATAGGCCGCCGCTCCCCATTTATGAGCGTTGAGCATGTTCCCCATTTTATTATGCGGTTGAACCTGGCGTGCCCACATACGATCGGCTCCGTTTAATTGAGCCTTGATCGCACAGTTCATTTTACATTTTCAGTACATGCAATACGATCGGCTCCGTTTGATTGAGCCTTGATCGCACAGTTCATTTATGTTATTTATTGTATGATATTGGTATGTTCATATATGCTATCAAGTGTTATTGTATGTTATAATTGTAACTGCTTTTTGCCATTGCTTGATTACTTACATTTGCTCATTTATGATTATGCACAATTTTTCATTGATAAACTAACCATTAATTCATTAATAAGTGTTTATCTAATAAGGTTCACTCGCCAACTTATGTTGACCCAAAAACTCCCATTTTACACATGATACAGGTGAACCAGCAGCAGCTAGGAACACATAGGACCTGGATTAGAAGAATAAAACAATTTAGTATTGGGATGGTTATGTTTGGTTTATTTCCTTTGTATTGAATGAACATGTTTGGATATTTGAAAATGTAATTTTGACTTTATTTAATATGAAACATAATAGTAAATGTCATGTGCTTTGGTGATAACCCAATTATGCCCCGACTCTTATTTCCGCTGCGGGTCGGGGTGTGACAGGAATTCTCTGCAAGTTACCGAAAGTTATAGCCGGAAAACCGAATCTATCCCAGTATTGCCTTACTCTATAAATAGGACTTCTAGAGCTTCGACAGAAATCACCCACACTCACCTCAAACTTCCTGTAGATCCTCTGTCGCGAGTTACACTTCGCCGGAATTTCTTTCAGTCACCGGAACTTCATCGGAGATCACAACTGTTCGGTACAACATCCTTAATTCCTTTTCTGTTTAAATTATTTTCGTTATCAGTAATAATCAATCAACTAATTCAATAAGAATGATTGATTAAACAGTCGGGTTGATTCCCGGGTTTTCATAAAAACGAAGAAGATGAACAGCGAGTAGTTTATAAGTATAATTAAAAATGGGATTTGTATCGGGTTAGACACACAGTCCAGTGGTGGACTGTGTGCATTTGAAACGCAAAGATACCGAGTTCGAGTCCCATACATAATGTTGAATCCTTTATATTAACCGAGCATTTTTATAACGTTAATATAAAACAAAACATATAATACCAAAATATAATTAAAATCAGTATTTTAACCAGGTTAGACACACAGTCCAGCGGTGGACTGTGTGCAAAGTTAAACCACAGGTCCCGAGTTCGAATCCTGCTTCTGTAACCGGTTCTGGCAATTATCAAAGCTTTTTAAATATAGAAAGAAATGAATTAATCGAATTAATATATAAATATAATTAAAATCAGATTTATTTCAGGTTAGACACGTAGCTCAGTTGGTAGAGCTGCGTGCACGCGTACGGGAGGTCACAAGTTCGAACCTCACTCAGCGCACAACATTTCCACAGTCCGACCGGTCAACGGTCAACGGTCAAAAAGTCAAAATTTTTATTTTCTTTTTATTTATTTATTTAATTTAAAAATCAATTAAAAATACTTAAAAATAATATTTTTAAAGTTAGGAAATGGCCTTAAACTCACAAAAAATAAATCTAAAAATCCTATTAAGTTTGTTAATTAAAAGTATTAGTCTCAAATAAAATCCATTTATTTACCGAACCATTTCGTTATTATTTTAGGTTAGTTTTCCTCGTCGATCAAATCCCAAAACTCGTGCGCATCCAACATCATCAAAAGAACGCACCCAATGTGAGTGAATTCTTACAAATTCCCCTTTTTATTCATGTTTTGGGGTGTATCATGTGTCGCTTTAATTATTTCGCTTATTCAAACTCGTGCTATTACCATTATATGATCTAACTTATAATGTAAATATTGTTTGTTGTAATGTGTGTTTACATTTAGTCAAGTTGCGTGCAAATCAATTCATTAGGCCCATCAGTTCCCCGTTGGAGACGGGTTGAACATCGCGTGCCTCAAAATCATTCATTAGGCCCATCAGTTCCTCGTGGGAGACGAGTTGAACATCGCGTGCCTCAAAATCATTCATTTAGTGTGTGCGTGTGTATTAATTAATATTATGTGTTTTGTGATTAAATTTACATTTACGTTTATTCATATTTGGTTATGCACAATTTTATTCAAATAACCAACATAACTAATCCTTTCAAATGTTTAAATAAGATTCACTCGCCAACTTTTGTTGACTCAAAACCCTATTTTTACACATGATACAGGTGGACAGGTTGAAGCAAGGAACACGTAGGAAATTGCCTTAGAAGAAAAATAATGAAGTCTTGATAAATGTATAGAACATGTTGTACTTGTATGTTGATTGTAATGTTCTTAAAAAGAAATAATAAATATGAAACTTTATAGTAAATGTCATGAGCTTTGATGAAAACCCAATCATGCTCCGATCACCATTTCCGCTGCGGGTCGGGGTGTGACACTTCTCTAGTTAGTCAAGATAATGTATTCGAACTTCCTATGGTTGTGAAATGGGTTTCTTTCTATCAAATCACTGAAAATGGTGTCATTATTAAAATACGAATATTACAATGTATTTTTAGTACAACCTGGTGTGAAACCCTACATCGTATTGTATATGTTATAATGCCAACAATTATACCCCACTCGTAAATTAGTTTTAAGCACATGGTGACATATAAGTTTTGTTATAAACGTTTTCGCTCATTGTGTTTTGAATTGGACAATATAGGACCTTTTGTAAATAAAATGCTATAAGTTTTATAATGTTATAAAATAGTATGAAACCTGAGATGTTACACATATAGTTATTTTGTTAAAAAGACAAACCCTTAACAATCACATATATACTTAAGTTAGCAGTGAATAATAAAGAACTAATGTACTTATAATTTAAAAAGGGAAAAAGAAAGAAATCAAGTTACCTATTATTTAAAGAAAAGAAAAATCTCATCAATTAACATATGCATGAACCATCAACCAAAATATGTGATGCCTACAGTTTGTGAGATTATATACTAATTAAAAGAAATAGTTTCATGAACATGATTAAAAAAAATAATCTAAATGTTGTTTCCTAAAGCCTTAAATTTAGTTATGTAAGAAAATGAATAGCTCCTCAGCTTTCGTAGCATATTATTAATAAAATAACATAATCCGTAACGGAACTATAAAATGTCATTTAAGAAGTCAGAAAACGAGAGTATTTAGTATCTGTATTAATAAAAAATTTGGTGGTCGGATGATCAATAGTGAATAGACCCGCAAACCATTCTGCATGTTAAATTCAAGTGTTTTGTTGACAATTATATGAGATGTTGATTCAAGTGGCCAACATGTTGTTTCTTATTTTGGCATGGTCTATTAAGTCCGGAGCAATGCACACTTTAAATTAACAACTATTTATACAAGTACAAAACCAGATCTGCAACTTTTACTTTTTCTTTACATGGGCTATAATTAATTATACATGCAATTATTGGGCCTTCCATGAAATAAAATATTCAATTCTATTATTTCTATATTCAAACATCTCACTTAGATCGAAGACGCTTTATAACATCAAATATGTATAAATCGATTTGTTGAACTTATAAATACACGTTTGTTTGTTTGTTTGTTTGTTTGTTGATATAGTATATTTCTTTTAGGGAATCACATATAGAAAAGTGGATAAACGTTACACTACTAAACACCGATCATAGAAAGAAAAAAAAAGCTTTTTAAGTAGTTTGTTACTTTGCGTATTATTGCAACATGTGGTTTGATTTTGAGAAACAAAAAAAAAAAGTAAGTAGCAATTTTTTATCTCGCCATGGACAGAAATATACGTTTACTACACACTTGTTCTCTGTCACTAGAATTGTCTTCTATCAATTTGACCTAGGAAAAGCAATTAAGGGACACAAAAGATTGGAATCATCAACCTTTGAACAAGACTAACATTCCATTTTGCAAACTCAAGTTCACGAAACCAGGAGGATGCGGAAGGCTCCTTATAGTGTTGTCATCTGTTTCCTTATAACACTTAATACACCAACATTTGCATGAGAAATATTTTCTTAACAAGATCATTATTTTTATAAAATGCTCAAGAGATTTAAAAATAACTTTTTTACCGTCTAGGTTATTACAAAATTTGATTGAATAAAGCTATTGAAATACCTAGGACAACTGTAACACCCTGTAAAATCATGTCCAATAGTATAGTGACACGTGTTATATTTTTAATATAATCTATTAATAAGGACTTAAAGTGACAACATGCTCAAACTGAGCCTCTGAATGACTTTCTGATGTCAACATGCATAAACCTAGCCTCTGAATGACCATTAGTGTCGTCATGCATAAAACATAGCCTCTGAGTGACCATTAGTGTCAACATGCTTAAACTCGGCCTCTGAGTGACCGTTGTGTCAACATGCCTAGCCTCTGAGTGACATCGGAGTCAACATGCTTATACTATGCCTCTGAGTGATCCTTTACGTAGTCCTAACTCTCATATGTCCCGTTTATGGAACGATAGTGATTAAATCCATTAATATATGAAAGTTAGATAACGGAGGGATTAAAAGATTCAGCATGTTAATTTATACCTCTGAGTGACAGTTTGATGAACCGAGAGATCGACAATGTCCGAGTATGCCAAGTATTTGCTACGGAGGGCTAAAAGTGCCAAAAAGGTGTTTTAAAAGGTTTTTAGAAGCTTTTTAAAGTTAAGGGGTTAAAGTGTCGATTTTTGAAACTGGCCAAGGGCGGTCGCGGGCCGCGAGAGACCTGGCCTGCGTCTCTCGTGGGGCGCGAGAGAGCCTCTGCTGCAGAAAGTTTTCTTGGCTTCCAAACAAAAATGCCAAAAACCATTAAATCGAAACCATGGCTTCCCAAACAGTTATGCCACGTTTTGGGACACTTGTAAGCTTCCTCTTACACCCCTAAACATCTGGTTTCACCTCCTTTGAGTTCTCCAACTATAAATAGGTGCTTAAGTTCCCCATACCAACTTGCACCTTTCTCATTCTCATCTCTTCTCCCTCCTCTGGAAGTTCCTAACTGAAAGGAGCATCCAACATAGTTCTTTTGCACTCTAGGAATCACTGGTAAGTGTTCCCTCTTTGTGCATTTTCGTTTATAGGCTTTTATAGCCAAAAGTCAAGCGTTTTTCAGAAAACGCCTTGACTTTCGGTTAAGACCATTATGGTCCAGCCATTGTTCGTAACGAACATGGCTAAGTGATCTTAATCAGGTAGGTGTTAATCCCTATAAAGGGCACCTCCTGAAGATCATGTTTGCTAGACCAATTGACAGGTCAAAGTTATAATATTAAAAAGTCAAACAGGACATTTTCCGGGAAAATCATAAATTGATATTATATATGTTATGAAACCTGTTTTGACACTTAAACAAGTTGGTAATAAATATTAGAACATGTAAGAACATGTTCGGCTCGTCAATTTCAGTTCTAGTGTCGGTTCGCAACCGAAAGTCGCGAAGTTTGACTTCTGCTTTGACTTTCGATTCTGACCCGATATAGATTAGTTAGCTACTGATCTAAAGTTGCATTATGATCGTAATATAATGTAGCATAACCCTCTAAGGTTATATGCATGATCATAATCAGAATCTGAGTTTATGCGCAAGTTCCGTAATTATGCCATTTTGACTAAAATGTCGTTTTTGCATAAAATAAGGTCTTAAAGATAATAAGCTTGAAATTAAGTTACCTACTGATGTAATATTATAAGTAGGATTGTTTGGAATTTTAAAACAGATTATAATCTGAGTTTTCATACAAGTCCTCATATTATGTCAATAAATGACGATTAAGCCCCTATGGGTTATGGAACGGTTTTAATCAAATCTTTTCAAGGTAAATCTTTTACCTACTGATATGTTATAATGAATAGCATATCTAAAACATTTTAATCAGACCTTAATAACAGTTCTCGTTAAATATCGCATAAATCGTCATTTTACGACATAAGCGCCGTTTCGGCGCATAGTATGGTTTAAAACCATATTAATGGACTAAGACTTGCTACCTACTGATATAAAACTTAATTTAAATATTTTTACAGTAGGTTTACAAAATGAACTCAGAATCCCAAATAATTTATAAACTATGTGTGAAATGACCAAAATGCCTATTCGATGCATAGTTTGGTCATAAAAGATCAATCACACAAATAATTGGTATCCTACTGATATTATATTATAAATAAAGTATTTTTCCAGAATACTTATAACTATAACATTAAATTATATTCAAGTTCCTTTTATACGGTATAAAATTGCCGAAATGCCCTTATGAGCATTATTTCATTTTAAAAACCTTATTTGGCATATAAGTTGATATCTTACTGATATTTTAACTTATTTAAAATATAATGACATATAGAACTTGTCTATGACTTGTCCGGTTACCCGATATCGCTTTTATGCGTACAGTTAAGTATATATAACTATTTTACGAAAATTAAACGAAACGGGTTTAACTTGTCATTTAAGCTTCAAAATCCAGAATGTTTATAGTTTACCCATATTTTACAAGTCAAGTACTTGTCGGGTTAAATTACATTCTATCCGATCATCGTTTAATCAAGCGTTATACGTATTGATCATGTACGCTAGTCGGTCTAAGTCGATGACTTAAATAAAGACCGATAGTATTTAATTGGTTAGCTTATGCCATAATCCAGACTAGAGCCTTGCCGGTAAATGCTATCTGCACTTAAGTACTTTTGTATACGGCTGAGTTATTAAAATTTAAATGAAGACTAGTTCAGGTAAATACTCTCGACTTATTTTCCCTTTATGGGATTGGGATACGGTAAATTATTACCGCTTGGTCCGAAATGGGATCAATCGAATGCCCGTTTGTGGCTAGTAAATCCGCATATTCTGTTTTAATCAGTTTTGTTTGATAACTTAAACATCGAGGGTTAAATTACCGTGTCCTGGATATCATCGGCTCAATACATTAGTTATTGGTCACGACCTTAACGCGAGGTGTAGGCATACACCTGACAGACGCTCATATGCAAATTACCCAAGACGTTGGGGATAACTCCTTCGTGAGTTCGTAAGTGGTGTGCATTTAATCATGTCTCGATTTTCGCACTGGGCCCCGTATGTATTGATAAACATGTGAATCTATTAACAAGGTTGCAAAGTCAACATGCCCAAGTTAATAAAAGATTTTGTGCCGTTTTGCACTTAAAATCATTTTAAAGTTTTCAAAATGAGTCAGTTGGGTGTATTTACCAGCGAAAGCTGACGTATCCTCCAAAGGCTAAGTTGCGGGTACAATACGAAATAGGCCGGAAGCTGCTCGGTAGTGATAAGAGGATCTTGCAAATCATTAGATCTGCCCTAAAGTTTGTTTTGTATTCTTTCTTGTACATTTTACGATCCTCCTTTGGATCTTCTATTACGAGCCTGTATATTTTTTTATATTTCGAATAATTCGGTTTGTAATAGTAATTTTACTCCAAGACTTCCGCTGTGTTTTGTTTAATTGACAATGAAGTTATCAACTTACGTCACGATACTACCCACCCGGGCCCACCGGTGTATGGATTTCGGGTTGGAAATCCGGGGTGTGACAACAACCAAGCTTAACTCAAGATCCATACAGACGCGGTTGTTTAAACACTACATATTGTGGGATTAAAGTTAACAATACATTTGCATGCATTGTTAGTTAACAAACTTGTTGTCTTGTTATAAAAATACAGTATGAATAAATATATTAAGTTGTTTTGGAGCCCTGCTGCTGCTGCTGCTGCTTTCTGTACAAAGAAGATGAAGATGGGACCTGCGAGAGCGGCTGAAAATTGGTATTACCAACAAACCAGTAGAGTGCCCACTTCAAATTGCAGAGTGTATACTTGAGAGCTTTTGTCCAGCTCTCCTGTTTGTTGAAGCTCTGTGTGATGGAATAGCTTTCCACTTTGTCATTCTCTATCCTGAACACAGATCCATTATGCAACATTCACTTCATCATCATCATGTCACTTATCAGAGAGAGAGAGAGAGAACTTACTTATACGGAAGCTTGAAACATTTATCAGCTGGTATGTTGTTTTCTTTATCCTTGGAGTTTGCAAATTCTGCAAAGTCCTTGAGACATGTCAAGAACAGCGTCATTGCCTTGTCATATCGAGTGCTCCAAAACAGATTCACAGGACCAAACCTATTATGAGCGTACGTAGTAAGCACCAACGCAACAATCTCACATATGTTGACTGACTTTATAATAACAAAACAAATAATTTCAATGATGTGTGGTGATCTATCTTATAAAACGTGGCAATTTCAACACTACACAAAAAGGTAAATGGTCATGTTGGTCGAAAAGGCCAAATCTCACCCAACATGTATATTAAATTGTTACAACTTCACCCCTCTATTTATAAATGAGATATTCATTTATTCAGAATTTGGAATAAAGGATGTGTTGGTCAGTTGATCTATCCCAGTTTGATAAATACTCCGTTATAATTATTACCCAACCCGATTATGCCACCTCAACCCCAGACCATTTGATTTAACTTAGCAACTTCATTGGGGTTAAGTAAAGAATGAGACCATAAAAAAGGATAAGCACTTGATCAGATGATCTACAAAGTTCTCTCACAATTTATATAAACACAATGCCCCAGATATAAATGATCAGCAAAGGCCATAAGTGATCACAGAATTGCAAATAATAAAGTGAATCAAGGTAGGATAAAAACTTACAACTCATAAGTATTGTTGCCGGTGTCCATTATCCGAGGATAACTTCCCATAGGAAGAATTTTTATTCGGTATCTGGT
This sequence comes from Scalesia atractyloides, assembly GCA_947069175.1. Classification (NCBI taxonomy): domain Eukaryota; kingdom Viridiplantae; phylum Streptophyta; class Magnoliopsida; order Asterales; family Asteraceae; genus Scalesia; species Scalesia atractyloides. The sequence goes on from CAMTDV010000008.1 coordinate 98,688,746, forward strand.
CAACACTAGGTTAAGGATATAATACCCTATCAACAATAATTAACATATAATATACTTGGATCAAACCCCTTCACAACCACTATCATAACAGTTATCTGTCCCCAAGGCGCATCAAAAGCTTCTATGGATCTTATGTGTGCCATGCTTGAATATCATGGCAAAGAACTAAAAGTACAGGAATTTAAAAGAAAACTTTGTAGCAATAACACTGATAAAGTATAATAAGCATATAAGGAGCATTTAAATTTTTTCTATGCATAATTAAGAACCATAAGAAAGATGTAAGCTAGAGAGAATTGAAGGATACTGGTACTTTGGTCTGAAATATTGGGACATTGTATGAAGCAGCAGGCAAGCTTGGCCCCATGCAGCATTTATCTCATCCCACTCAACCTAAGTGTTTCTCACAATTGCAACCAGTTAGCTAATAAAACAAACAAAGATTTAAACAAGAAAACATCTTGACAGCAAGCCCACCAATTTGATTATAATAATTAAGTGCAAGCAACATACTGGAATTTTAGGCAGTCTTCCCAGCCTGAAATTGTTAATTGTTCCAAATTCTCCATCATACCAAATTGGAAATGCATCATTCAGGACATTCGTTCTCTTCAGAAGTTCTAAATGTGCTTGTGAAACTTCTATTTTGGCCAATATTGCATCTCTCTCTTCCTGCCACAACAAAGAGAGTTTAATATATCAGAAATAAATTTATATTACAAAGAAAGCAACTGCCTAACATATAAGTTAATAGCATAATATTGTATCTGATGCCATGGCCAAGAATACGCCACTGCAAAGAAATGCCATGTGCTATCACATGCAAATAAAACATAACAAATACGAGCCTCTGGTTGCATTTACTACAGCCACTTTTGAATACCAACTTATGGATGGCTGCAGCTTATTCAAGACCTTAAAGTGCCAAAGATTGATATCAAATACAAACCCCCTCAGATATACTGTCATTATTAGAGTAAATCATTCGAACAGAATAGGATTGGCCGCACTCACCTGATGGGATATCAACTGAAACTGGAAATTATTGAACTCATGCCAATACCTGATACAAAAAAAAAAAGAAAATAAAAAATCAAACACAGTCGGTAACCCTTTACACAGATAATGGTATTGAGTCCTGTTGAATAATGTCAAACGCAACTTACCGTTCCTCCAACTCTTTAAAGCGATTAGATTTAAGCTCAAGCTCCTTTAATTCGCCAGTTACTTGACTACACTGTTTTTCAGTCTCTTGGATTGCTGCTTCAAGTTTACATTCTTCTTCTTCTATCTTCAATAGCATTTAAAACAAGATACAAGTATAAAGACCCTGGAATGAGTTTATCAGAAAAGTCAAGAGATTGTGTGTATGACCTTTAGTTTTTCTCTCAAAAAGTCAGCCTCGGTAAGCAGATTGCGTGGCTCTCCCTCCAAGCGCTGAAGGCAGGCTTCATATGCCTTAATATCAGTGTTGACATCTTCAACCTCCTTATCAAGCTTATCAGATAATACCCTCATGCATTCCAGGCATAAAGGTTGCTCAACCTGTGTTTGGGTTGTGGCAATCTCAAATGCACGCTTTAAGACGGTTATGGTTGAGTGGAACCCAGAATTATTTGCACGTGCAGGAGCAGTACTCTCATCCTGTGATGGAACATGTGTGGTCCCATCAGCAGACTTGTAGACAGATGCAGCAGGTGGAGGCAATACCACAAACGATTCTTCCATTGCCTTTACAGACTGCACCGGACGAGGAGGAATGCCAGGCTTTTGTTTTGGCAACACAACGAATGACTGATCCATGCGACTGCCTAACACACTCCCTGCTCCATGCATGGAAGATCCTGAAGGTTTTAACTCATTATATTAATGGCCTCCATATTCCAATCATACTAAAATTGGTAATTACAACATCAAGCAACAAGCAATTTATGTTCCTAACAAGTTAATTAAAATCCATGACACTACAAGCTCTTTCTCAAACTCCATGCCCAAACTAACTAGAATAAGGCAAGGTTTAAAAGTACAGAATCGTGCCTCGAGGCGAATCTTTCGCCTCACGAGGTGTACGCCTCGAGACGAACCGACGCGGAATTAAAAAATATATATAAAATTAATCATCATATGAAAAATTAAATACAAACCAATTTCATCAAAAACACACATAAAAAGACATGAAATACAAAAAAAATAAAAAATAAAAAAAGACACAAAAAAAAATCCCGACGCAACTTTTCTTAGCGCATCAGCCCTGTGACGCGCACATGCAATATAACCCCCTTAGGGGCCGCCTCAGAATCGTTTTCGGGGCCCTTCGCCTTGAGCCGCACGCCTCAGCCGTTTTTTTTAAACCATGAGCGCACCTGAGGCACAGGCCTCAGCGCCTCATCATGTCACCTGAGGCGTGCCTTTTCCACAAAGCGCAAATTTTGGGTTTTTGTGTACTTTGTTATGCATCAAAGTATTGTACTATAGGTTTTTTGGCTTGTACATGTAGGTAAAATCATATATAAACCTTATTTATAGCTATATTTTGGATAAGGGATGCCAAAAACCTATGTATATACAAAAAAAGCATAGTTATTAAAGCCAGCACCTAGGCGCAAATAAAGCCCCGGGCCCAACAAATCGCCCTGAGGGCGCCTCTCGCCTTTAATCTTCAGGTTAGTTCATGCATGCCAATAATCTTCTGCATAGTTATTAAAGCGAGCGCCTAGGCGCAAATAAAGCCCCGGGCCCAACAAATCGCCCTGAGTGCGCCTCTCGCCTTTAATAACTATGCAAAAAAGTTTATATAATCTCCTTGCGCCTTGGGTACGAAAAGCCTACCGCTTTTGCGCTTCACACCTCGGTTTTAGACCTCTCCGCTTTTTTGCACCTCTCGCTTTTTAAAACCAAGCGAGAAACTTTTACAAAACCGTATCATCCTCCTAAAAGTCCTTAACAGTGTTCCTACATCTCCACGAACTCCTATTCTCGATCATGTCCTCAGAAAGGTGCAAGTCTAGCAAATCCTGCCTAATCTGCTCCTCCCAAGTCAATTTCATCCTCACTCCCAAGTACTAAAAGTCCTTAACCTTGAACAAATGTAACCGCTGATTGAACAAGGGTTTTTGAGTATACAAACGAACTACAACATTGATTTTCAGATTTGTTCAATCAATGGTGTAATTTATTCATATACTCAAAACCCATTGCTCAATCAGTGATGAGATTTGTTCAATCAGATTTGTAAAACATAGACAGCATCACACATCAGTTGCATTGCATGTGCATCATGTGATGCGCACATCAGCTGCAGCGATGCGAACTCATTATCGCATCATGCGCTTCGTATTCACGCATTTTAAAACCAAGGACTTATCAATAAAGAAGTGCTGGTGATTGATTAAAGAAAAAAACTGTATTTATATTTGCCTTTGTGAAAAAATAGACCTGGCATGGAATATTGATGTCGGACTTTATTTTTGTAATGGAAGGAGTATGTATTTTGTTTGTTTTACATCAGCTTTCTTACAAATGGTTTTATGGTGTACAGGGTCACCTTTTATGAAGAGAAAACCCCTTGCTCTGGTTAGCTTGTGTCTTGGAATAATAGGCATGCATCTTGATGATATTATTGGGGATTTAGAGGTTTTAACCAGTTTCCCACCAGACATTAAGGTAGGTATCTTAGTTGTGTTATGATTATTAACATCTCAGTTGTACATAAAATTGCAGGTTCAGATATTTTAGTCTGTTAGTTTGGCATTGTCGATTTGTATTTAAAAAAATATCAACTATACAAAAAAAATGGAATGATACATGAGTTGCTTGTCAGAGATACTTGAGGTTTTTTTATTTATAAAAGGATCATTGTGGTGTAGTCTGAATTATTAAAATGAATTATCAACTTATCAGATGGCCGTTGCAGCCATTGCAAGAAGAAGAAAGTTGCTAAATGACGATGTCATCATTGCATCGGCAGAGAGCTCATGGGAGATTTTTGATTTATCAGATTCAGAAGTCACCGATATTCGCTTGTTGAAAGTGATAGAGATTTGCATGTGAGAGCCATGAACATAAGGTGAAAGTGGAATATTAACTAATACCTAATTACTTTCGACTTTTTTATGCAATATGAATTCATACGACTTTCATACACAGTCGTTGCAGCAACATCACATCATTTGGTGTTTCAGAATTCGTGAAGCATTGTCACTGTCTTGAGATATTGAGATGGGGGTATGTTGTTTTTGTTTCTCGTTTCATTCTGTAATGATTTTAGTAATTTTTAAAACCCAATATATTCGATTTGATATACCTCGTAACAGGCTAAGAACACAGTTAATATTACAGAGGATGTCCAAGAAGTGAACATACTGCAAGAAGCTCTTTAAGCTCCTTGAAACCAACGTTAAACAATGTTGAAGAGGATTCATGGGAGGAACTTGATACCACGGAGATTGTACACGGAGCACAGTTGTTACGTTGGCTTGTATGGGTATGCATAGCCTTTTTATTTTTTAACATTATGTGCAGTTCGATTTGGGTTATGATGTATCACTAACGGGTCAAATGGGTAAAGTAAAAAGAAACTAGCTCTAAAGAAGATAAGACCAAGTGGGTTGAACGAACCCAAGTAGTCGAAAGTCTTTTTCTAATGCATAACCTTCTAAATCATTTTATTACGAAAGAAAAGGTGAATGTTGTAATGATATTTTTATTAATCATATAATTAGGTAGTTAAACACTTGGCAGTTGCCTCGGCGCAAGGCTCAAGCCCCTGCGCTTTTGGTAGCAAAAGGCGCAGTTTCTTTAAAAGCGCACATGAGAGCAAGCGCACATGGTGCAGCATGTTATTGTACATCATGCTGCTGCTGCGTTTGTTTGATTTGATTATAAGTATGTTTTATGTTAACAGTGTAGAAGAGTAAATAGTTGGAATACCTAGGGTTATTCCTGTCGGAAATCGCATACTTAGGAAATCAGATGATCGAAATAAGAATATGATGATGAAGAAGAAGAAACCCTAACCCGGTCGGTAGGTGGAATCATCGACGCCGGTGATAGAGAGAGTATGATGGCAGTTTTGGCAGACCCACCGAGGAAGATTCGGGTCCACCGGCAGGGCCCGAGTCTTATCCGCCGCCGCAACCATATTGTTACTGCTGCTCTTCTTCATATCATATCATCTCCGATCCGATGATGATGATCACTGCATATGTTTCCTTCTTTCTTTCTGTGATTTTGGACGCAATCGATATACATACAACTTTCTTTCTTTCTTTGGGATAAACCCAATGTTACCATTCACACCCTCAACCATCTCATTTCACATAATTCCTCCTTTTTTTTCTTTCTAAACACAACTAAATACGGAGTTGCGTTTACTTTTACTAATAGGGTGCCCGTGCGATATGGCGGGGGTGACACTTTGCATTACGGCACTCGTCTGATAGTTTTTTTGTTCATAAGTGTTACACATGTCTAGTAACTAATAAATTTAGCATTTAAATTATCAAGTACTTCAATAAATCATTGATGCATTAAAGTAACCTACGAAAAAAAAAGTCTTAAACATAAAAGTTGAAAACTCAGTATGTGATCCATGCCTAACTTTTTGTAGCAATTGAAATAGATGTGCAATACTGTGTGTTAAATGATAAACATTAGTAGTAGTTTTTAAATTTAAAAACTTTGTTTCCCCGCTTGGTTTTTTAGCATACGCATATGCATGCACATTTTATAGTATGTTAAAAATGTGCATACGGTATCTAACCTCCGAACTGGTTGTAAACATACATGTGAGCTGTTAATTTCTATTGGTTTTTAAACATTCAATTATGTTTATGCTGATGCAAGTGCAGCAACAAACGATGTGTATGAATTTTAAGTTCACTCATTATCCAATATAGATGTTTATAAGCCGAGCTTAACATTTTTAAATAATTTTTGCTTAGGTCAAATTTATTGGGTGGTTTAAGGAGACAAAACAAACAAAAGGCACATTCGATATAATCATGAGAATCATCAAAGATTACAACAACTATGTGATGCACAATTTGGGTCAGTTATGTTAAGGTACGTATACTCTTATTAACAAAGTTCGGTGTTTCTTTTGTTCTTTTAGGTTAATATTTGAGTTAGTGTAAGATTTAATGTTACCGAAAAGTTGGTTGTTAAGATACATACGATGTGTTAGCATATATTGTTTTGAAGAACGCAAAAGCAATTTACACATATATGTATATCAACAACCAGCTCTTCACACTCTCATTCTCATTGTTTTGTTATTGGTAAAGTCTTTTAGGGCTCGACAGCTACAACAATTAAAACGGTTAAGGAAATAATAAACGAACCACATGTAAACATCATAAACCAACTACATGGATAGGGGCATGTTGCAATTTAATCTTGCATTTGCTTACATTTAGTGTTCATTTTTGTGTCCTCTCAGCACAAAGAAGCACAATCATAGGGTTGGGCTATTTCGCCACATGCTAAGCTCAAAGATTCATTGTTCCTTATCTTCCTCTCTATAATGATACTAATTTAATCTCCTGGGTACGCGTTGTTTAATCTTGTGTAATCCGTTGAGATATTTTGTTTTTGTACACATTCAGGTTGGTCACAAAAAGCAACTTATGTAGACTAGTTCAGGTTCGAAGGTGTGAATGTATGGAATCGTGTGTGTCTTAAAGTACAACTATTCTAATGTTTGTTCAATTCTAAGTGTAGTCAATGACTCAATGTATATGTTTATGTGATTAAATTTATTTCAGTTGAGGTTGTGGTTGTGTTTATTATCTATGATATGGTTTATACTATTAATAATTTGTTGTGGTATGGTCTAATTTACGTTACTCTATTTACTTTTATTTATTTCATTTGTATTATTAAATTTCTAGCCATTTGTAATTTTAATCAAAATTATACAAACTATCTATTAAACATTCTGTGGCATTGGTGGTATTTAATCACTTGACATTCTGTAGCTATTAAATATTCTGCGAAAATGATCAAGGACGTTGGGGTTAATCATTTGTACACTAAGGCATCATCTACTTGTACATTTTAATCCACACGTTAATACTGACCAAGACAACTACAGAAATGTCGACAAGAATGAGTAGGTTGTTACGGTACCTTTTGAATATTTTAAAGTATTATAGTTTATAAGATACGGTAAAAATACGTAAAAGAATTATAAGTTTGTTGTGGAGAGGGAAAGCGTAACTAGTTATTTATAATTTTATTAAAACTCAGGGATTTAAGTGTAATAAGATGGGTGGTTAAAAAATAATTATTGTTTAAAAGACCAATATACCCTTATTTTAAGGGTGTATTTATAAATTAAAATGGAAAAAGTTCTTATTTGTTCTGTATCTTAAAATGCACATCTCTCATGTATTATAATATAGTAGGGATATTCCTCAAGAGTAATTTTTGCCCCTTTTGGCAGAAACAAAATTTATTCAAAGTAAAATATTTTTTGGTATCGTAAGATATACCAAGTGCTAGTATTGTACCGGTAGGTAACAAACCAAATCGATACAGCTGGAACATCAGTACCGGTATCAATATTTATTTTTATGGTTTTCAATTAATATAAAACACATGGTGATATCCGTTTTAGCATATCAAGATGTTATTTTCTAGAGTTTTTCTTTTGGTTATACGTTGTATAATTAAATCTAGTAGTGTAGTAAATATTATTTTTTATATTCTGTAGTATGCACGTTCCCGCATCATCGTACTGGGGGACTTACTAGTTAACATACAAAAGATGGTTGGGTCACTTGATAGATGCTTGAAGTTATAAATTGATGATCAAGAGTTAATAAAATGTAATATCAGTTTTTATGTTTTTATATTTAATCTATTTTTTAGTGTAATATTCTATTCAAATTAATGTGTTAATGGAAATTGAATTACTTCCATCAATTACCATTAGGAATTTTAAAAATTCAAATGGTAAGTTTAAAAATAAAAAAAAAAAACCCTTCAGCCATCTCTTCTTTCTCGTATACATCTAATGAGTAATGAGAATCAAACCGTATAACTTCTCTATTTCTTTACAATCTTCCTCATCGTATCCAAATTACCAGAATTTCTGTTTTCACATATCAAATGATGACCAAGACCAACACATGTGAAAATCAATACATTTTCTTCCCTAACTGTATGATTGTCTTCACAGGCATAGACATTGCAAATGTTGGGAAGGATGAACCAACCAAATTGTTATTGACAGGGCTTCAAGCGAAATCCCTAGGAAACGACTCTAATTCAACTTTTCAACCAATATGCTATTAGGGGTGTTATGTCATTTAACTTCCATTCACAATTTTACAAACTTTCACCGTAATTAATTTCAATTCCTTGAAGAATAAAAAAACACATTTCACAACCAAACAGATTGTTAGAATACTTTCCTGATGTATGTAATATATACTCTTACTTGTCATCATCCTTTTGACCACCCCAGTCTCCACTCAAATAATGGCGAACTTGCAACAATACAGTCGAAAAATGCATAGAGTTTAGAACAAATTAAGGACTCAACGATTATCTATGAAGACAATGCAACCTACATAGATAATGCCAAGTCATGACGAATAATGGAACATTACTCCCACCATTGGGCCATTACCATGTCACTTTTACTCTAGTGGGTGTAAGTGTCTCCTTGTGATGGTTAATAAACTGAATAAGAATGAATTATATGCTATTGGGGAATTTTTAGAAATCGGATGATCAGAGAGGTGTGTAGTCACTCTTAGATCAAATTATTTCGGTGGTTCTACCGAATAATTCAATCGGATACAACTCTGATTTTTGGAGAATGAACAACAGCATGCGTTTTGTGTGGAATTCTTGTGAACCAGTATGACAACTTGGAATTATAACAACTCGAATAAGCGTGCACTCCCGCACCTCCTAACTTGTTCGATGTACATAATTCCCTTTGGTCACCAAGTTAATCCCGATTACACTAAAATATCTAACATATGCTTTATCTCAAAACATAAATCTAATCATTTCCAAGAATAATGAAGTAGAAATGTCTGGGTAACGTGATACTATAAACATGACATAAGTTTTTTTCTTTTTTATGGTTGCTACGGAGCACACAACTGGATGGATATATCTGGAGGAGAAGCTTCTGAGTTCTGACTACTTGGCCCACGCAACTGCATCAACCTCCGTTTGGGCAGATTTATATAATTCCAGCCTCTTGGCCAAGTCCAATCGCCTCTGCATTATTGCTGGATCCTCATCCAGCAGTTTAGCCAATTGCTTACCCTGTCAACCAACCTCAGTTCACAATATGACCTTCACTAATCAATCTAATTGTGCCAGTATGTGATACTCACCTCTTTTGCACCCAACTCGGTGAAAAAATGGTCAAGTAGGCTACGCTTAGCCTCACGCACTTGACAGTACACAATAGACTTTGGGATAGAGTGTCGTAGAGTCCCAACCACCATGTGGATATAAGACAACACATTCGATCCTGCATCATCAACAGACAGAATTAAGAAGATGAATTGGGTGCGAGATGTGATATCATGACTTCACTTACCGACTCGACGAAGATACGAATCATTATATCGATCAAAAATTGAGTGAGTTGGATTCCCCCCCTTTTCAATATCTTGTGGAAGCTTGCGGAAGAAATCAACTGTCAAGTAACTGCATTCCATATCAACTAACTGTATAGTAGCTCTCTTGCTCTCGTTTCTCATCTTATCTAATGACTCAGCAGCTGCATTCATAACTTCCGCTCTCAGGGATGGGTATTGCTTCAACTCCTAGATATACAAGTGAGACAGACAAACCATTGATTTATGATTTCAAAACGAAATGATATTCATGTTCGCTGTTCAATAAAACCAGAAAGATCAATAGTCCATAAACAGAGTAAGATCTCGAGACTAACCGAGGTCTCATTAATTGACTTGTGTACCAGATCCTTCAGTACACCATGAACCTGAAGCCAATAAGAAAGAGAAACGAATCAAATGTTATAACTATTATCTCAAAATCAATATAACATTTTACATGATTGTAGACTGCAGAAATAATGCATTAAAAAAATGAACTACACAAGGTTACAATCTAGACCAAGCCTTCACCTTCTTAATGGTAATATGAAAGTTTCTAATAATAATGACAGAGCTTTCTGTGTAACCCATAGAATGTACAAATGAACTCTGTAAAAAAGAGAAACTTGGGTGCTTACCGCATCAACAGCTGCCTCGGCAGGACCTTTGATAGTTATTAAAGTAGATTCAATCAGACGGCGGTATCCTTGTTCAGGAGCTATTAAATGAGGCTGATATCCATCAGCTTCCGTGATCAGTTTTCTCACGTTTTCCATAGCAAGTTGTTTGTCAAATTGTAATCGTTTCAAAGCAGCAGGAAGTTGATTATCAAATACACTGTAAACTTTATCGCCACCCGGGTCGTCTGTAAAGCATAAGCTCAATAGTTACAGAGATATTACAATAATTGAAACACTTGAACAAAAACATGAAGCTCCTTCTGATACATACATGCCATCAAGATGTTCTTTGAATGTTTGATCAAAAGCACGACATATTTCCATAATCATATACAATTTTCCCTGCGATGCAGAAAGAAAAAGAGAAGCATGCAATGTAGTTAACACAATGTACAAAGAGACAAACTTTCACTAAAGGGTTCTGAGTTCTAATTTAATAGCTAAGACTACACATCACATTAAAAAAATAACGAGACCACATATCACCTTATATAAATAACTAACATCTAGATTAAAAGTCACAGTTAAGCATCATCTGAGAGATATTTAAGATTCAGAAATGCAAATTAAACCAAAAAAAGATTTGAGAAAACAAGGAGATGCTTACTCCAGCATCAATAGCAATGGGCTTCCCAAGACGACTCAATTCTGTTTCAAGTTCAATAATCGTTTTGTTGATCAGGGATTGAAGGCCTGGAATTCGTGACTTAATGACTGTTTCCAAATGCTGAAACAATAAATATCTTTTAATAAACATCCTATAATTACTCAGAAAGGAGAAAGACAAACACACCTAACTTAGGCATAGAATTGCAGCAACCGTCAATCTTGATTCTAAAGATGATTACCTTGGAGAGCACTTTCCCTAGATGCACAGAGCCCATTTTGCTAGCAAGATGTCTATACTCTGGAGTATTGGCAAAGTACTCCTGCTCCCTCCTCCGAGCAGCAATCATGTCAACACTTTTGTTAATATCAGCTTGAGATCGGTTCACAACACCAATCCAAGGAAACTTTAGCTTATAAGATTTTCCTTCCAATATCTGCATAGTGCATCTTCATTTAATTGCAGATAAAAGAAGCCTAAAACCTCGGAAAAATATCAAGGCTACTGTATCAATTACTTTCTCACTTTGGTGGTCATGTAGGATTCAATAAAAGAACGCCTCTAAACATGTCAAGAGGACTAGAATGCATACAGAGCACTTTAATAATACTGAATCCATATCAAACCTACTTCCCAATACAACAACTAGTCTGATTACTTCAGCATTTAATGCCCTGCCCCCCCCCCCCCCCCCCCAAACCAATTATGTAGAAGATGAATCAACTCACATCTTTGGAGTTGATAAGTAGTGAACATGCCATTCAGAAGTCAGTTGTGATGAAACGAACAGAGTGGTTTTTAGTCAGGCACTTGGTTTTAAAAAGTTTTGAGGTGCTCGAGGCGTTGAAGCCCAAAAGCTGAGGCACAAGGCAGGAGCTTTAAGCACGTGAGGCGTTTGGTATTTAAAAACTGTTTATTGATAATATTTTAAATTTTAACTTGCTAATGTTTTAAACACTAAAAAAAATAGTAAAACAAATACATACAAAAAAGCGCCAGGTACATGAAGTGCCACCTTTAGTAAAATACATAATATTTGAACTTTTTAATAGATAATAATTCAAAAGTGTTACTTTGTACGTGATATATGTGAGCTTTTTTCAAACCAAGGCCAGGCAGTTCCCTTTGGGTATTCAACATTTAAAAGGATTACATATTTACAGCTAGATTAAAAGCATAATGTATAGAATGACACTTGGCTGGATTATCATTTAAAGGGTTCTTATAAAAGAAGCACAATTATGACAAAACTAAAACTCAAAGCCCAGCTTACATCAACCGCATCAGTCCCCTTGTCCATAAGATCAATCTTCGTCAAAACACCAAACGTCCTCTCCCCTGTACATGCACATTTAACCAAGAAAATTTAACATTTAACAAATAACAAATGAAAATTAAATAATCATCAATCGTGGAACCGGCACGCATGATAATGTTAAGAAACCATGTTAACTTGAATGCCAGGCAAACTGAGTAATATTATGTTGAGAACTGCAAGAACCACATAAAACACTTGCACTTTTAGTTTTAAGTTCAATACATAAAGCGTTACATAACCGCATATCTCTCTCTCCCCCTCCCTCTCCTTCTCTCTCTCTCTCTCTCTCTCTCACTATATCTGGTGTGCACTACGTTCAAATGCTTATGTGGTTCTCTACTTCAAACTGTTTTTGTCTTGGCATGCCCTACACACACACAAACATATATATGACGGTAGCAACTTCAACATTGCTATTAGAATCAGCCTTTTTTAAAAACTGAATCAAAGTGAAAAACATCATATCATAACCAACCACTAATTCCATCATTCCATGTGAAAACAAGATGCATAGGTTGTCATAAAACTTATTTATGACAAACTTTACACATTTCCAGTTTTATAATCAACTAAGTAGCATTTTACAATGTGGAGCAAGGTTATTCTAGCTGTCTGAACTTATACGTCTTTGGTTTGGGAAAAAGTGAAAGACGTTGCAAATAATCCACACTGCGCTCTTTTAAAGCACTCATAGATTGCACATTATCTGCATGACAAATCTTTCATGCAATGTTCAGCATGCACCGCTGCAAATGTGTATTGCATCACCACTAGAAAAAAGAATACAGAGCCACTAGACTATTAAAATAGAATGCAGAGCCACAAGAATTCCTAAATCTCATTGTCTCCCAATGCAATTGTTAAATAAATCATTATATGCATCTCTCAGTCTCTCAGTATTAGTTTTTTCCAGCTTTTTTGGTCTAACCAAATCACATAAGAAAATGTATCTTGAGAGCCAATTTTTTGTTCGATCATGAGTCACCGTTATGTTATTGCATCAAATTACTCAAACAAGTGAATCATCCATAGAAAAGGAAAAGTAGAAAATCCAAACTACCACATGAAGGTTATATCGTGAGAAGAATATTTTACAAACCTTGTGGATCTACCTCACGGGCAATTTTGATAGCGTCTGATGTAGCCAGATCTTGATTGGCAGGAGAAACTGCCAGAATAATGCAGTTAGGCTGCAAAGCAAGCAGATAAATAATTTTCAATATATGATGATACGCAGAAACCACAATACTCTGTTGAAAAGACTACTACTATACTATTTTAAATGAAGCATCAGTGCAATGGAAAAGTTGCTTTTTTGTTGTAAAGCATCCAAATGATGCTATTTTAAAGATTTGCCTACAGGAAAATAGAGGCTAAAAAGTCGATAAGCACGTGCAAGAAATGTTTACCATAATTTGCTACAGAACAAAGGGAGATGTTTAACAGGTCCCCAACATATATGAGCAGGAAATGTGGGAAAAATCTTTGCAAATGCAGAAAACATCACTTAAAAGTTGAATAAAATGTACCTTCTCTATGTAGGACCGCACCATATTTTCAATGTCTTGCACAATGCTCTCTGACTGGCCCTCTACAAAGATCATACAGGAGTAATACGAGAAAGATCATTGAAACTACCACTTACCTAAAATTTGCAACAGCAATAAAAAAATAAAAAGAAGTTGTGATGCTAAACTCACCAACAGCTACTTTTGTCAGACCAGGAAGATCGATCAGGGTCAAATTCACAACTGCCAACATCATACGTAATACATTAACAAGCGTGTCCTTATTTATGTTTTTAATCAAGCAGAGTGATCTCATAGCATAAGAAACCAAATGCATGAACAAATCAACACTCAAAGCTTCTAAGTCGAAGAGGCATATAGCAGTTGTTAATATTAGTCCAAGTATCAGGAATGTTAGGTTAAGAAGGTTAAAAAAAATAGTGTAGCAATCTTTGCTGAAGAGTTAATAATACTCAAATATCCAGCTAGTTGTACCCCAAAAGAGTAGATAAGGGATGCATAACAGATAAATAAACACAAGGAAATGCCAGAAACAAGCAAGCAAGCTATCTCACCATTGGGAGAATAGATGCTGAGATATATAGGGACAGATGAAATCTGTTTGGTTCGACCTGTCTCACGATCAGTCTCATCAGCAATCTCTTTCCTGACAGCAGCTGCACAATAAAAGTAGTGAGTCTGAATAGAAAACAGTTAATGTGAATGATTGTGTTAAGGAAGTTGAGAAGAGCAACGAAGCTACAAGTATTAGAGTGATATCCAAACAGAGACAGAGACATACCAAAATCAGTAAACCTCTTTTTTGGTTGGTGAGCAAACTCGGCATATTCTCTTCCCTCATCAATTCTATGAAGCTGTAGAACAAGGGGACGTCGTGTAACAATCCCTGCATACATATTATTAGTCTGGTTAAACGGCGATGCGAAAAGGTGAGAATCATGCAAGAAATGTAATTACCAGATCCACGAGGCAAAAAATCCTTGCCAACAACACTCTCCAGCACAGATGACTTTCCAGAGCTCTAGAATGACAAAGCAGGAAAAGTTATTGCGCTGTTAAGCGCATTGGTTGTAGAAACCAACTTGCGAATTTAGGGTTGATTAATGGCAGATCTAAAAGTGAAATAGAGATTTAAAGAAAAAGGTACAGCAACTAACGATTGATGAAAAGGTAAAGGGTATGTAGATGCAAATGAAGATCTGGATCTGAAGAGCGAGAGAAGTACCTGACCGCCGACGACGGCGATAGTAGGGAGGGCGTCCCAAAGGGTGGGGAGGGAGGATCCTTCGCCGAAATCACCAAGGGCGGTACATGCCCTCTGCAGTTTGTTCACCAGATTTATCAGATTCTCCATTGCTTCTTCTCAATTAGTAGAAGATCGGAGAGTCAAAGCCTGGTGGTGGTGGTGGTGGTGGTGGGAGAGATCCTCGGGTGGATTGATTGATTGATTGAATGGCAACCTGACCTTGTCCGCGTCTTTCCACAAATAATAATTTTCAAACTCTCTCTCTCTCTAAGGAGAAGAAACTTTGAATTTAAGCTTTCAAAATAAAGGGTACTTTTCCTTACTTATAAACATTTTCATTTGCAATTTCTTATTTAATTATAAACATGTATTTTTTTGTGTTTTAAATCACACGTGGCGTGTTTAAATTCGTTTGTGTTAAATGTATCATGTTTAATCCGTTTAACAGAATAATAACACATTTTGTTAGCTATATTAAAATATGTCAACCTTTCTCGACTGCTTCTTCAACCTAACATCTCTGTTTTTAAAACCACACTTCCTAACAGATCATCTTTTATCATCTCAAATAGGTCACTAATAATAATTTATCTCCAATGATTCCTAACAGGTTTCGAATGTTACAAGCTAAAGTCATACAACTCTTATTTTACACACCTTAAGTCATATTCAGTCATTCATTCCGCATTTTAATTTCAATTTTATAGCATGAAACACACACATATATGTGTATGTATATAAAATATTAAAAAAATAATCATCCAAATTCTTTAGTACTCTTGTGTATTAATATCATATCTATTGTACACAATTTTGGATTGAGTTGAGATTAACTGTTGGTGCCGTAAAGAGTGTGAAGATTGATGATGCTTGAAAATTATGTCTTTGTTGTTGATATTATTGTTTGTTTATGAATGTTAAATTTATTGTGTTTGATAGGATCTCTTGGTGGTTTTTGTATAGATTGGGTGAGGCTCAGGTTTTTAAGCCTATTTTGTTAGGCCTTTTGCATTTGGGGATGGTGAGTACCTTGGGTTGTATGTTTCGAAAGCCTGTTATCAATAAAATTTACCGAGGTGTTTTTAACAAAAAAAAAATGTTAATTTTCTTCATACAAGTGTGTTTATATAAGTTTCATAACTAAAACTTGAAGTCCTTATACCTAAAATCATATTCATTTTTTTCACATGGTATTCATAACATGAAAAACACACGCATATATCTACAATTAAACCATTTGTTGTGGTTCACGTTTAGGGTATTGTCACATCCTGACCTGCAGCGGAATAAAAGTCGGGGCATGATTGGGTTATCACCAAAGCTCATGATATTTACTAATAAGTTTCATATTTATTAAATTGAAATTAACTTCAAATATCCAACACAAAATTCATGCAACACAAACAATAAACCAAACGATTGTTCCAACGAAATAAATTGTTTATTCTTCTAAGGCCATCCTATGTGTTTCGTTCCTCAGCTTGTTCACCTGTATCATGCGTAAAACAGAGAATTTTGGTCAACAAAAGTTGGCGAGTGAAACTTGATAAAACATTTAAATAATTGAATTTTATGTTTGTTAAATAAAATTGTGCATGAATCACATGTGAGCAAATGTATATATGTAACCAATCAAAAACCACATAGTATGAACATATGACATAATGATGTATTTGAGATAAGGCTCAATCAAACGGAGCCGATCTATTGAGGCACTTGATGCTCAACCCGTATCCCACGAAGAACTGATGGGCCTAATGAAATGATTGCACTTGAAATGATAAAATGTATCCACATAACAACAATACACATTTGATCACGAAATGATATTAGCACAAGCGTTAAATAAAATAAAATAAAATAAATAGTACGACACATGATACACCCCAAAACATGATTAAAACGGGGAATTTATAGAGATTCACTCACAGTGGGTGCGTATTCTTGAGTGGAAATGAGAGCGCACGAGCTGCGGATTTAACCGACGAGGAAGTACTAACCTAAAATAATAACGCGATAACTCGATAAATAAATAGACTAATATTTTGGTTAAAAACCTTTGCTTAGATTTTAAAGTTAATTTTATGATTTCTATAATTGAGCCCTTGATATTATGTATTTTTAAGTATTTTAAACATATTTTCTTTTCATATTTAACCATAGAATAAATTAATTAAAAATAAAAATATTAAAAAAATTCTTGTCAGACTGACAAGTCTGACAACCGGTTCGACTGTGTTTGTAAGCATGCGTGTTGAGACTCGAACCCGTGACCTCTCGGTTGCGTGCACGCAGCTCTTCCAACTGAGCTACGTGTCTAACCCGAAAGAATCTGGATTTTAATTATACTTATACACGTGTTAAGTTCATTCGAATTTAATTAAGTTTAAAAAGAATTTTAAGTAATCCGACCGGTGTGAACCAAGGGACTCGAACCCGAGTCCTCGGTGATGTGATGCACCCAGCCCAACCAACTGGGCTGGGTGTCTAACCCGACAATATTCGAATTTTAATTATATTTATATACTAACTATGCGTATACAGAAATGGTAGATTTAAAAAGGATTTAAAGTGGTCGGGCCGGTGTGTATGTTCAGGTTTGAAACGGCGACCTTGTGTTTGGTTTGCACCCGGCCCAACCAGTTGGGCTGGTGCTTAACCCGATTAACATTCGTATTTTATTAATAAAAAACACACATTACTCATCGTCTTCTTCGTTTTGAATTGAACCAGTTTTATACCCGCCCATTTTAATCTCTTTTACCACTGTTAGAACTGATGTACATTAAGCTAATTTAACTGAAACAACTCAAGAGAAGGGAACAAGGATTCTACCGATTAACTGAGCCGGTGGGTTACTATGTTCCGGCAACCTGATCTGTTTCCGGCGAGGAAAGATTCCGGTGACTGTCTTCCGATGAACATGGATGTGAGAGAGAGAATAAGGCGAGTAATATAGGACGTAATGAACGATTTTGGACAGAGGTTGCATTCGGTATTTATAGGGTGAATTTGGGCTGGCTTTAGGAAATCGAATTCTGTGATTGGCAATTTGCCGTAAAGGTGACAGCCGGTCAGATTCCAATTTACCAAAAATAATCACAAGGCCAGTTGTTGGAAAGTTCAAAAAGAAAAGGAAAGGCGCGTTGTTAGGATCTGGTTAGTTCCAGGTTTTCACTCAGCTTCAAAATAAAAGTTTTAAGTTTCTAACATATGCACATCTAGTCTGTGCAGTGTAGAGTGGTGTTTGTTGCGTGTGTGTAATCCGGGGAACCCGTGTTCGATCCCGGTTCACCCCTTTTTTTGAGTTTTTATTTAATTAATTTATTTTAAGTTAAATCTTGTTAGATAATAAATATTAAGTGTTTAATTGATTAATTTCTTTAAATTTTAATTATTATTTTACCTTTAAACATATATTTTTATTTTATATATATATACATTGGAATGTTGTAATCAATAAGTACTAACCGAACGACGCAGAATAAATATAGTTTGATTGATAAATTGGGGCGGGTTTTCGAAACCCGATTTACACAAATGGTACAGTATCCCCTACTTTTAGAAATTTCGTCCCGAAATTTAAGTAGTAGTTGTAACCGGAAAGAGATGCGGGTACTTTTCGCGCATTGAGTCTTCACGTTCCCAAGTAAACTCGGGTCCTCGTTTTGACTCCCAACGCACCCTGACGATTGGAATACTGCTTCGCCTTAAACGCTTCTCACCGAAATCCATGATTTCCACTGGTCTTTCAACGAAGTGCATTGATTCATCAACTTGAATGTCTTCTAAAGGGATATGGAGGTTTTCGTCGGCGAGGCACTTTTTCAAGTTTGATACGTGGAACGTGAGATGTATTCTGTTGAGTTCTTCTGGTAGGTCAAGCTTGTACGCTACAGGATCTACTCTTTCGAGAATCTTGAAAGGTCCTATGTAGCGTGGTGCTAGCTTGCCCTTTTGTCCGAACCGAACCACTCCCTTCCACGGTGATACTTTCAAAAGTACTTGATCACCAACGCAAACTCCAAAGGCTTTCGTCGTTTGTCGGCATAACTCTTTTGACGACTTTGAGCCGCTAGAAGATTGTTTCGAATTTGAAGGATTTTGTCGCTTGTTTCTTGAATCAACTCAGGTCCGGTGATTTGCGCTTCACCAATTTCGTGACAACATACTGGGGATCGGACGACCATATAAAGCTTCAAAGGGGCCATACCGATACTTGAATGATAGCTATTGTTGTACGAAAACTCGACTAACGGTAGATGAGCGACCCAATTCCCTTTGAAGTCTATGACACATGCTCGAAGCATGTCTTGAAGGGTTTGGATGGTGTGCTTAGATTGACCATCAGTGTGAGGGTGAAAGGCGGTGCTGAGGTTTAAATGTGTACCCAAAGCGGTTTGTATGGCTCGCCATGTTCGTGAAGTGAAACGACCATCACGGTCTGAAATGATGCTTAACGGTAGACCATGACGGCTTACGATCTCGTTGATGTAGATACGAGCTAACTTCTCGTTCTTGAAATCCTCGCGAATCGGAATGAAGTGAGCTGATTTTGTAAGACGGTCAATGATTACCCATATGGTGTCATACCCACTGGAGGTGCGAGGTAACCCGGTAATGAAGTCCATGGTTATGTTTTCCCACTTCCATACAGGTATCTCGGGTTGGACAAGAAGTCCTGATGGCCTTTGATGTTCAGCTTTCACTTTGGAGCATGTAAGGCACTTGGAAACAAAAACAGCGATATCCTTCTTCATGCCAGGCCACCAGTAGGTGTATCGCAAATCCTGATACATCTTATCGGCTCCTGGATGTATAGATTATCGTGTTTTGTGCGCCTCATACATGAGGAAATCACGAAAGTTGTCGCGATCGGGAATCCAAATACGGTTTAAATAGTACAGAATACCATCGGATTTGGTTTCGATTTTGAGTTCAGCTCCACACGATAGCTCATCGCGTACGTCATTTTCCGTTATGGAAGTATGTTGAGCTGCCCGTATTCGATCTTTGATGTCGGTTACAATTTGTGAACATAGAAGATGAATGGAATTTGCATAACCCTTTCAACTGAGTGCATCGGCCACAACGTTTGCCTTGCCAGGATGATATCGAATCTCACAGTCGTAATCATTGAGAAGTTCGACCCATCGTCGTTGCCTCATGTTCAACTTTTTGGTTAAAGATATGTTGAAGACTCTTGTGGTCAGTGTATATCTCACACTTGGTGTCATGGTGATAGTGTCTTCATATCTTTAGAGCGAACACGACCGCTCCAAGTTCTAGGTCGTGGGTGGTGTAACTTCTCATGTACTTTGAGTTGCCTAGAGGCATAGGCTATCACCTTTCCTCTTTGCATCAGAACACAGCCTAACCCTTGCCCTGACGCGTCGCAATAGACCACAAAGTCTTCGAAACCCTCAGGGAGTGTAAGGATAGGTGCGTCACAAAGCTTTTGCTTCAAAGTTTGGAAGGCCTCCTCTTGCTTGGGTCCCCAAATGAAGGGTTTTCCCTTATGAGTCAAGGCCGTGAGTGGAACGGCGATACGAGAAAATTGTCAATGAAGCGTCGATAATATCCGGCCAAGCCAAGGAATGACCTAACTTCGGTAGGAGTGTGTGGCGCTTGTCATTCTTGTACTGCCTTGATTTTTGAAGGGTCGACATGAATCCCTTTGTCATTAACTACATGACCAAGAAATTGTACATTTTTCAACCAGAATTCACATTTTGAAAACTTAGCGTAAAGCTTTTCAGTCTTCAAAAGTGTAAGAATAAGCCGAAGATGTCGCTCATGATCGGATTTTGACTTGGAGTAGATAAGGATGTCATCAATGAAGACTATGACAAAACGGTCGAGATAGGGTTTGCATACCCTATTCATCAAATCCATGAAGACAGCGGGGGCGTTGGTTAATCCGAAAGGCATAACCATGAACTCGTAATGACCATAACGAGTTCGAAAGGCAGTTCTTGGAATATTTTCTTCGCGCACCCTAAGCTGATGATAACCAGAACGAAGGTCGATTTTGGAAAAACAGGTGGCGCCTTGAAGTTGGTCTAGCAGGTCATCAATACGAGGTAAATGATAACGATTTTTAACAGTCAACCTGTTGAGTTCTGTATAGTCAATGCACATGCGAAACATTCCATCTTTCTTCTTCACAAAAAGAACAGGTGCACCCCAAGGCGACGAGCTAGGACGTATGAATCCTTTGTCAGTCAGCTCTTGCAGCTGACTGGCCAACTCTTGCATTTCGGATGGGGCTAACCTATAAGGAGATTTTGCGACTGGTGTAGCGTCAGGCATAAGATCGATTCAAAATTCGACTTCTCGCACAGGAGGAAGTCCTGAAACGTTGTCGAGAAAAACTTGCGGAAATTCTTTCACGATTGGAATATCTTCGAGCTTCCTTTCTTTGCCTTCCTTCTTGACGATGTGAGCTAGAAATGTGACGTAATCCTTGCGAAGATATCTTCGAGGTTGAAGGCATGGCATCAATTTGAGCTCTTTCGAAGGAGTTTCTCCAAAGATACGTAGCGTCTGACCGTCGGCGTTAGGATCTGGTTAGTTGCAGGTTTTCACTCAGCTTCAAAATAAAAGTTTTAAGTTTCTAACATATGCACATCTAGTGTGTGCAGTGTAGTGGTGTTTGTTGCGTGTGTGTAACCTGGGGAACCCGGGTTCGATCCCGGTTCACCCCTTTTTTTTTGAGTTTTTATTTATTTAATCTATTTTAAGTTAAATCATTTGTTAGATAATAAATATTAGGTGTTTAATTGATTAATTTCTTTAAATTTTAATTATTATTTTACCTTTAAACATAGATTTTCATTATTATATATATACACACACATTGGAATGTTGTAATCAATAAGTACTAACCGAACGACGTAGAATAAATATACTTTGATTGATAAATTGGGGCGGGTTTTCGAAACCCGATTTACACAAATTTTACAGGTATGGTCACCACCCATGCATATTGGAACAAACCCGCCACCTTTACACCACCACGCCACGTCAGCACCCCCTTCAAACGTGGTTAGAATCATTCCGGTTGGACGCCCACTCCACACCCAAAAACTGCAAAAGCCATGTCACGTGTGTGCTGACTCAGATCAATCACCCCGTCAACGCGAGATCAGAACACATATTAGCAACCATGATTAAGTTGAGGAAAAGTTATATTTTGTTGGACAAAAAGTCAGTTATTCGAAATGTGAAGACATATGATTACCTTTTGGGGTTGGCTAAATGCACCCCCCCCCCTTTATTTTTCGTACCTCCTTTCTAAAAAGGTTAGTTTTAAAGTTGTTAAATTTCACCCCTATAAAAATTCTTATTTTTAGTTATACACAAAAATAATTGATTAGAGATAATCTACATCAATTCTCTGCATATATGAAATTATGCTTCCAATTTGATTTTCTATTGATTTGAGCGTTCGAATACCTATTGCTCCAATCAATTAAGTTCATGTATTGATTTGAGCATTCTAATACCTATTGCTCCAATCAACTAAGTTCATGAACGAGAGAAACGATTGGTTTTGCACCTAACATTTTTTAGACGTATCGAATCTGATATCATCGATGATATCCGGTGAGTTTCGCCAACCGTCTGGTGTACGTGCACGTGGAACTGTACGAATTCAGAGCGACGTTGTTCTGGCAAACGCTAATCACTCTGTTTGAAACTGTACATGATGATGTTGTGGAGGCGGCGAATGTAGGTGGACTAGGGATGGCAATGGGTCGGGTATGGGTTGATAGAATTGTTATGTATTGGCAGGTATATCTAAATATTAGAATGTCTTGAACTTAAATATTTAGATATGGAGGAGAATCTACATAATTTGAATATTTAGATAGACCTGCTCATCTCTAAATATTAGATTGTCTTGAACAAGTATTTCAGTTGCCAACACATACGCAAACATCGAAGGAGATTGTGAGCCTTGCCGCTTCAATAATTTAGTTAAGGAAAAAAGATGAAGTTTTGTGACAAACCTTCTACTTTTTGGGGAAGGATTGCTAGTAGTTTAATTTTCAATTGACTGAAACTTGGATGAAAGTCAAAGATACAGTAAATTGTTTTATGGAAATCCGTATGTATATTACGTATAGATTCAAATTCGAGTTATAGGAAGTCGATAAAACCCTAAAAAATTGGGATGTTTCTTAATGTAGTTTTTAAAAAATTCGAAAATAAAAGGCTTGTTTGTACTTATTTGAAAACTTTAGAGGGAAGTGCAATCAGTAAAACTAAAAGAAATGGGGGTACATTTAGCAACACAAGTGACCATTGTCAAGCCTCTAAAAAGTAATAAATGTGAAATGATTGAACTATCCAAATACACTCATGTTTTAATCTACAAATACTCGCATTGTCACCAAAATTGGAGATGCTTGAATTGATTTGTTTAAAATTTTTACGTTGGATGGACCTCTTCTACTAGTAACTAATTCTTGGTTGCAACGTATATTTTTTTGAAACAAAAAGTTTCCAAATACAATGGTCGGTCAAATAACAGATGGATTCAAAATGATGATCTGCAAAGTAAAGACTCCGAAACAGCTTGTACGAGTGATAATCATTTGGTTGGCCTCTTCAATCTTCTTCTGAAAGTATCAAAAAACATGAAAACCACAGGCATGAAAAGCAGAGAGAATTGAAATATGGTTTTGGGATATACCTGCTGGTGAATCCAAAAACACCTTTCATGACTGAATCTACATCCACATTGTGAGCTTTCATGATTTTATCATGGTACATCTTGCTCCCAATCTCAACAATCTTTTCCTCCACCTCTTCTAGTGTTTGGTCCACATCCAGTTTTAGCTCTCCTTTTCTTATAACCGTCACATTGAAACCATTTGCCTTGGCTTCCTGGTAGGTATCCTACACTTACAAACATAAACCAATAAATGCAAGCTTTTCACATTACACTTGTTATCATCACAAATATATTCCTTGTAAGCATGGAAACCAAACAAGTAACAGATACAGTTTTACGATTAGTTAAGGTATTAGTTTCCTATTCTAAATGAGTAATTGTGTTAACTAGTTCGCCAGTTATGTCACTCTGTATTAAAAGGCTTTTCTTGTAATCATAACATTCAGGCAATAATTTTTTATTTATTTCCATCTATCTTTTGAGACTTATCAGCCCCTCGTGCGGATTATGTTACACTTATCTTACAAAGAGTAGCACATTGTGAATGTGTTACCAATAATAGATAACGATAAGGAAGATGACCTTTGGCACAACAAAGATATGATCTGGCCAATGCTATAGCATAAGGTTATGATAACTATTCCTTCTGTGGAACTCCTATAGGCGAAACAATGACTACTAACTAACCTTTGGCAATTGTGGCACAACAAAAGCATTGCCATTTCCAAGCATTTCCATATGTGTCTGTATAATATAGCAAAGATTCTTGCAGTCACCAGCATCCTCAAAAGCAATAATATGGTGCGGTTTTGGATCTAGTTCAAGATCTGATGCCATCTCTAATGAATAGAATCCTATTCTCTAATCTTCATCTCCATCAATATACATCTCAATGCACTGCAAACATACAATGATAAATGTTTTTAGTTTTTACTCCCTCCCTCCCAAAAAGAATCCTTTCACGCTCTTAATACTCATTGTACTTGCTGACAACGCCCTGTAGGGAATGAAGGGATGGATACTTACCAGTAGATATGGGAGATCAAGCCACCAATAATAATCTATTTCCTCCTCGTCTCCATACTCACTGTACTTGCTGACAACGGCCTGTGGTCCAAACAACTCCATCTCCCTCTTCAACTTATTTATTTTTTCTGCAATGAACTTCTTCCCTTTATCAGGAACCTTATCCATAATATCAGCAGCATCTTGTATCTCTTTCTCCGTAATCCATCTGTCCAAGTCCTTCCTGAAATCCTTCATAGCAGCTTTGGTTTCCGGATCATTCTCAGCATTATAAGAATCTATAAATCCACGAGACCATTTCTTAGTGTGCTCCCAAAACTCTTTCCCGGACTTCTTGCCAAGTTTAATAGACCCGTCACTCCCTTCTATCACAGTTTTTGAACTTTTTAGATTCTCATCTACAACCTTTACATCGTTGCTGCTTCGAAGAATATTTTGAGAATCGAGGTCCACATTCCCCAAGGTTTCAGCAAAAAGTGCTTTCCTTTGATCTAAATAATCATCAAGAAACTCTTGACTCATTGTTGTTGCTGGTGGCGGGCCCTTCCATCGGGGTATAATCTTCTCTGGAGGATCATACAAGCTAATTCCATCTATAAAAAGTGCCATAAGATTGTTTAGGATGATAATACTTTATCTAAGAAAAAAAGGATTTTATCAATTTCATATACTAAAGAAGACTATATACTACAAAAAAAATCAACTTGCTTTTGAGAAAAAAGCTATTAATAAATAAAATAGAATTCTAACTTGCTGTTAATTCTGTCACATATTTAGTAAATCAGAGAAAGAAAATCAGTCCTCTTGAATTTAGGAGTCAAACAATGCATCTTTTATGGGGAAATGGAAATAAATCAGATAAAGAAAATAAGTCCGTTTGAATTTAGGAGTCAAACAATGCATCTTTTATGGGGAAATGGAAATGCATCCACGGACACAAATCGACACAGCAAAGCGTATGTCATATAAAGCGTGTCTAAAATAAATTACCTGCTCCGTAATCAAGATTTTCAATATTGGAATGAAGATATTCATGCAGATGGCCTAGTTTCTCATTTTCTTTCTCAATTTTTTCCTCAAGACCCTTGAAAAACAAGGCCTTATCTTGAGTGTCCATAAGATAGAAGGGATCCCGGCCCATCAGCTCATTTTCTCGTACTTGGAACACAATTTCCCTAAGCTTCTCATCTTTCATCCATTCAAATTCGCTTTCGTTTTCGTCACGTTCAAGCTCTGAGACTAAATTTAGATCTTCTTTCACCTTTTCTCTAGCTACCATGTAATTGTTTCTAAATCCACCTCTAATCTTCTCAACCAGTGGCTCAAACTCATGAAAATTATCCTCAATCCACTTCTCAGGCTTTGCTCTTTCTAATTCCCCACCACTACCTTTAGCACGCTCATCTTTAGAATCATTGTTGTTGTTCAAAAGATCCCCATCTCCCGCCATACTAGTATCCTTCCAGGACTGGTTTAAACTTGGTGCCATATTGCCAAACACATCATCCTCACTATCCCTCTTTGGAACTTGATGTAAGTTATTAGTTTCAGGTTCTTTTTTTTCTCTTTCTTATGAAGATATTCTCTTGCTTCCTTAACAGAACTAATAATCCTTAACTTCACAGCTTTGCAACTTGGTGTCGCATTGTCAAGTACTTTTTCCATATCAAATAAGCTCGACCCTTCGCCTTCCACAGCCTGTGGAACGTCCAGCCTTAGAGCATCAGAAGAAGAATTTCCTACGTCTTGAATACTTGATCCACCTTGTGGAAGCGAAACATCAAAAGGCGCAGGATTCACTTCCTTTCCATCTGGTTGATTGTCTATGCTTTCTCCATTACTTTCTATTTCACGTGCATGCCTTGCCATTGCTCTAATTTCTTGAATTTTGTCCAAACAGGTATCGTCCAATGCCTTTACCTTCACAATGCTGTTCATAAGCTCTTCCTTATCTAGTTGTGGCCGTTCTTTAAACACTGTCATTTCAGGCTTGGGCTCAGGCTCCTTAGAATCTTGAATGACTTCCACGCTACCCTTTACAGATTTTTCTTTTGCCATCCTTGCTTTAATTTTTCTTCTCAACATCTCCTTTTCTAAACTAGAATACCCTTCCTTCTTATCTCCCTTCCCTTTTCTACACAAAGCTACAAATAGAAGAAAACCACAAAATACCGTCACTCCCACTCTAGATAGTTTTGCAGGATTTCTAGTAAAACTTCCAATAAACACCGAGGAGTTTACGAAATTTGCAAGTGAAGAATTTGGTGGCTTTCCCATCTCCATCTCTTTAGCTAACAAGTTGGCATTGTGTTCTACATTATTTAAGAGTTCATCTTGAATAACATCTACCTTGTCTACTTTACTCCAAAAGTCTGCACCAGCCTTGTGCTGATTAGCCCAACTCTCCAACAAAAGTGCGTTGGATGTTGAAGCATCATCCCTAGTGCGAGTGTTTTCATCAGGAATCCCCAAAGTGGACGGGGAAGTGTTGATGGGATTCTGACGCACCTGTTGTTCTATGAGCTTTTTCCTCAAATGGTTTTTCCTGCGCCCGGTTGGTCTGTTGAAATGAGCTGAAACTCTGAAATTTCTGGAGATTTGAAGAGGGAATCTGAAGAATGTTGGTGGGTTCTTTGTATAAAGTTTAACGGAATATCTGTCAGAGAGAGAGAAGATATGTGGGTTTTGGATCTCCATAAACGACTACGGAGAAGATGGATTTGGGGGTTTTCGGTTGAGAGACGACTAAATCCTCATATTAGCAACTGGTTCTTCCACACTGTAAAAAAACCAAAAACATATTAAGGAATAATACAAGTAGTATTATTTAAATAATAAGACTAGAAGGATAAGAACTGTAAACATGTCTACTAACTAATCAGACAAGCTACGGATTGAAAGACGGAGAGATACTGGAAAGAATGATGAAGAGTTCATCAGGAACTTCCAATCTGTGGGTTCAAATTCAAACTTCAGAACAGCGATAGAAGGAACCCGAACAGATGCCAATGGAAATCGATCAGATCATCGACCAAGATTGATATTGAAGGCTGGTTATATAACTGCACCCATTTCTTCTCAATCGATCAAACATCGGAAGATATGAAGTCATGCAATGGCAAAACAAGCGGGTCGGTCAAAACGAGCAGATTTAATACATGTCCAATATGGGTCAAAATTGGTCCTGATCAAGAGAGGCTCGGGTTCTAGCTATAGGTTCGGGTCAAAACGGGAATTGAAGGAACAAAAGAATTAAGCAGAAACTGTTGAAAAAACAACAATAAGCAGAAAAAAGAAATCAAAATTCACAAATTTGATGATGAGGTCATTGAAAAGTGATGCTGAGATGTGTTCCTGCCCTAATGGAATGAATCTAGCGAAGTAAATAAGACTTGTACCCTCTGATTGCATCACGTAGGCGTGTGTTTGAATGAAAACAAGTGAACACCACCGATTTACCTAATTGACATGAAATTGGAAGAGTTAATATAACAACTTACTTACTAAAGTGAGTATCAAAGGTGCTGATCAGAACTACACTGCAGGCTGCTAAAATGCGCAGGGCATCAATTCAAGGAAGAAGATTGATTCGCGAAGCGCTCCTTCTTTCCGTCTGTTTTCCTTCAACCCAATCTCACCCTAAATAATACCTTCTTCTTCTTATCTTATTTTCAAGTATGCCCTTTAGAAATATTTACACGCACCAAATAGAGAGATTATTTATAGTTTCGCCTAATAAACATTTTGTCAACAGCTTTTCTAATAAGGTCAACTGACTTAAGAAGTCCTAAAATTAAAATCTCTCTCTATCTGAAGCAACAAAACCCTAAGTTCAACAATTAAAAACCATAAACTATACGAAAATTAGGTTTATCTTCAACAATGCAGAACACAAAATGAAATTAACACTAGTTCATGAGTGAATTATACACGAACGATTGTTAGTACCAGTTGGGAATTACGAACATGAAACTGCATAATAAAAAGGAGTACAAAGAAGATGATATACCTGCTGAGCGATTAGGGATAGGAATATGTTGCAAGAAGTGTGTTAATGGTGGATTTGGTTGCTGTGTTATACTCTTGTTCTGGGTTCGGCGTGATTAATAACTCAAAAATCGAGCATAAGGCCAGCAATAAGTGTTGTCACGGTGGATTTGGTTGCTGTGTTAAATCTAGAGTCATCCTGGGGACACCCAAATTTTATTTTGACACTCTTTCATGCGGGTTGCATAGGCTCATGTGTCCTTGCATGGGGTTAGGGTTTCCCGACAAAGGCAGCAGACCGACATGTCTGCGTGGAAACACGCGAACCTTGTACCCATGCGCCCCGCAGAGGCCCATGCGGGTCGCATAGGGTACCAAGAATCAGAATATAACCTCGTACACATGCGTGACCTAAAGTTGATGTGCATGTTTGAACTCATTGCGCCCCGCAATAGCCTCTGCGGGGCGCATGGACCCTCCAGAAAGGCTATAAGACCATGCATTATCGTTGGTTATCGTACGAGATTTCCAATTCCATAATAAACCTTTCAAATCACAATCACGTATACTCACAGTATGTCGTGGTTTTTTGGAATATTCGGTGAGGATTCTAACGATAGTGTTGTTCCAGACTCATACGAGACCGCCATTTCTGATTCTTACAAATCTTCGTTTCAGCCCAACCATTACGAGGAAGTTGTCAACCGCGTCCCTTCTCATGTCGACATTCCGCCTCTTCCAGACCCGAACTACTCCCCACATAGTTATTCCGGAGGTTATTCTGGATACAACTACGGAGGTGATAATTCGTATGCAGAGGGTAATTTTCATCACGGATATGACGAGGAAGAAATCAAACTGGAAGATGAGGAGGAAAAAACACACCCAATCATAGTTTTGAATGCAACTAATCAGGGTTTTGCCTCCCGTGAAGAGATGGAGGATTGGGTAGATTGGAGGGCTCGTAATCACGGCTGCATCGTTAAGTGTGGAATATTGAAGAAGAAACATGGTGAATTCGTGAGGGTGTGGATACATTGTATCCTTAGTGGTGATCGTAAGAGTGTAGCCACTGTTCGAAAAACCGGTAGCAAAAAAACTCGTTGCCCTTTTGAACTGATAGGGTTCCATGATGAAATGCTTAACGTTTGGCGGCTACAGGTTAAGAACGAGTCACACAACCACTCTCCTCTTGAAACTTTAGAGGGGCACGCATATGCTAGAAGACTTTCTGAGGACAAATACAGATTAGTGGAGCAGCTGGCCGAGCAAGACATTCCCACACGTAACATCTGGGCAACATTAAGGAATCAGAACCCTAATGATTGACAGTATTCATTTACAGGGGAAGCAATCCCATCCACTTCCATTGACAAAATGTGGACAAAGCTTGATCTCAAACCGGTAACGAAAGAAGAGTTAGAATTTGACTTGAACGGCGAATTTGAGAAATTGAAAGAAATATTCAGGCCACACCCTACCCAAGTAAAAAAAGTATGTTTGAGAAAATGATTCAAGCGATTACATCGGGAAAATCCCAAAAAACCCTTCTGTCGTTAAACAAAATACCCGTGGTCGACCAACCTTGAAGGTCCAAGAACAAAGAAGACAGGAGGCTGCTCGTCATAGCTCATACGTGTCCTCCCAACAAAGCACTTACGGGTCTCCCTCCAAAGCTCCTCGTCATAGCTCGTACACACAATCAGAAGACTTTAAAAGACCGAGCGCCGTGACAAAGCCTGTAAAGCAATGTAGTCGTTCAACTCCCACGCAACGACAATATGACTCTGAGTTTCCCTTAATCCACGGGGGTACGGATATTTACACAATTACCAAGTATAAGAATCACATTCCTAGAATGTTTCATCCGTACGTATCCGTAATAAAGAATGTGAATCCAGATGGTCATTGTGGATTTCGAGCTACAGCTTTGGGCTTAGGGTGGGAGGAAAAGGACTTCAGAGACGTAAGACGGCAGTTGGTAGATGAGATGGTAAGAAACCAGAGCATTTGGTTCCCAATTTTCGAGGCGATGGAGCGTGGAAAATATAAAACCCTGTTAGACAGCATAAATTTCGACTCGTTAGAAATGGCATCATCTGAACATTGGATGGATATGCCTTATACAGGACTTCTTATTGCCGAGAGATTTGGTGTGATCGTTCATACTTTGGATACGAGGGGCTCTGATACTAATTTCTCAATTAGAAGGCTCCAGATAATGTCGTGTTCCCTCATCGATCTGTTACGGTTGTGTACCTTCGTGAATCCGAACATTTTATACATGTGAAGTTGGAAGGACAGTATCCGATGCCTACTCCGAACTTTTTATGGGCCGGGATTAATCAAAACGCCGCTTCGGGCTGGTTGACAACGTACGACAACCGACTAGATATGTATCGTAGTCGACTAAACCCTAAAATAGATCTTAACGCTATCGATATACCCGAGTCCTCACATGAGACCTCACATGAACATTTGTAGATTTATTATTAACATTTACACTTATCAATTTTTAATGTAAATTAAAAATCTAATTTTTAAATAAAAAAATAAAAAAAACAACCAATACGCCCCGCAGAGGCCTATGTGCGGCGCATGGGATCAAAGAAACACAAAAGCACACGGATCGCTGACGTGGCTCGGCCCAAGAGCATCGCATGGGATTGATACCCATGTGCCCCGCAGAGGCCCATTTCGACTCGTTAGAAATGGCATCATCTGAACATTGGATGGATATGCCTTATACAAGACTTCTTATTGCCAAGAGATTTGGTGTGATCGTTCATACTTTGGATAGGAGGGGCTCTGATACTAGTTTCCCAATTACGAAGGGTCCAGATGATGTCGTGTTCCCTCATCAATCTGTTACGGTTGTGTACCTTCGTGAATCCGAACATTTTATACATGTGAAGTTGGAAGGACAGTATCCGATGCCTACTCCGAACTTTTTATGGGTCGGGATTCATTAAAACGCCGCTTCGGGCTGGTTGACAACGTACGACAACCGACTAGATATGTATCGTAGTCGACTAAACCCTAAAATAGATCTTAACGCTATCGATATACCCGAGTCCTCACATGAGACCTCACATGAACATTTGTACATTTATTATTAACATTTACACTTATCAATTTTTAATGTAAATTAACAATCTAATTTTTAAATAAAAAAAATAAAAAAAAACAACCAATGCGCCCCACATGGGATCAAAAAAACACAAAAGCACACGGATCGCTGACGTGGCTCGGCCCAAGAGCATCGCATGGGATTGATACCCATACGCCCCGCAGAGGCCCAAGAGCATCGCATGGGATTGATACCCATGCGCCCCGCAGAGGCCTATGCGGGTCGCGTAGTGTTCAAATAGAAAAACTGGGTGTCCCAATAGACGGAGCCTAAATCTATCCTCATCAAAAAGTTGCAGAAATAGTCCCTGTTTAGTCTTGTTATAAAATGCCCGGCACCAAATGGAGGGATTAGTCAAAAGATTTATATAGATTGATGGGGGTTAAATGCACTATTTTTTTGTTGTTTTCAAGTATGTCTTTTTGATTTATTATTTATTAAACTTAAATACCGTCGCTAAAAAAGCATATACAAGTCAATGGCTTATGGATTTGAGGGAGTCGATGATAAATTTATATATATTACATTTTAACAAATAACTTAGCAAACAGGCTTTAGGTAGCATTCCAAAAAATAAGTTCGAGAGGCATATTGGAGTCGGTGTTTTACCTATATATAGGGTGTTAGTGGTTATTTATTTTTATTCGGATAGCGTCTCGTATGCAAGAATGAGAGGTATAATTGAATGGACTATTACGAGAGAATGAAGAAAGGGGTGTTTCGTTGGTCAATGGAATAGAATCATCAATTACATAAGGCCTTTCATTACCTAAAAATCATTTCATCCACCCCCATGATTTTTTTTCATTCCATCCACTCTTACACCCTTCACTAACAACACCACAACCCATCACCGTCGCGTCCATCGTCGTCGCCACCCGCAACCCATCACTATCATCACCTCAACGACCACCACTGCCGCCACCACCCACCCACCACTGTTGCCCCCACCACCACTAATCACCACTGACGCCTCTGTCGTTGTCGCCGCTACTTACCGCCACCATCGTCGCCGCCACCACCCACCACTGACGCTCACCAATCGCCGCCACCCGCCACCAACCATCACCGGCAGCCACCACCATCACTGTTGCCACCCACTGTCGCCGCCAACCACCACCTACGGTCACCGCCGCCGCCACAAACCCGTCACCGTCACCCATCGTCACCGCCCCCACCGCGTTGCCGCCACCGCCACCTATCACCACCCACAATCACCGCCACCGACCACCACTCACCGCCGATTTTATTCCTTCGTATTTTCTTGCCTACCAAAGGTAATAATTCATACCATTCATACATGGTAACCAAACAAGATATGAAATGGTAATGATCTAATCCATTCTCTCGTGCATCCCATTACCGCGTCCATTCCATTACCACATACCAAACAAACGCTCATTATAAGTTTTTCTTGATTGAAAGAAAAGAGTTAAACAAGTTGTTCAATCATTTGTGTTCAATTGTTTTTTTATCTTTATGTGATATCCGCTTTAATAGTTCAACGCTAAAATCGCATAGTGTATGGAATAATCATCCATTTAGATGGAACTGATCGTTAATTGTCATAAACACTGATCATTAGCAACCGGGTTTGCAAAAAACACATTCGTTAGATTAAACGACTGAATTGATGGACCAAGATGGGCTTTTACTGAATATATGGGCATGACAAGGCGTGTCTTACAATCAGTGACCAATTACTGGGCACATATTAAAATTTACCTTCTTATAATATGTTAAGGGTGAAAAAGGTTTGACATTACGGCCCATTTCCCAAAACGAGTCAAGTGGATGGTTTCTTTGGCGGCCTTTCTACCATGTCATAGATGTCAATTTGTCACATCCCGCCAAGGTGGAAATGCAAGTGTGACCAAAAAGGTTTTCGAAGCATATGATTAAGCATACACTTACATGATATAAAATTCAACGTTTACAAAATGTTTTACAATCCTTGAACACAATGGTTTTAATACAAGCCTACATTAGAGGCTAACATGAGACTCTTTCAAGAGTCCGGTATCCTTGTCACACCCCAATCGATGACGGAAACATCGGGACGGGACGAAATAGAATGCTCAAGAATTCATAACACTATTGTGCGACAAGTATTTAAATAACAAAATTCATTTCATTTCTAATCCAAGTACAACATTTGGAAGAAATGTACAACAACAACATAATCAAGAAACACGATCCAACAATAAATCTAAATTTTAAATGGGTTTCTAGTTCATCCTACTAGATTCCATGCATCCTTGTCATCGTCAATTTCCTACAACGCATTGGCGAGTATACAAATTTTCAATACTAGGTAATGTAAAAGTTTAAACATTCCACATGGCATAAACGTTACTTAAAACTATCATACAATATTAGTAATGCAACTATACATGTCAACCCAAAGTTTCCCACTAGCGTAATCTAGTCATCGCAATGACCAGACCATTTTGTGTAGTTAACATGACCTCAAGAATACGGGCAGTGCGTTACTCCTATAGTGTTATACATGTTAATGGAGGCTCGTACAAAGTTAATGACGTAGTATAAAGCATTCAAATTCTAGCATATACAAGTTTGCAAGTATTACGTATTAATCATGTATGAAGGAATATTTGTTTCTGATTAAGCATAAAGTATGTGCGATTTAGTGATTTTGGATAGTTCATATATGTTGCACCCCAAAAGTGTAAAAGATAAATGGGGAGTCGAGTATACTCACGGTTTTTCAAAGCTTTCCAAGCAATCCGCGAGTCATTATGTTTGCGTGTAGAGCACCGAAGTTACCTTATACATGGGAATAGAGGTGTGTGTGTATTCTGAGTTGACGCGAGTTTCAGATTCGGAATTAATAGTACATAAAAGTATACGTCATGAAAATACATCTTCGTGCGAAGTGGTTGTTGACTTCGTGTGAAGTGGCTGTCCACTTCGTACGAAGTTAATAGGTTTCGAAATGTATCTCGTCTAATGCTCGTTTTGACACTGAATTCTGTAAACGAGGAATTTAGAAACGAGACCGTTTAACCCAGCTCATAACACCTTAACCATAAATCGATTAGCATCATGAACTCGGCTATATATATATATACATACATACTTTATATTATATAGATTAAGTCTGTAGTCCTTCAAATATATCATAGAGGTCAAGCATGGAGATACGAATACCTCATTATATGATTCACCAAAGCACAAAGTTTATTGACATAGTTGGTAAACCCGGTTGGTCATGAATGAATGGTAATACATCATTTTAACACAATACGTACTAGTGAGGGGTGGAACTTAATTCAAATTTGAGGATGGTGAACTTGGTTAGTTTCAACTCTTCCGAGTCTTCACACACTTACTAAAACACAAGTTCATCCATGTTGAGGATGGTGAACTTGGTTAGTTTCAACACTTGGTACATATAACTTAAAAGTCAAAAGTAAAGTACAAGAACAAGAATAAAAATGAAGAAAGAAATCGTAAAAAGTAAGAAGAGAAGTGAGCTAAAACTCACTTAGAAGGATGGTAAGTTTCTTCCAATAACTTGCAAATTTGAGAGAAAGTGTGAAGATTCAGAAAGTGTTAAGGAGTGGGGGAGTGCTCTTATTTATGGCGGAGGAGTTGCTACCGGCTTCACTTCATGCGAAGTGAGCTGCTCTTCATGAGAAGTGTCCACTTCGTGCGAAGTGAGCTTCAGTTTGTGCGAAGTGAGCTCTAGTTCGCACGAGGGCGTCAACTTGGGCCATTTTTACGTATTTTAGTCGGTTTTCAGGTATTCCAATTATAAAGGTGTTATGTATGAGTATTGCACGTATAATAGGTGTCGAGTTGCATGAAAACACATATTCAAATGATTGATTACATGTATAACAAGTATGAATAAAACATCATTTTTTTCATTATGATCAAAGTCTTGGATTACAAAGTTGGAAACGAAATACGAACATGACCTGGATACAAGTTTCCATAAATAGAAATACGATTACACTTTCTACATAGGGAGAGTACAAAAATGCGAAGCGTCACAGTCTCCCCAACTTTAGGAAATTTCGTCCCGAATGTTATTCAAGAGGAAGACTCAACGAAAAGGTGCGGATGCTTGGTCTTCATTTCACTCTCGAGTTCCCAAGTGAATTTAGCGCCACGTTTTCCTTCCTATCGAACCTTGACTATGGGAATGCAACGACACCTAAGTTGCTTGGTTCCTCAGTACATGATTTCGACTTGTTTTTCCACAAAGTGTAAAGACTCATTGATTTGCAGATCACTAAGTGGAACTTGAAGTCCTTCTTCAGCTAGACACTTCTTGAGGTTTAATACGTGAAAAGTCGGATGAACATTGCTACGCTTGTAACATCTGTGTAAATTGGGTTTCGAAAACCTGCCCCAAGTTATCAATCAAAGTGTATTTATTTATGTCGGTTGATTTTTTTTATTTACATTTTTTATTGTCTTATATATTAGAATTTATATATATATATATATATATATATATATATATATATATTATAATAACAAATGATTAAAATAACCTTAATAAAATAAAATAAATAATCAATTAAATGTTAAGTATTTATAATTAATAAATGATTTAACTTAAAAGAGAGAAAATAAATAAAAACTCAAAAATGGGTGAACCGGGAATCGAACCCGGGTTCCCCGGTCGCACACACACCACCAACACCACTACGCTGCACACACATGTTGTGCTATTGTTAGAATCTCATTACTCTTATTTTGAAACTAAGAGGAAACACTGCAATCATCTGCAAATCCCCTCGCCGGAGATCTCGGAAACTCACGCGGTTACCTCACAATCGAAAGCTGCCTAAACTCATTTTTGGTAAATTTCTTCAATCATGGATGCGTTTTCAATCAATCTAAATCCAGATCATAGAAACCGAGCCTCAAAACACCCCTATAAATACTAGTCAATTTCTCACCATCTAAACTCGCCCATTTTCTCTGCTCACTCCCAAATACCACTGACGTCAGAAAAGATCTAGGCACAGGAGAAACCACGGAATCGTCGGAACCCACCCATCGGAATAGTGCCACCATCTCTGATAAACGGTAGACCCCTGTGTCTTTTCTTTTAAAGTCAATTCAATTAAGCTTTTGTTCAGGCAATTAGAGTAGGAGGAATTGTTTTGGTTCAGGCGGGAACAAGTTCGGGTTAATTTCTAAACGAAGAAGACGATGAGCAGTATGTGTTTATGAATAATAAAATACGGATTATAAAAGGGTTAAGCACCCCGCCCAACAGGTTGGGCCGGGTGCAACCTAAACCCGAGACCACCGCTTCGAGTCCAAGCACCCACCGGCCTGACCACTTTAAAAACCTTTTTAAATCTATTATTCTGGATAAACATATTTAGTATATAAATATAATTAAAACGCAAGATCTGTCGGGTTAGATACCCAGCCCAGTTGGTTGGGTTGGGTGCGAAGCATAACCAAGGTCTCGGGTTCGAGTCCCTTGGCTCACACCGGTCGGATCATTTAAATTCTTTTTGAAAACTTAATTAAATTTGAATGAACTTAATATGTGTATAAGTACAATTAAAATCCAGATTCTTTCGGGTTAGATATGTGGATACATTTTATCATTTCAGCGTAATCATATCATTAGGCCCATCAGTTCCTCGTGGGATACGGGTTGAGCATCAGGTGCCTCATTAGATCGACTCCGTTTGATTGAGCCTTGATTTCAAATACATCATTTATCATTTCATGTGTTCATATAATGTGGTTTGTGATTGGTTATATATATACATCTGTTCACATATGATTCATGCAAAATTTTATTTAAACAACAATATAGTTAAATTATTTAAATGTTTTATCAAGGTTCACTCGCCAACTTTTGTTGACCCAAATTTTCTGTTTTTACGCATGATACAGGTGAACAAGCTGAGGAAAGAAACACATAGGAATGGCCTTAGAAGAATAGACAAGTTATTTCGTTTGGAACAATCTTTTGGTTTATTATTTGTGTTTGTATGAATTTTGTGTTGAATATTTGAAGTTAATTTCAATTTAATAAATATGAAACTTATTAGTAAATATCATGAGATTTGGTGATAACCCAATCATGCCTCGACTTTTATTCCGCTGCGGGTCGGGGTGTGACAACGCTCTTGTGGTAGATCCAATCGATATGCTACCTTGCCAATCCTTTCATGAATCTTGAAAGGACCTACGAAGCGAGGAACGAATTTTCCTTTCTTACAAATCAAACTACTCCTTTCCAAGGGGATACCTTGAGAAGTACATGATCACCAACATTGAATTCCAAAGGCTTGTCTCTTATCGGCGTAACTCTTTTGTCAGCTTCTAGCTTTGAGGAGGTTATCACGAATCTGCAAGATCTTGTCCGTCGTCTCTTGTATGAGTTTGGGACTGGTGATTTAAGCTTCGACGATCTCGTGCCAATAAACAGGCGAACGACACTTACGACCATACAATGCTTCGAATGGTGCCATTTGAATACTAGCGTGATAATTGTTATTGTATGAGAATTCTACAAAAGGCAAGTGCGAATCCTAGTGGCCACCAAAATCGATTATGCATGAACGAAGTATATCCTCTAGGGTTTGGATAGTCCGCTCGGTTTGACTGTCGGATTAAGGATGAAAAGCTGTACTAAGATTAAGATGAATACCGAGAGCTTTTTGAAAGGTTTGCCAAAGACGCGAGTTGAAACAACCATCACGGTCAAAGATGATGTTAATGGGGACTCCGTGACGACAAAAGACTTCATCCGTGTATATACGAGCCAATTTCTCAACTTTGTAATCTTCATGAACATGGAGGAAGTGAGCGGATTCGGTCAAATGTGTAACATTCGTTATAAAACGGGTTTCAAAACCCGCTTCGTTTAATAAATCAAGTATTTTTGTGTGAAGTTTCGTTATGCATTTATTAATTGATCAAAACCTGATTTATTAATTAATAAATAAATTAAAGGAGTTAAAATATTAAATATATATATATATATATATATATATATATATATATATATATATATATATATAAGAAAAGCAAATAAATAAAGTTGGA
This sequence comes from Scalesia atractyloides, assembly GCA_947069175.1. NCBI lineage: Eukaryota > Viridiplantae > Streptophyta > Magnoliopsida > Asterales > Asteraceae > Scalesia > Scalesia atractyloides. The sequence continues at coordinate 98,727,598 of CAMTDV010000008.1, forward strand.
AATAATAAAAAATAAAGGGTTAACCGGGTTTCGAACCCGGGTCTCCAAAGAATTCACACACACAAAACACCACTGAGCTACAAACACATATCTGAATTAATTCCAAACCAAATAAATCTTATATCGAATCAGCTTCCTGAAATCAAATTTGAAACAACCGCGGTAACGGCTGTAACCTCCAGTTTATCTTCAAAGCTTCGTTTTTGTTTCGAATTTAACTAAAAGAAACATTCCCAATCATGAGTTAGACTCAATCTTGGGGTCAATTAAACCCAATTCGGTTACACACTTAATTACTCATAAATTATTTGACCGAAACCGACACAACCGAAATTCAATTCAAATCAGTGTCTTCACCTATAAATAGTGATCTTAGAACCTTGTAGAACTCGCTCACACTCACAAGTATCTCGGAAAACCTCTGTGTTCAAAACACACTTCGCCGGAAAACTTCTGGTCGCCGGAATTTTATCGAAGGAATCAAAGCTACCCTCCTGTTCGGTATAACATCTTTTAAACTTTTAGCATCTCCTTATTATGTATATTCTTTGAAGATTATGAATAATACAACGAGTTTCAACAGTTTCATTAAAACAGTATATATCACTCATGAAGAAGATGAATTTTTTATAGTGTATTAATATAATTAAAATCGGGTATTTAACCGGGTTAGATACACGGTCCAGCGGTGGACTGTGTGCAAATACAAAGCACACATTCCGGGTTCGAGTCTCACACGTATTCAACTTTCTGAAATAAAAACCATTTTTAAAACCTATACAGAACACCTCTGAGTAAGTGTATATAACTAATATAATTATGGGTTAATACGGGTTAGACACACAGCCAAACTGGTTGGGCTGTGTGCACACGAACAACAGGTCTCGAGTTCGAGCCGGTTTCTGGAACCGGTTTTGGCCATAATAAATCCTTTTTAAATAAAAACAAAATATAGTTTAAGCTAGTTAGTGTATATATATATGTATATATATATATATAATTAAAATAGAGTTTATTTCGGGTTAGACACGTAGCTCAGTTGGTAGAGCTGCGTGCACGTATACGGGAGGTCACGAGTTCGATCCTCACACGATGCCAATAATTCCAAAGTCAAACCGGTCCGACCGGTCAGACCCTGACAAGGGTAAACATTTTTTTAATATTTTCTTTATTAATTTTTATTTAAAAATCCTTTAAAATACCTAAAAATAAGACTTTTTAAGTTTTAAATTCGCAATAATCAAAATAAAAATGGACTTAAAAACCTAATAAAAGGCATTAGTTAGAAATATTAATTTCAAATAAAAGTTATATATTTATCGAATTATTACGTGATTATTTAGGTTAGTTCTCCCTCGTCGGTTGAATCTTAAATCGTGCGCAATCGTCATCAATTCAAGAAACGCACCCACTGTGAGTGAATCCTTATATATTCCACTTTTTATTCATGTTTTGGGGCGTATCATGTGTCGTTTACATATTTTTGTTTATTCAAACACTTGTGCTACTACCATTATATGATTTAACGTTTTATGTAATGTTTGATTGTTATTATATGTGGTTACATTTTCTCATTTCAGTGCATCATTCACATTAGGCCCATCAGTTCCTCGTCAGATACGAGTTGAGCATCGCGTGCTTCATTAGATCGGCTCCGTTTGATTGAGCCTTGATCTCACAGTTTGTCATTTATCATGCTCATGTGTACATTGCTTGATGTTATGTGGTTTGTGGATAGATTTACATATACGTATGCTCATATTTGGTTTATGCACATTTTTATTAAATTAATCAATATAGCTAATTCTTTCAAATGATTAAATGAGATTCACTCACCAACTTTTGTTGACCCAAATCTTTATTTTACACATGATACAGGTGGACAGGCTGAGGAAAGGAACACTTAGGATTTGGCTTTAGAAGAAGAATAAACATTACTTGTCTAGAAGATTTTAGTGTTTATATGTTTTTACGTGGTTGTTGAAATATTCTCTTTTAAATTTGAATTAATAAAAATGAAAAGTTATTATAGTAAATGCCATGAGCTTTGATGAAAAACCAATAATGCCCCAACTACCATTTCCGCTGCGGGTCAGGGTGTGACAGATTGGTATCAGAGCTTTTGACTATAGAGATATATGATAGGTTATTAGACCCTTAGAGCCTATACTGTAGTTGATTAGATTTTAATTTTATGTGTTATTTGGTTACATGCAAACTCATGATATTTATTTGTTTCATATTTATTTCACACACAAATGCATGCAAGCACTCTCACTACTAAATGTTGTTGTGTGATATTTATTGTGGTATACGTATTATTAACATATCATGCTTACGCAAACACACACACGTTTCAATTTTCATATAATTGAACATTTATCATGTTTTCTTTCTTAAGAATTTTATGATGTTTTCATGTATTTTAATCTCATCAAAGTGAGTTCTACTACGGGCATGTAGTAACTGGAAGGGTACGAGTACCAGTAGTCAGAACGTCCTGTCTAGGTTTGGCATTCGTATAAATCCAATATAATGGAACAGTTTGCCTACCTGGGGACTAACGATGAGAGTACGAAGGACCTATTAGGCCAAAACATACCACACCAAATGTTGTGTGAACTAACCCCACTTTGAGTTGTCACTGTGTCTACACCTGGACACCCTCCGACCTTATATCTCGCAATCATGTTTTATGATTTTCATTCGGGTGGTGCGAGTGTTAACATGTAACGCCTCGTAATTCCTAGATTTATTATTTTTATAATAAATTCACGCTCGTTTTCTATTTCCTGAGTCGCAACTTCAATCGGATCGAAAAACGGGTTAAAATCGGAAAACTACGCGTTTTTACGTGTTTTAACGAAACGACAACTGAACACAATCATTTTCGAGCACCGACGTTTAAATCGCGTGTTTAAACCTAAAAATAATATTATACCCTGTTATGTCACGTTCGGGTTCGAAAACGGGTTTCAGAACCATAACGGGCCGCGTAAAACACATGAACCGGGCCTTAGGCCCAACACACTCAAAACCCTAGCCTATATAAACCTAACCATTTCATCTTCTTCATTCTAACCCTAGCCCCACTCGAGAACACTCCCTGCTCTCTCTAAACTCCGCCCACCGGAGCTGGATTCCGGCAACCTCCGACGGACCTATTTCCGGCCGACTACACACACACCCCTCAACTGTCCTCTCTCTCTCCGATAAACATCCGGCGCCGCCTTTACGGCGAGACACGCCCAAACACCCGAAACCTCCTCCCTCTCTTGTATCGCCACACACTTACACCCATCTAGATAGTATAGAGAGAGAGAGACAGCGTAGAGAGAGAGAGAGAGATACGAAACAGATCGATGGCGGCAGTGGCTGTCTCGACCACCCTCGCTGGCGACAGTTCACGGTGGGGGCCGGCTCGGTTAAGGCAGATTCGGGTTTGGGTTCGTCGGGTTGGGTTGGTTTCGATCGATGGCGATGGTGGGTGATTCAAGTGGAAGATAGAACGACGGCGTGGCGGCGGAGCAGCGTCGCGGCTGCGACGGCGCATCGGACTAGCGGCGGCGACAGTCGCTGCGTCTCAGCGGCGGCTGCGGTATTTTGAGTTCCCGGTTCAGTTCAGTTTTGCCTCAGGTTTTGTTTTCCTCGGGTCGACACAGTTCACCTCCGGCGCTGGTTCAGTCAACGTCCGGATCCAGTTCGGCTCAGGATCAGTTCTGGTTCGGTCAAACCCGGTCAAACCTGGTCAACTGTGGTCAAACAGTCGCGGGTTCGAGACAACATCAGTAAACAACAGTTCCTGTTCGGGTTTCGGTTCAGACCATGTTCGATTTCGGGTCTTGTTTGGTGTTCGGTCAAACCTGGTCAACTTGGTCAACGAAAATCAAACCTGGTCAACTTGGTCAACGAAAGTCAAACCTGGTCAAACAGTCAACGCCAGTCAAACCAGTCAGATTCGATGTTCGGTTCGGTGTTCGGGGCCAAGTTCAGTCAATGCTTTAGTCAACTCAATCAAAACACGTCACGGTATACTTTTAACGCCGCAAATTTTTATGTTATTATTTATATTGTTTTGTATTTAATTAGTGTTATAATCACGTAACCGAACCTTATAAAATTTGTAGACATAATTATATAAATTGTTTCGTTATTATTGCGTGAAAACATTTAATCGACACTTGGCGTTGTCGGGTTCGTCCTAGAACAGGGGAAACTCTGCCCGTTTTCTGACAAAAATATACATATATTTATTTTACTTCCCGACAACGATATATTTAGTTAATACGTTTTTTCGACAAAATATATTATCTAACGACAAAAGAGATATACTTATTCGTTACATCTTTCGATAAAATATATATTGATTTATTACACTTCCGGCAATATATATGTATTTTCACTTTATGCTTTTCGACAAAATCCATTTAATTATTATACCGTTCGACAACATATCTAATTATTATTCTTTTCGACAAATAAATATCTATTTAACGACAAGATATAAACAGTATTCCTTCCGTCAAAATAAATATATATTATATACTTTTCGAAAATTATACTTCTCTAACGGCAATATATATCTATATTACGTGTTTCCGACAAACAATATATACTTATCTACTATTCTTTTCGTTAACATGCATATATATATCTATTATCCCGTTCCGTCAAAATATACATTTATCTATTTTCTTTTAGCCAAACTATATATTTATCTAGTAATCTTTTTCGTCCAAATATACCAATACTTATATACATTTACTTGTTAAACCTTCCGACAAGGGTGTATTTATTCGCCAAACCTTTCGACTAAATATGCTCCACGGTTATACTTTTTCGCCAAATTATATAAGTACACATCTATTATTCTCGTCGACAAAACATAATAATTTGACGAAGGAATATATTTATCCAACTGCAAACATCTATATATATTTTTATCTTTTATACTTCCCGCCAAAGATATATATATTTATTGTATTATTTTGATAACACTCTTATCTTTTGACGAATTTAACTTTAGAGTCGTTACACAAATCCCGTGCTAAACGTACACGTACCTTCAACTTCGATTCGATTATTCATCCATGTTCGTTGTCATTTAAGGTGGCATTGGTGTCCCTTTTCTCCCACTCATCAACTCGTCGTGGAATTTCCAAAGAAGACTTAGCAATTTTGTGAGTACACTCGACCCACATTTGTTTTATATCACTTTTTGGGTGTAACATGTTTCCATATACAAAAATCACAAACACTTAAACTTTATGAAACGCACAAACAATCCTATACACATGACTACTTGAATCGTATACTTGTTGCTTGTCTGGGGATAAACGTTGTGCCGTGCTTTAGTCATTAACTATTTTTTTTAGCCTTGTTTGACATGCTTAGCGCTATAGGAATTCACGCATCCACCTCCATCGCTTAACACGTGAGGTCATGTTAAAACATCGTGATTGCGTTACGGGTTTGATTATTTGCATTGCATGCCTTGATATTGCTCTTGTATAGATTTAGTTGCCATGAGGATTGTTAAAACTTTAATCGTATACGTATGCTATGCTTAAACTTGTGTACTCGCCTTTGCTTTTGCATTGACTTTATTTTAAAACATGTTACAGGTTGAAGGAGATGACGCTATGAAAACAATATAGTGCAAGGACTAGATACACACAAATTAGACTTTGCAAATGTTAGATTGTTCTTTGTTTTGTCACATTGATGTATTTGACAATCCTTATGAAATGAAATATGGTTTAATTAATTATTGTCACTTAATAATGTTGTGAGCAATGAGCAATCTCGTTTTCGTCTCATCCCGATGTTTCCGCCATCGGTTGGGGTGTTACAGATTGGTATCAGAGCCATAACTATAGGGAATTAGGTAGATTGCTACGCTTTTGACCTAGTCTATAGTTAAGTACCATACTTGACCATACGTGATTCACATGCTAATTTCTTAAAACGTCTCTTATATGTTAAACTTATGAAATGCCTTACGTGTTCATCCTCGTTACGTTATTTCAATCATACGCCTTCCCTAATGCATTTACTCGATTATACTAAACTCGAAAACACTCGTATTACACAAGTGAGACGACTTCACCGAAATAGGCGTGATATCCACAATTTGGTGAACGATTCTCATTACGCTTATTCTTTATATTTTTACGAGGTTACACCATCAAGTTAGGAGTGACATCCACACCTTGATGGAAAACTTCCCATTCAAACTCTAGTGGACTCTCGTCAAAGTGTCGAAATTAATTTTGACCCGAGGAGTGCCAACCACACTTAGGGTACGAAATCGTTGAGTTAGGGGTGAAACCTGCACCTTGTCGATTAAGTCCCATTCCTCGATTTTCAATCTCGCCAAAGTTTCGATTTTCCAATCGATTAGAGACGTGTAATAACTGGAAGGGTAAAATGCCGTTAATCGCTTCTCGACGAGAGCGTTTTACCTATAGGCCAAAGCACGTTTCTCTAATTCGAAAGGATTTTCGATTCACTTTGGAATAGTCGACGTTTCCCTACCCGAAACAGTCTAATGTTTTCTGAGACTCTCTTTTATACCATTTCAATTTATACATGACTTTTTATATACTTGTTACCCTCTCTTTCAAATTTCTAATTTATTTTAAGGTTTTTACGCAATTCGTATTAAACCTTTTCATCCACTTATACATTATTTGCATACATGATTTCAAAACGTCATCAACTAGACTTATATTTCTCGGAAAGTCCGAAATGGAGACCGTCGTCGAGATAGGAGTGAATTCCTTACCTAGACGATCAAACTTTGTTTCCTTCCTTCCTTAAAACGACCTCACCAACGGATTAGGGGTGATTCCCATACCTCGGTGATCATTACCAACCCTCCTTCTTGGAGACTTTATTACACAAACCACATGTTTAAATTGTATACCTAAATCTTCTATCATGTCGTCAAATTCTTACCTAGACGAATTTCAGAACATACTATTTTATCAAACGTATCTCCCATCCAGTAATCTATTTCATATAAATCCCATACGCATATACTTGGTCACCACATGAAACGTTTTGTTTTACGATTTTCAAAACTCGACAGAATGCTACCTACCAACTTAATCGGCCTAACGAATACCTTGCCCACAAGTCTTACGTTTAACTTGATCACTAAAACACGCTCACGCAATAACTTTATGTTAAGAATTTTCGTTTGTAAACAATAAAAAAAAAAAAAAAAAATCAAACCAATATCTTATAGGCATTATGGGATCGTTGTACTAAAGGTGTGTTTGGGATTGTTTTTGCAACCTAATATTTTTTGGCTTGAAAGCACAAATATTAAATAAATAAATAAATAAAAATCTGTTTTAGTGTTTGGTAAAAAAAAAAAAAAAAAAAAAAAAAACTGATTTGCTTTACGTGTTTTAGAGATCAAAGCTCATCTATTTATAACTTTATATATACATGTATATATATTTTTCAAACACTCAAATAGTTGACTACCTGATTATCGGGATATCAAATAACATAATCAAATCCAAACACTATCTTCCCACAGTATGTTTTGTTACAACTAATTATCTGATTTTGATTATTCAGAACGCATAATCTATTTTCAAAACTCAACCCCAAACACCCTCTAAATCTCTCATCGCGGTTAAGAAAACATTTTGCTAAACGTTTTTCAACGGTCATTAAATCAATTAACACGGATTTCCTTTCAAGGGTCAACGTTTCACAAGCACCACTAAATTTCAAATCTCTTATATCCTTTGAAAACAATGCAAACTTACTATTTTAAGACCTTGTCATACACCTCCCGAAATGTCACATGAGTTTCAAAACACGTGGGCAAGAAAACTTTATGAAGACCAACCATTTTCGACCTACTTAAATTCTTTTAAAACAAATGGTAGCACTCCCGTCCTTTACAAAATACGTAACGCATAATCAATAAGTACCTTATATTCCTTTATATTCACACACTAGATCCTACATTCTAAATTAAACTTAAGCCTATTTCAGAAGCGATAACCTCAAAGTTTTGCTCAAACAACAATACATGCGTATCCTCGTACATGGTTTAGTCAACTGTTGCATAACATTTAAACGTATCATTCGTTTTACATACCCTGATTTCTCGACTATTTTATGTAAATAAATTCGTAGCATTCAATTCATACGCACCATTATCGTCTGTTACACTTGTTGACATTCATAATTATACACATATTCTTGTTCACGAAAATAACGTGTCATTTTTCATGCTTATTATAACACCTAATGGCATACCTCCCAACATCGTCCGTGGACAGGAGAGATTCCTGGCTCGTAAGTAATGCCCTACCTCTAAAATCACCAACGCGTTTTGGGCTTAATGCTAGTGGATGAGAGGAGAACCCCACAGTTAAGCGTGCTCAAGTGGGAGTAGTACTAGGATGGGTGACCTCCTGGGAAGTCTCCACCAGGGCAACCAAAAACAAAGTCATGAGTTCCTAGATGGGCCACCCATCAAGGGCAAAGCGGACAATATTGGTGATAACGAGGGGCAGGGGTGTTACAGGGGTATTACACTTATACTTATTATCACATTCATGCATATACGTCTTATATCCATGCTTATACTTATTTCCATACTTATGCTTATACTCATACACATACCTATACTTGTACTCGTATTCATATTCGTGCCTATGCGCGAGCGAAACCCGAGGGATTCGCTTACGTGGGCCACAAGCTATTTGCACGTAAACATGCCTACGCACTACATTCTTACACGCACGCAAACTTATTTTCAGAATTTATGTACACCTTTATTCATGCGCTGCTAGTACAAGCTATGCGGATCATGCGATGATCGGTATAATCGCGGGTGCACACGGGATTATAACGATAAGCGCATGAGAACCATAGAGTGTACTACCGCGTATGGTAACACACGGAACGTAACATTGCATCGAGTAACGAAACGGTCGCAACGTGGTCAAAACATGGTGGATACGCCGCTGGTGCTTCCTATACATAAGTGTTTTCACCATGCTGCCAAACTTTCGTAATACGTGCCATGAGAAATTCGGTGATTCACAGACCATAATACGACCTAACACGCCAGCTTTAAACAACTCACAACTGCATTGCTAAGTGCGCGCTACCCGATTATCCACGACGAGTCTTAATCCCTAACGTAACATTTTCGTTTGTTCGTATACATATGTCATCCTTACACGAGTATTCGTTGATCGAATCAGTCGTCCGCTCTTATGCCTCCGTTACTCCCGTTAACCTTGTCTTTTTATACAACCTTGTTTACAATCAACCGTGTAAGCATTCAAACCCTAAATGCCATCTTACTCTGAAGTTATCTCCCATTCTCGTTGAGGGCAACGCACTTAATTGGCCGCTACCTCGATAACTAGCTTATTTTAAATACCTAACCTTCTCGTTTTCCATCATTAAGCAACTCTCTACAAAATCGAGATTTATTAACGCTCTTCAAAGTCGATAGAACTTTGTAACAACCTACGGTTCGACCACCCTCACCATTAAACTGCATACCACTCCTTACGATAGCTTTTTCTGCTTAGATGGCATATCATTTGAGTTATTCAAAGCTCGTTTAAACCACACTCCTATACGCATACTTACGCGCTTTACTTACGCTTGATGACTTTAATCTTTCTAGTCAAGCAACTTCTTCTTGCAAACCTAACTCTTCGATGCTCTAAACTTCATGCTCTCCCTCATGTGTCCAAACATCCAAGTCACAATTTTAGACGATCATTCTATATCTAAATCTTTCTAGAGTCTTCCTCTTGAATAAATTTCGGGACGAAATTTCCTAAAGGAGGGGAGACTGTAACGCCTCGTAATTCCTAGATTTATTATTTTTATAATAAATTCACGCTCGTTTTCTATTTCCTGAGTCGCAACTTCAATCGGATCGAAAAACGGGTTAAAATCGGAAAACTACGCGTTTTTACGTGTTTTAACGAAACGACAACTGAACGCAATCATTTTCGAGCACCGACGTTTAAATCGCGTGTTTAAACCTAAAAATAATATTATACCCTGTTATGTCACGTTCGGGTTCGAAAACGGGTTTCAGAACCATAACGGGCCGCGTAAAACACATGAACCGGGCCTTAGGCCCAACACACTCAAAACCCTAGCCTATATAAACCTAACCATTTCATCTTCTTCATTCTAACCCTAGCCCCACTCGAGAACACTCCCTGCTCTCTCTAAACTCCGCCCACCGGAGCTGGATTCCGGCAACCTCTGACGGACCTATTTCCGGCCGACTACACACACACCCCTCAACTGTCCTCTCTCTCTCCGATAAACATCCGGCGCCGCCTTTACGGCGAGACACGCCCAAACACCCGAAACCTCCTCCCTCTCTTGTATCGCCACACACTTACACCCATCTAGATAGTATAGAGAGAGAGACAGCGTAGAGAGAGAGAGAGATACGAAACAGATCGATGGCGGCAGTGGCTGTCTCGACCACCCTCGCTGGCGACAGTTCACGGTGGGGGCCGGCTCGGTTAAGGCAGATTCGGGTTTGGGTTCGTCGGGTTGGGTTGGTTTCGATCGATGGCGATGGTGGGTGATTCAAGTGGAAGATAGAACGACGGCGTGGCGGCGGAGCAGCGTCGCGGCTGCGACGGCGCATCGGACTAGCGGCGGCGACAGTCGCTGCGTCTCAGCGGCGGCTGCGGTATTTTGAGTTCCCGGTTCAGTTCAGTTTTGCCTCAGGTTTTGTTTCCCTCGGGTCGACACAGTTCACCTCCGGCGCGGGTTCAGTCAACGTCCGGATCCAGTTCGGCTCAGGATCAGTTCTGGTTCGGTCAAACCCGGTCAAACCTGGTCAACTGTGGTCAAACAGTCGCGGGTTCGAGACAACATCAGTAAACAACAGTTCCTGTTCGGGTTTCGGTTCAGACCATGTTCGATTTCGGGTCTTGTTTGGTGTTCGGTCAAACCTGGTCAACTTGGTCAACGAAAGTCAAACCTGGTCAACTTGGTCAACGAAAGTCAAACCTGGTCAAACAGTCAACGCCAGTCAAACCAGTCAGATTCGATGTTCGGTTCGGTGTTCGGGGCCAAGTTCAGTCAATGCTTTAGTCAACTCAATCAAAACACGTCACGGTATACTTTTAACGCCGCAAATTTTTATGTTATTATTTATATTGTTTTGTATTTAATTAGTGTTATAATCACGTAACCGAACCTTATAAAATTTGTAGACATAATTATATAAATTGTTTCGTTATTATTGCGTGAAAACATTTAATCGACACTTGGCGTTGTCGGGTTCGTCCTAGAACAGGGGAAACTCTGCCCGTTTTCTGACAAAAATATACATATATTTATTTTACTTCCCGACAACGATATATTTAGTTAATACGTTTTTTCGACAAAATATATTATCTAACGACAAAAGAGATATACTTATTCGTTACATCTTTCGATAAAATATATTGATTTATTACACTTCCGGCAATATATATGTATTTTCACTTTATGCTTTTCGACAAAATCCATTTAATTATTATACCGTTCGACAACATATCTAATTATTATTCTTTTCGACAAATAAATATCTATTTAACGACAAGATATAAACAGTATTCCTTCCGTCAAAATAAATATATATTATATACTTTTCGAAAATTATACTTCTCTAACGGCAATATATATCTATATTACGTGTTTCCGACAAACAATATATACTTATCTACTATTCTTTTCGTTAACATGCATATATATATCTATTATCCCGTTCCGTCAAAATATACATTTATCTATTTTCTTTTAGCCAAACTATATATTTATCTAGTAATCTTTTTCGTCCAAATATACCAATACTTATATACATTTACTTGTTAAACCTTCCGACAAGGGTGTATTTATTCGCCAAACCTTTCGACTAAATATGCTCCACGGTTATACTTTTTCGCCAAATTATATAAGTACACATCTATTATTCTCGTCGACAAAACATAATAATTTGACGAAGGAATATATTTATCCAACTGCAAACATCTATATATATTTTTATCTTTTATACTTCCCGCCAAAGATATATATATTTATTGTATTATTTTGATAACACTCTTATCTTTTGACGAATTTAACTTTAGAGTCGTTACACAAATCCCGTGCTAAACGTACACGTACCTTCAACTTCGATTCGATTATTCATCCATGTTCGTTGTCATTTAAGGTGGCATTGGTGTCCCTTTTCTCCCACTCATCAACTCGTCGTGGAATTTCCAAAGAAGACTTAGCAATTTTGTGAGTACACTCGACCCACATTTGTTTTATATCACTTTTTGGGTGTAACATGTTTCCATATACAAAAATCACAAACACTTAAACTTTATGAAACGCACAAACAATCCTATACACATGACTACTTGAATCGTATACTTGTTGCTTGTCTGGGGATAAACGTTGTGCCGTGCTTTAGTCATTAACTATTTTTTTTAGCCTTGTTTGACATGCTTAGCGCTATAGGAATTCACGCATCCACCTCCATCGCTTAACACGTGAGGTCATGTTAAAACATCGTGATTGCGTTACGGGTTTGATTATTTGCATTGCATGCCTTGATATTGCTCTTGTATAGATTTAGTTGCCATGAGGATTGTTAAAACTTTAATCGTATACGTATGCTATGCTTAAACTTGTGTACTCGCCTTTGCTTTTGCATTGACTTTATTTTAAAACATGTTACAGGTTGAAGGAGATGACGCTATGAAAACAATATAGTGCAAGGACTAGATACACACAAATTAGACTTTGCAAATGTTAGATTGTTCTTTGTTTTGTCACATTGATGTATTTGACAATCCTTATGAAATGAAATATGGTTTAATTAATTATTGTCACTTAATAATGTTGTGAGCAATGAGCAATCTCGTTTTCGTCTCATCCCGATGTTTCCGCCATCGGTTGGGGTGTTACATAACATGCCAAAATCAATGTGAACCCTACAGAGCCCAGTAGTCATGGGGGCCCACATGACTACTAAGGCCAAGTATGGGGACATATGGGGGCCCACACATAAGCAAGGCCCAAGACATCCTATGGATGTAGTGAATTTATTTTTCTCCCATTTGTTTTGTGGGTGTTAATCTTTTATACGACACATGACACCTAAAACGTCAAACTCATAATCTCGTTATGCATTTCCTGTAGATGTCTTCCAGGCATTCTCGTAGAGGTAGGAGATCAGGAAAATCCGGAGAGTGCATGGCCGCTCAAATAGCCCAATAAATGGCCGTTGTGATTCCCAATATCGTGATTCAAGTTCAACAAGCTCTAGCCGCTAACCCCATCAACCAATCAATCAAGAGGATCAAAATACTGCCAACTCTCCCACAAACACCACGAAGTGCACCTACAAGCACTTCAACTTATGTGACCCTCCAAAGTATGAAGGTACTGAAGGGTCACTGCTCTCCTTCGATGGTTTGAAGAGATGGAGAGTACTTTCCTCAATTGTGATTGTCCCAATGACCGTAAGGTTTGTTATGCTACTGGTCGTTTATATGGGGTAGCACTTACTTGGTGGAATGCCGAAAAGGGCAGAAGAGGCGCCGAAGCCGCAGTAGCCCTAAGTTGGGAGCAACTTCGAGAACTCATAACAAGACGCTTCTGCCCAAGAAGCGAAATTAAGAAGCTGGAAGATGAGTTCTACTTCTTGAAACAAAAAGAGGGAGATCATATAACCTACAGCAAGAGGTTTCTCGAGTTGAACCAAATGGTTCCAAATTTGTTCACTCTTCTCTACCGTCTGATCGAGCATTATATTCGGGGTCTTCCTTCGAAGATTTAGGACTCTGTGATGAGTACTACACTTGCAACTTTGGAAGCAGCAATGGAGTTAGCTATAGAGCTCACCGAAAACCACATTAGGAATGGGGATTTCAAGGATGAGAAGAAGAAAGATAAAACACCAACCGAAACCTCAAACCCAACCCAAACTGAATCCTCTTCTCAACTCACTACCAATAGAAAATAAGACGGGTAAAATTTTGCTGTCACTCAAACCAGTCAACCAGCTCCACAAGCCGTACCCCTCCAAGCTATCCCAATCACTCAAGTGGCACCCAACTCAACATACCCAAACAAGAAACCTTACACTGGTCCTCACCCTCAATGCAACACCTGCTTTTATCACCATCAACCCACCATACCCTGCCGACTGTGTGCTAATTGTGGGCGTTATGGTCATCTGAGTAAAACTTGTCGTACTCATCAAAACCAAGCTCCACCCCCTGTCCAAAACATGATCCAGCCCTACCAGCAACCTCAATATCCCATGGTTCCATATGTTCGAGCCTGCTTTAATTGTGGTGACCCTACCCACTTTAGAAACACGTGCCGATGGTTGGTTAATATCATTAACACTCAAGCCCAAGCAAACCAGTTAACCAAGCAAATTAGGCAAACCCAACACCTCCGCCAGCAAGAGGAAGAGCCTACAACATCAACGCGAATCCAATTGAGGTCAACAATGGTGCAAACGAGCAACCCAACTAGTCTTCCATCGCAAAGAAACAAGGCTCCGCTTCAACCGTTTATTCTTAATGTTTTCTATAAATTTCATTCCTGGTTTAAATTATTCAAGATATCTTTGTTTCAATATGGGAATTAATGTATCAAAATTTTAATGCTAATAACGTAATTTATATCACGTTGTTTCATTTCATGTCTTTATTTATCGATTTAAAAAAATTTCATGTCATCATACGTTAGGACGAACCTCGTCTCATCACATAAAGAAGTTGGGTCGTGTCTCACTTTTTTATAGACTGATCACTTCATCATAATACACGAGAGAGGTACCATCGTCATTCTTATATCCCTCAGATTTGAGAATCAAGCATTGGTTGTTATGTTCGTTTATGTTTTGTAGATTTTAGGACGAGTCACATAGAACTAATCGTGACTTACTGACAAAGCCAATGAAAATTTGAAAAGGATATGGTGGATACGCCGCTGGTACTTTCTATATATAAGTATTCTTGTCAAATGATTAAAAGCGTTGTTAGAAGGTTATGAGAAGTTCCGTGTAGGTAGTGTAAATTTTAATTTGAATAGTAACGTGGTTGAAGATTACGTTTTGTGATATAACTTTATCTTTTCAACTCTTTGGTTTTCTCAAAACTCTTATGCGTGACATCATATTCACTCAATCAACTCTGTGTATCAACGCTTCTCACCTCAGACATTAAAAAGTGATCCCTGTAACAGGGTATTCAACCCTAGTAAGAATGTTACCGCCTCAATCAAAATCCAAAACTTTACACTCACTTGGTTATGTAAACCCTTAGTGTCAAATCCAAACATCACACCCCCTTTTGCTATTAAAAGATATTCAAATTTATGAATCGATGCATTTCATAGAATTCCCTCACCTCTTTTGTCACACCCTGACCCGCAGCGGAAAATAGTAGTCGTGGCATGATTGGGTTTTCATCACATAAACTATAAAGTTTCATATTTATTATTTCCAATTTAAAGGAGAAATTACAATAAACATACAAGCACAACATGTTCTAAACACAACATTCATGAACTCTTTATTTTTCTTCTAAGGCAAATTCCTAGGTGTTCCTTGCTTCAGCCTGTTCACCTGTATCATGTGTAAAAATGGTTTTTGGGTCAACAAAACTTGGCGAGTGAATCTTATTTAAACATTGGAAAGAATTAATTATATTAGTTATTTAAATAAAAATGTGCATGAACCAAATATGAGTAACCGCATATGTAAATCTAACCACAAGCCACACATTATCAATCAATGCACACACAAACATGACAAATGATGAACAATGAGATTAAGGCTCAATCAAACGGAGCCGATCTAATGAGGCACCTGATGTTCAACTCGTCTCCAACGAGGAACTGATGGGCCTAATGAATGAATTGCACGCAACTGACAAAAATGTAAACACGCAATACAACAAACAACATTTACATCACACGTTAGATCACATAATGGTAATAGCACAATTTTTTGAATAAACGAAATATGTAAACGACACATGATACATCCCAAAACATGAATAAAAAGGGGAAGTTGTAAGAATTCACTCATAGTGTTTGCGTTTTTAATCCTTAGTGAAAAACCGCACGAGAATAAGGAGAAAATCCAATTGATAAACGTGATTTAAGCTAGACAAACGAATTGCAACAAAAAAAGTAAACGTTATGCTAGGCATAGCTAAATGAACGAACATGATATGTTAGACTCGTTGAGCCTAACGAACCTCTACAAGGCTTTATCAAGCCTAAAGGCGAGCCTAAACTAGGCTACCTTAACGAGCCTAATGCTCCTTAACTAAGAACCTAAACTAAACTAATTAAACTAAGAAAGCAATAAATAAATGAATATTAAAACAAAAATAAAAATAAAAAAATGAAAGAACAAAGAAAAGAAGATTACCTCGAAGAAAAACTTTACAAAATGAGAAGAGCTTGAAGGGCGGCATCTTCTCGTCGAAAGTGGAAATAAAAACTACTATACACCACACCCAAAGGGGTATTGTGCTTGTGGAGCCACCAAATTTGGTTATTCCACTTGTTTATACTCAAATTAGGAGTTGTAAGCTATAAAGAATCAAGCAAGGGTATTTATAGGTGTGAAATGAAGCACAAATTGGTGATTGGGGCGATGTGAGATGACTTTAAAACAAGATTTTCGCGTCTTTCAAATCAACAACAAACACCAAACTTGTTTCCGCGATTCCCGCTTCGTTATAACTCCGTTTCGTGCACGGTTTTCGCCTACGTCCATTATTTTCAGAGTACTATCATATGGAAGAGAGTAATCCAACATCCATGATGTCGAGAATTGGGCTTAAACCTTGGGTCTTGATGCGGGTCGAGGGTTATGTTTTAAAACTTGTGTTTGTGATTCCTGTTATGCTGGAGCTCAGTTTTATGCACCATTTAAACCTACTTGATCTTTAGTATATCAAGTATATCTTGGAGCTTTGAATGGACCAGAATGATAGCTCAAGGATGGAGAAAGAAAGTCACCCGAAAGTTATCTTATGACAAAACTAAGAATACGACATGTAGAGCTTATTTGCTATCATTTACATCTAAACCCTACAAAACACAATGTCTTATCTTAAGGCATATATATAATGAAGTTTGGATGATAAGAAGGTTAGGATATGATGTGCTAGGTATGTTCACGAAGTCTCCAAAGTTTTTGATTAACTTAGGGAAAACCTTAGTTTTAGACCTTAGAGATATGGAGGGTTGCTTCAAAATACATGGAAATTAATTTACAAGGTTGTATAAAACATGTATAAGACTATAAATCACCAGATATGATAACATGTATGATCAAAACATAGAATCCAAGACATTTTATTGCTTAAACATTAAACAAAATTACGTGGAATATGAAAACGGATCGAGTTACAAAAACGGATCAGGTTTTAGGATTCATTTTTTTTACGAATGTTACATCTTTCAAGTCAAACCTACCACTACTTAAATTTTGGGATGAAATTTCTAAAAGTAGGGGATAGTGTAACATTTGTCATAAAATGGGTTCTAAAACCCGCTCCGTTTTGTAATTACAAGTATTCGTTATGATGTTCGTTATGCAATTATGTAAATGTTTAAATAATTCGTTATGTTGTTAGTATTAATCAATAAATAAATAATAAGTTTTATAATAATAAGGTTTATAAATAATAATAAATAACTAAAAAGAATAATATTAATAATAAAATATATATATATATATATATATATTAACAACATAAAATTGAAATAAAAAAAATAAATATAAACGGTAACCGGGTTTCGAACCCGGGTCTAATAAGAACCAAACACACACTTTGCACCACTGGGCTATACACATAGTTGTGAATTTATCTGGAAACAAATAAATTTTATATTAAAACAACCCCTTAAATCAGTTCAAAATTAACCGCCTAACCTCAACGTCCGTAACTTCCAAAACCACATTCAATTGCCATTTTCTTCGAATTAAACCAAAGAAAAACCGATCTCCAATCATGCTCATTGACTTAATTTTGGTTACAAATCGGAGAAGTAATCAATCTTTGACCGAAAACCTTTGAAATCGATTTTGAAACTGAAAAACACCCTTACACCTATAAATAGTGAACCTCGCTCATACGATTATCTAAACTCCCAAACACACTAGGCACTCTCTGCTCTCAATTTTCCACTTCGCCGGAGCTTTGTTCGTCGCCGGAATCCAACCGGAAATCTGTAACTTATCTCCAACTCGGTACAATCATCCTAATCCTTTGGCTATCTCCTGTTTAGTATTTTATTATCTCAAACAGTTAAACAAAATGGCATAATTTGGCTAACAGCCGGGGTTCGATTTCTGTATTTTAAAAGGGAAAGAAAATGAAGTTGCATAATGTATTAATATAATTAAAAACGGGTATTTAACCGGGTTAGACACACAGTCCAGCGGTGGACTGTGTGCAAATACAAAGCACACGTTCCGGGTTCGAGTCTCACACGTATCCAACTCTCTGAAATAAAAACCAAATTCTTTAAAACTTATTCAGAACACCACTGAGTAAGAATATATAACCAATATAACTCGGTGTTATTACGGGTTAGACACACACCCAACTGGTTGGGCTGTGTGCACATGAACCACATGTCCTGAGTTCGATCTGGTCTCTGTAACCAGTTTTGACTATTTTAAAACCTTTTTAATTAAAAACAAAATAAAGTTAAAGCTAGTTAGTATATATATATATATATATATATATATATATATTTAAAATAGAGTTTATTTAGGGTTAGACACGTAGCTTAGTTGGTAGAGCTGCGTGCCCGTATACGGGAGGTCACGAGTTCAAACCTCACACGATGCCAATTCCAAATGCGATCCGACCGGTCAGACATAACAAGGGTCAATATTTTTTATTTCCTATTTTCTTTATTTTTTTAATTCAAAAATCCCTAAAAATACTCAAAAATAAGACTTTTCAAGTTTTAAAAGTGTAATAAATACAATAAAATATAGACCTAAAAATCTAATAAAAGGCATTAATTAGAAATATTAATTTCAAATAAAAGTTATATATTTATCAAATTATTACGTGATTATTTAGGTTATTTTTCCCTCGTCGGTTGAATCTTAAATCGTGCGCAATCGTCATCAATCCAAGAAACGCACCCACTGTGAGTGAATCCTTACAAATTCCCCTTTTTATTCATGTTTTGGGGCGTATCATGTGACGTTTACATATTTTTGTTTATTCAAACACTTGTGCGCATTCGTCATCGATTCAAGAAAACGCACCCACTGTGAGTGAATCCTTACAAATTTCCCTTTTTAATCATGTTTCAGGGTGTATCATGTGTCGTTTACATAATTTTGTTTATTCAAATACTTGTGCTACTACCATTTTATGATCTAACCTTTATGTAATGTTTGGTTATTGTTATACATGGTTACATTTTCTCATTTCAGTGCATCATTCACATTAGGCCCATCAGTTCCTCGTTGGATACGAGTTGAGCATCGCGTGCTTCATTAGATCGGCTTCGTTTGATTGAGCCTTGATCTCACAGTTTGTCATTTATGTAACATTTGTAAAAATCGGGTTTCCAAAACCCGCTCCGTTTTGTAAGCGAAAATAAGTTATAAAAGTTACGTCGAGTATTTATGATTATTTTGATTTAAAACGATACATAATTAATAAATAAACTAAACTATAAAAATTATATCTGATAAAAAGTTAAAATAAAATAAATAAAAAAATTATGATGCTGCCGGGACTCGAACCCGGGTCAGCCAAGACACTTCAGCGACTTAACACACACTCACAAGACCACTCCGCCACATTGTGTTTTCTGCTAACTCTAGGAACACAAATGAAATTTATACACAAACCCAGTTAAAACCGGTTGCGCCATCTGAGAAACGGTAATCGGCAAACCAATCGTCAATTCGTTGTTTATTCACACATTCAGTTTATAACCGATGCACCGACGGTTTCTAATCAAATCGGAATTGATTAAACTTAAAACCTCATCATTATCGGTTTTTAAAACCGAAAAATCACCAAGTCCAGAGTTCTTCAACTTCAGACCACTCTCGCGACTCAGAGATATCATACCAATACTCCATTTCATTTTCGTCGCATTTTCAGACCATCAGAACGCCTAAATCAGCTCGCCGGAATTTTCTGCAAAAGTCGCCGGAAAACCGTATTCAACTCAAACGGTAAAATACCTCTACTTTATTGTTTCAATCAATTGTTAGAACCTTACTAACATTAACCCATCGCTCATAATCAACCGCAGACGACATTGCTGGACTTTCAGTTTTCGCCGGAAAACTTCTGGAATTGTCGGAAACTCGTTGATTACCGGTATGCTCAATCCAACTTGCTGATAATCAATACTCATTAGTTCGATTTCACATCTAATCCCTTAAACCTGTTAATTGATTCTCACAGCCGAAGGTTCCAAAAACAGAGCGGACGAGTTTCGCCGGATTCTCCGAAGAAGACGATCTGTTCGGTATCTTCTTTCCCCAAACTTTACGGTTCAATGCATTCAAATTGGTCATCATGTTCATTAACTAAATTAATCGCGTATCATTTGTTTTGATTGATGTCTGTGTTTGTAATGAAGAAGACGAGTTCAGAGATGACATAAGATTAATTAAAATCGGAATTATAAACGGGTTAGACACACAGTCCAGCGATGGACTGTGTGCAAAATACAAACGCACGTCCCGAGTTCGATTCCTGCTATACGCACTCCTTATATAATAACAGGCCTTTTTGTTTAAAAACTAAACCGGGATAACTCAGTTAGTTATTAAGTATAACAAAAACCGAGATAATAACCGGGTTAGACACACAGTCCAGCGGTGGACTGTGTGCAACACTAAGTTCTGCGTCGCGCGTTCAAAAACCCGTCACTAGCACCGGTCCGTGGAATTAAAATGTTTTTGGCAATTAAAAGAAATTCGGTTAAATTGAATAAGTATATAAATATAATTAAAAACCAGATTATTTCGGGTTAGACACGTAGCTCAGTTGGTAGAGCTGCGTGCACGCGTACGGGAGGTCTCGGGTTCGAGCCTCACCCGGCGCAAATTAATTCGCTGACCGAACCGGTCAACGGTCAACGGTCAACGCTAAATAAACAAATTTTTTTATATTTTTATTTATTTAATTTAATTTAAAAATCAATTAAAAATACTTAAAAATAACATTTTTAAAGATAGAAAATAGCCTTGAACTCACAAAAATATATCTAAAAATTTCATTAAAATCCTTAATAAAATCCACACGTTTAATATATTTTTCCGTTATTATATAGGTTAGTATTTCTCGTTGTTCCGCTCATCTAATTCGTGCGCATCTCACCATCTCCAATCCAACGCACCCAATGTGAGTGAATCTTACAAATTCCCCGTTTTAATCACGTTTTGGGGTGTATCATGTGTCTTTGTTTATATATTATATCTTAAACATTGTGCATACATCATATCATGAACATGTGTATTCAGTTTGTTGCTGTTAAGTAGTTATTATTGGATGCAATTTATTATTCAGTACATGCAAATTCATAGGCCGCCGCTCCCCATTACATTATGAGCGTTGAGCATGTTCCCCATTTCATTATGAGGTTGAACCTGGCGTGCCCACATACGATCGGCTCCGTTTGATTGAGCCTTGATCGCACAGACATTTTCATTTTCAGTACTTGCAATACGATCGGCTCCGTTTGATTGAGCCTTGATCGCACAGACATTTTCATTTTCAGTACATGCAATACGATCGGCTCCGTTTGATTGAGCCTTGATCGCACAGTTTCATTTATGTTATTTACAGTATGATGTTGGTATGTTCATGTATGCTGTCATGTGATATTGTATGTTATAGTTGTGACTGCTATTTGCCATTGCTTGATTAGTTACATTTGCTCATCTATGATTATGCACAATTTTTCATTGATAAACTAACAATTAATTCATTAATAAATGTTTATATAATTGTAACATTTGTATAAATCGGGTCTCCAAAACCCGCTCCGTTTTGTAATCAAATACCAAGTTATGAAAATACAGTAATTATTTATGGTTATTTTGAGTTTAAACGTTACATAATTAATAAATAAACTAAACTGTAGAAATTAAATTGGATAAAAAGTTAAAATAAAATAAATAAAGATCAATTGTAGCTGCCGGGACTCGAACCCGGGTCAGCTGTCGCCAAGACTTATCATTCCGTCCCTTAACCACTCCGCCATCAAGTGTTTTCTGTTAACTTTAGGAAAACAATTGGATCTTATACGCAAACTCAATCAACCGTTAATGCCATCTGCATAACGGAAATCGGTAAACCGAATCGCCAAATCAGTTCAAACTCGTTTAGCTAGCTTATAACTGATGAATATCGGTTTCTAATTAAGTCTAAATTGAATGAACTTAAAGTTTCGGTTTTTGAAACCGAAAAGTTATCAAACTCCGAATAATTCAAGTTCCAATCATCTGTGCGAATCAGAACTGTCACAACAACACTCCATTTCCTTTTCGTCGCGTTTTCAAGTCTTTTGAGCACCAAAAACTGTTCGCCGGAAATCTCTGCAGAACTCGCCGGAAAACCGTGTTCAACACAAACCGGTAAGATTTTCCTCCTTTGTGGTTTCAATCTATTGTTAGGACTCTACTAACATTAATCCATCACTAAAAATCAGTCACAGAAGACTTTGCTGGATTTTCTGGGTTCGTCGGAGAAATTCTGGAATTTGCCGGAAACTCGCTAGTTAACGGTAAACACATTCAATCGTGCTAATAATCCATGTACTCTGGTTCAATTTCAAATCTAATTCCTTAATTCTGTTGATAGACTCTCTCAACCGGAGGTTCAAAAACAGAGCTATCTGAATTTCGCCGGACTCTTTAAAGAAGACGACCTGTCCGGTATTTCCTTTCCCCAAACTGTTCGGTTTTGTACATTCAAGCTAGTAGTCATGTTATTTAAGTAGTTAAATCATGAACCAGTTGTTTGAGTAAAGTCGGTAATTGTAGTGAAGAAGACGAACTTAAAAACAGGATAAGAGTAAATAAAATTCGGATAATAAACGGGTTAGACACACAGTCCAGCGGTGACTGTGTGCAAAGTTTATATACAAGTCCCGAGTTCGATCCTTACTACACGCACGCTCTACGTAATAACATTTCTTTTTATTCATGAAATAACCGGGTTAGAGCGAGTAGTTGTTAAGTATAATATAAATCAAGAATATAACCGGGTTAGACACACAGTCCAGCGGTGGACTGTGTGCAAAATAAACTTCATGTCGCGCGTTCGAGTCCCGTCACAAGCACCGGTCCATGAGATTAAAACGTTTTGCAAAATAAAGGAATTTTCGGTAAATTCGAATAAGTATATAAATATAATTAAAACTGGGTTTCTAACGGGTTAGTCACGTAGCTCAGTTGGTAGAGCTACGTGCGCGTGAACGGAAGGTCACCGGTTCGAATCCCGCTTGGCGCAAATATTTACCGCTGACCGAACCGGTCAACGGTCAACGGTCAAACAGTAAAAAAAAAATAATATTTTTTTTAAATATTAATTTGTTTATTTTAATTTAAAAATCAATTAAAAATACTTAAAAATAACATTTTTAAAGATAGAAAATAGCCATAAACTCACAAAAATATATCTAAAAATCCCATTAAAATCCTTAATAAAATCTATCCATTTAATATATCTTTCCATTATTATTTAGGTTAGTATTCCTCGTCGACTCGCTCGTCTAAATCGTGCGCATCTCACCATCTCCAATCCAACGCACCCAATGTGAGTGAACCCTTCAAATTCCCCGTTTTAATCACGTTTTTGGGGTGTATCATGTGTCTTGTTCATTTACATATTATAACCAAGTTATTGTGCATATATCATATCATGACATGTGTATTAGTTTGTTGCTGTTAAGTAGTTATTATTGTTTGCAAATTATTATTTTAGTACATGCAATTGCCGAGGCCGTAGCTCCCCATCCATCGAGGTTGAGTTTGATCCCCATTTTATTATGCGGTTGATCAGGGCGTGCCCGCACGATCGGCTCCGTTTGATTGAGCCTTGATCGGTCATTTCATTTTACATTTCAATACATGCAATACGCTCGGCTCCGTTTGATTGAGCCTTGAGTGCACAGTTCAATTTACATTTCCAGTTCATGCAATACGTTCGGCTCCGTTTGATTGAGCCTTGAGCGCACAGTTCAATTTACATTTCCAGTTCATGCAATACGATCGGCTCCGTTTGATTGAGCCTTGATCGCACAGTTCATTTATGTTAATTATTATATGATGTTGGTATGTTCATGTATGCTATCGATTGTTAATGTATGTTATAATTGTAACTGATGTTTGCCATTGCTTGATTTCATATATATGCTCTTTTATGATTATGCACAATATTTTATTGATAAACTAACCAGAAAATCATTATCAAATGTTTATCTATAAGGTTCACTCGCCAACTTATGTTGACCCAAAAACCTCCCATTTTTACACATGATACAGGTGAACCAGCAGCAGCTAGGAACACATAGGACCTGGATTAGAAGAAATAAAACGATTTAGTATTTGGATTATCATGTCTGGTTATTTTCCTTTGTAATGAATGAACATGTTTGGATGTTTGAGAAAT
The DNA here is from genome assembly GCA_947069175.1 of Scalesia atractyloides. Taxonomy (NCBI): domain Eukaryota; kingdom Viridiplantae; phylum Streptophyta; class Magnoliopsida; order Asterales; family Asteraceae; genus Scalesia; species Scalesia atractyloides. The sequence continues at coordinate 98,752,305 of CAMTDV010000008.1, forward strand.
GTAACTTTGACTTCATTTAATTATGAAACATAATAGTAAATGTCATGTGCTTTGGTGATAACCCAATTATGCCCCGACTCTTAATTCCGCTGCGGGTCGGGGGGTGACACTAATAAGGTTCACTCGCCAACTTATGTTGACCCAAAAACCCCAATCTTTTTACACATGATACAGGTGAACCAGCAGCAGCTAGGAACACATAGGACTTGGACTAGAAGAATAAAACGATTTAGAGTTGGGATTGTTATGTTGGTTTATTTTCTTTGTATTGAATGAACATGTTTGAATTTTTGGAAATGTAACTTTGACTTTATTAAATATGAAACATATTAGTAAATGTCATGAGCTTTGGTGATAACCCAATTATGCCCTGACTCTTATTCCGCTGCGGGTCGGGGTGTGACAATTTATCATGCTCATGTGTACATTGCTTGATGTTATGTGGTTTGTGGATAGATTGACATATACGTATGCTCATATTTGGTTTATACACATTTTTATTAAATTAATCAATATAGCTAATTCTTGCAAATGATTAAATGAGATTCACTCGCCAACTTTTGTTGACCCAAAACTCTATTTTTACACATGATACAGGTGATCATGTTGAAACAAGGAACACATAGGATTGGGCCTTAGAAGAAGAATAAATTATTACTTGAATGTCATGTTTAGAACTTTTGGTGATTGTATGGTTTGTGTGCTGATTGGAATATTTCTTTTTAATTTGATATAATAAATATGAAACTTTTATAGTAAATGTCATGAGCTTTGATGAAAACCCAACATGCCCCGACTACCATTTCCGCTGCGGGTTAGGGTGTGACACTAACGTGCTATGTGATAATGTATGTTTATTTTCATTTTATGGTTATGTTTCTCATTATAGCCAATATCTCACATTAGACCCATTTGTTCCCCGTTACTTACGGGTGGCGTCGCGTTGCCTAATATACTAGATCGGCTCCATTTGATTGAGCCTTGATCTAGCAGCACATCGTTTATCGTGCTCACATGTACATTATTAGTTGAAGATGTGGTTTGTGATTTAGATTACATACACGATGTTTCTCATATTTGGTTAATGCACATTTTATTAAAATAATAAACATATCATTTTTCTTAATGAATAAATGAGATTCACTCGCCAACTTATGTTGACCCAAAACTCTATTTTACATATGATACAGGTGAACAGGTTTGAATCCACATAGGACATGGGCCTTAGAGGGAACAAACTATTATTTGCAAGCCTTGTTTGGAACATTATTGTGTTTGTATGAATTATGTGTTGATTGGAATGTTTTATTTAAATTTGAAATACTAAATATGGAACTTTTATAATAGTAAATGTCATGAGCTTTGATGAAAACTCAATCATGCTCCAACTACCATATCTTCTGCGAGCCAGGGTGTGATAATAATAAAGGAGTACAAAGGAGATGATATACCTTTTGAGTGATTAGGGATAGGAATTTGTTGCAATAAGTGCGTTGATGGTCGATTTGGTTGCTGTCTTATATCTATCCTCATCAAAAGTTGCAGAAATCGTCCCTTTAGTTTAGTCTTGTTATAAATGCCTCTCATGTGAGGGGCACGACTAGTTTTTAATCAAGTAAATGGATGGGTTAGTGATAGGGGCCAAAAGGGTTAGAGAACATGATGTTGAGGATTCAAATGTTAAAAGATTCTTTTTAAAGGAGATGATATACCTTTTGAGTGATTAGGGATAGGAATTTGTTGCAATAAGTGCGTCGATGGTCGATTTGGTTGCTGTCTTATATCTATCCTCATCAAAAGTTGCAGAAATTGTCCCTTTAGTTTAGTCTTGTTATAAATGCCTCTCATGTGAGGGGCATGACTAGTTTTTAATCAAGTAAATGGATGGGTTAGTGATAGGGGCCAAAAGGGTTAGAGAACATGATGTTGATGATTCAAATGTTAAAAGATTCCTTTTTAGACTAATGGGATTAAAGTGAAACAACCATATGGGTCAAAATTGAATGTACTATATTTTTTATTCTATATTATTTTATTTTTGTTATTTTCAAGTATGCCTTTTAGAAATATTACTTATTAAACTTAAATACGGTCGCTAAAAAACATATACAAGTCAATGGCTTATGGATTTGAGGGACTCGATGACAAATTTATATGATAAAATTTTTTAACAAACAAATTAGCAAACAGGCTTTAGGTAGCACTCCAAATAATAAGCTTGAGAGTATATTGGAGTCGGTTTTTTACGTATATACAGGGTGTTGTGGTTATTTGTTTTCATTCAGGTAGTGTTTGGTATGCAGGTGAAGAAACACTAAGTAACACAGAGCTACTTAGCTGGTTTGTCTCGTAGATAACAACCGATCTCTGTTCTTCACTAAACAATGGGCTTAATTCTTCCTATCGATCCTGCAAAATGAACAACACCTATGAACTCGTTACAAGGAAGAGAGATCGGGTGTTCTCCTTGTAACTGTAACATTCGTCGTAAAACGGGTTCCAAAACCCGCTCTGTTTAAAATTTTAGAATTTATTAAATACTTCGTTACGCATTTTTTTTCATTTTATAAAATATGTTAGATAATCTTCATAATTAATAAATAAATTAGATAATTAATATATTGATTAAATAAAAGAATAAAAAAATATACATATATATATATATATATATACCAATAATTAAGAAATTAAAATATAAAATAAAGAAAACAGGGGCAACCGGGATTCAAACCCGGGTCCCCATACCCACACACACGGACTTCACCACTAAGCTACACACACTATTGTGAGTGAAACTGAAATCAAATTAAATTTATATTAAACCGAGCAAGCCTGCAAATTCAACGATCACAGACCGTAACCACCAAGAATTCAAAGATGACCTAATTTGCGAGTGATTGAAGATAACTGATGTTAAAACTTAATACACAACTGAAATACATTTCAATTATTAGGAAAAACCGGCGAAATCATGATGAAATCAATAACCCATAATTTGGGTTTCGAAACCGAAATCCCGTATTGGTTAATCCACAGTATAAATATTGTTGTATCACATCAACTGAATTCGCCATCCCTGGTAATCTTAATCTCAAACACTTCCGGATACTTTCTGTTCCAACTAAATCTCCACCGGAGTTTTCTGCACATTATCGGAATCCAACCGGAACTTCCATAACACTCTCCGATCGGTATGTTCATCTTACTCTCTTTTGAATTCAGTTGTATAGCATTCTAATGTTAAACCAAAAAAAACTGAAATTTTGAATTAACAGTCGGGTTTATTTTTCTGGGTTTTAACTATGTTGGAGAAGATGAAGTTGTATTGCGTATATTTATATTTTAAAACCGGATTATAACCGGGTTAGACACACAGTCCAGTGGTGGACTGTGTGCAGATATAACATGAAGGATCTGGGTTCGATTCGTGCACTTAATCGGTTTTCTGTGATAAATCTCAAATTTTTTTAGGCTGAAGAACACCTCTTGTTAGTTGATAAGAGTAATAAAAACATTAAACCAAATGGGTTAAACACCCAGCCCAACAACCTAAGGTCGCGGGATCGAGTCAGTTCCACTACACCGGTCCGTTCATTTAAAAATCTTTTTAAATTAATCAATTTCTGAAATCATATAATCAGTGTATAAGAATAATAAAAGTTGGAATACTTTCGGGTTAGACATGTAGCTCAGTTGGAAGAGCTGCGTGCACACGTACGAGAGGTCTCAAGTTCGAATCTCACCCACGTTGCCTAAACTTCCTATCGAACCGGTTAGGTCTATCTTGTCAGCCTGACAAGATCATTTTTTTAATATTATTTTCTTTTAAATCCATATTATTTTTGTATGAATATTATTTATCTTAGAGTTTATTAAAAACACTTAAAAATAAAATTTTATAGGTTTAAAAAATCCCAATAAATACCGCAAAAATAATCTAAAAATCAAACAAAAAGTATTAAATCGAAATGTTAATTTGTTTATATTTATCGAATTATCGTATTATTTTTAGGTTAGTTTTCGTTCGTCGTTCAAATCCTCAATTCGTGCGCATCTTTCATCAATCAAGAAAACGCACCCACTGTGAGTGAATTGTTACAAATTCCCCTTTTATTCATGTTTTGGGGTGTATCATGTGTCGTTTATACTTTTCGTTTATTCAAACACTTGTGCTATTACCATTATATGATCTAACGTGTGATGTAAATGTTGTTTGTTGTATTGTGTGTTTTACATTTTGTCAAGTTGCGTGCAAATCATTCATTAGGCCCATCAGTTCCTCGTTGGAGACGAGTTTAGCATCATGTGCCTCATTAGATCGGCTCCGTTTGATTGAGCCTTGATCTCATTGTTCATCATTTGATATGTGTGTGTGTGCTTTAATTGATATTATGTGTTCTGTGGTTAAATTTACATATACGTATACTCATATTTGGTTATGCATAATTTTATCCAAATAACCAATATAACTAATTCATTCAAATATTTTTTTTTAAGATTCACTCACCAACTTTTGTTGACCCAAAACCATTTTCTTTTACACATGATACAGGTGAACAGGTTGAAGCAAGGAACACATAGGAATTTGTCTTAGAAGAAAAATAAAGAGTTCATAAACGTTGTGTTTAGAACATGTTATGCTTGTATATTTGATGTAATTCCCTTTTAAATTGGAATTTAATGAATATGAAATTTATAGTAAATGTCATGAGCTTTGATGAAAACCCAATCATGCCCCGACAACCATTTCCGCTGCGGGTCAAGGTGTGACAGTAACCACCCTCCAGCGTGAGAATAAGTAATCACTTTGAGGATATAAGTGTGTGTATGCAGTGAGAGAGTAGAGATTTAAATTCCTAACCTAGCTACTATCTATAGGCTTAGGACCCATGGCTCTAGTAGGTTTGTTTTTCAAGTTTTGTCAAAAACAAGAACCTTGGTTTTTAAAGAAAGCAGAAATGAAGATTCCTGTCAGAAATGGTTCTTCTTTGTCAAGCGATCCTCCAACCCTGGGGGGGGGGGGGGGGGATCTACCATTGGTATGACCTAGATTTCCAGGAACACAGAATACCCGTGACAATTTTCCTCTTAATATTTGCTTTGTATTTGCTGCCAAGCTTTCAGAACTTGCCCCTCCCGGTGCTGGATCCCTAGAAATGATCCAAGTCTTGCTCGAGCTAACAAAAGAAGAAAGAATTTTTCAAGTAGGAGCTACTATGTTTATTTCAGCAAGTCAAACCTCTGCTCTCTAACATGTCTAGTAAGTCTTTTCTTTGATTTTCCTGCAAAGTATGTTATATGCATAGTATAATAAATGTGACGAGCTTCGAATATGTTTTGGCTCCTGTTAAGGCATCCTCTACAATTTCCCCGGATGAAATTGATAACATGCTTGAAAAGAAAAAGAGTCATATATCCTCATCATCCTCCTAAACGGTGTCAAACATACTTAAACGATACTCCATATCGTTTGGTACACAATCGAAACAACACCTTGTCTCGTTTGAATCTTAAATCCAAACGACAAGCCTGATGTTTGGCAATCAACCCAAACAACATCACTGATGTGCCAAATGACACTGATCTACAACTTATCATCTTTTCCAAAACACGATTTTGTAACAGAATAACTTCTATCTCACCTAATACAAAACTATTCGGTTTCCTTATTGACCCAGCCAATTGGGTTTTGATGATAGGACTTATTGCACACCAAATGGCACGATAACACCTCATAATTTGCATATTAAAACTACAATTAAGTCACCATTTCACTTTCTTGAACACTTAAACCTTTTTAGCAAAATTCGTTTATCTCAATGCTTAATCAAGAACCAAACGACATCCCACAACCTATCTCACAAATTCTCATATCTAAAAACCTGCTAATTCACTCTCTAATTCACAAATTTGAGCAAGGATCACATTTAGGGCTTGAAACTTGGTTTGATATCTCTCTCATTTCTTCATCAAATCAGGTAATTCCAAAGTCTAGCTTGTCTAATTTTTCATGCTCTACAAGACCATACTATCCATTTTTGTGTTAGAAGGATACACGAATATGAATTAAATTTCTTTTATATTTCAGGGTTCTTAGTTTATAAAATTTGGGGCTTTTGATCTAGGAATTGTATTTTGATGAAATTAGGACCTAGGATATTATTTATTATCATTTTAGTTAGGATTCTGTAATTTTTTTAGAATTTTCGGATGTCTTATTGGTTTACTATGATTTTTTATCATGTTTCAATTTATGCAAAAATTATATAAAATATGAATTTTGTCAAAATATAAACTGATGGAATTTTTTTCTGATTTTCTATAAAATAAATAGGACATGCAATATTTATGAATTTCATGATCTATGGTAAAAATTTTTGAAATATAAGGTTGAATATTAAGCACAAATTTAGGTTTTTTTTTAACAAATTTGATACTTTTAATAAAAATAAAAGATAACTGCGAATTTTGGATTTATATGAATTGGAAGATGATTTTTTACCAAATTTGTTACAATTGATATTTTTTATATATAATAACATAAATTTGTTATTATCCTGCCTTGAGATTTTATTATCACATGTTTAGACTTTTTGATGCGAATTTGATAATATGGACTAGATAATAAACATTGGACGTTAAATGATTTCTAGATTTAGTATATACAATATAAAAGCGATGACATATAAATTTTTAAGGTAATATTTTAAATATGTCACATTAGTTATCTAGTTACAAACATTAATTTAATAGCTATGTTAGTATTAATATGTGTAGTTTTAGGTTAACCAAAAGCCCTAAGTTATAGGATTATTTTATAGTTTTGGAGATGGTTGTTAAATATATTTTTGTTATTTATTTATGTAGGGTAACTTTGTTGTCTATGGAGTATTTTCCCTCAAAACTCATGCGGTTTACGTAAGGATCAAATAAACGCAAAATTGTAAGTAGATCTATATCTTTCCCTTTTATCACTAAATAATTTCGGGGTGTATTATGTGTCACTATTTCATGTTTTTATTATTTAAATTATCAACATTCAAAATCATCGTATGTGTTACGTTTATATATATATATATATACATATATATATATACATATATAGATATATATATATATATGTGTATATATATATATATATATATATATATTGTTACATATACTTGTATCTGTTTGTTACCTGTTGTGTCTATTGTTTTACATGGATCCACTGGCTGACCGGTTTTCCACGTCCATGGGTTGAACTAGGTATCACCACCATTGTTTAGATTCGTTCTTCGGGGCTTGAATCTCGCATTGTTTCATTATCGTTGTGTCGCATTATTATATTTTGTTGAATTGATTATAGTTATTGTTGAATTGTTATGGATATATTTCATACACTTGAAGTTACATGTTAAATCATTTTAAATAAAATAAAAATAATGAAGAAAAATGTTTTATGTAAATCTATTCACCAACTTTATGTCGATCCAAAAACTATTTTTACGCATGATACTGGTAACTAGGTGTGATTGAGTTGAAGACGAAGACATGTAGGACATGCCTTAGATTAATAATTTGGATCTTATTTTATATCTGATGATTTGGATATTGTATGAATTATTTGGAAACTTTATGATGCATACGACATTTTAAATATTGACATGCTTTAAATATTTAAACTTATAAAAGTTGTTATGAGCTATGGACAATCATCTCACTACAATCGACAATCCGCTGCGGGTCGGGGTGCGACAAACTGAGACATCATGACCCCACTTTCCTTCACTTTCTTTCACTAACATCTACTATGATTTCAAACCCCCCCTTTCACACCATATCCCCCACGCAATCATTTTTTCAATCATTACCCATTTATTTAATTCTTATTTTTTATAAATCATTTCTTTATTATTTCTTTATTTATTTATCTTTTAAATAAACCAATTAAAAAATCCGAAAAAGAAAGAATTGAACAAAGACAAATATTATACGTACTTGTGCCCTAATAAAAACATACTGCACAACCCTAGTTGAACTATTACACAAACCTAAATAAAATATTACACAAACCTAATTAAAACATAATTAAATATAAAATATTAAGTGCTAATTAAAAAGGCCTAATATTTCCTATCCCAATCAGATAGTCCAGACTCTAGAGATTACACATTACGGTCGCTATCACAACTGTCTGACCTCGCGTCTCGATTGTCGTGTACGTTTTCAGGAGATAGAGGACACAATTCTTCGTTCACCTTAGATAAGTATTCCTCACTCGAGTCTATTTCGTACCCTTCAGTCTAGGTTGGTACGAGTTGTGTTGGACAAAGGTTTGTGGGTGGAGGGTTTGCAATGAAGTTTGTTTGACTTTCCCCAAGTCGTAGACGGTCAAACTGGAGTTGAGCCATGGTGTTGTCAAACACGATGTTCACCTCCTCATATGTGATCCCACCCTAACGATCATCCTCTGGAGGTGAAAGAGGGTTGAGGAGGGTTGATTGCTGCAGGTCAAGGGTTGAAAAGATGAGATTTTAGATGGGGTGATCATCGTGGCCTTGCTGGAGGTGGATGGTAGATTGTTGCTGGTGGAGGGTAGTCTGCTACTCGTGTAGATTGTTGCCAATGGAGGGCTGTAGCTAGAGGGTTTGATTGCCACTTGAAAGGGTTTGTAGGTGGAGGGTTTGACCGTCGGCGTGAGTAACATTTGAGGTTTGATGATCCTTCATTACCGCCACCCATATCTCTGGTAGAAGAAGAATTGTAAGTATGGAGGTAGAAGAAGATGTACATTTGTGGTGAGGGAGAAGAGGTTAGTTTGTAGGCAGTAGAATATGGTCGTTGGAATAGTGTTGTTGGAATTTCAATTCAAAATAGGGCCGTTTTTAAATTTTAAATTCAAAATATAGTCGTTGGAATGGTGTTGTCGTAATTGAATTTCAAAATATAGCCGTTGGAATAGTGTTGTTACAACTTAAATTCAAAATATAACCGTTGGAATAGTGTTGTTACAATTTAAAGAAACACAAACAATTAACTAGTAAAATAAAATTCACTCAAAGTACAGAAGCATAATTAAACAAACTAGATAAATAAAAACAATATACACTAATCATCAACCCCCGAACTGTCTGAGTCTAAAGCCGGACGAAAAACAAAACTTGTAACAACCCGTGCTTACGAGGTTAGCGCCGTTATACTTATCTTGTTTATATAAATGCATGAACCTCTGTGACGAATTAATTACACTTATCTAATGTATTTTATATAAACGAATACCTGAAACCAAATCCTTATCGTGCTGAACCGACCCGAACCGTTGAACCATAACTTGATTAATATATTATATTAGTGGATGATAAATTATCTTTTGATATTAGTTGTATTGTTTAAATATATATATATATACACACACACACAAATGTATAGTTAATGACCAAATCGCTACCACCTCTTTTTCCCCATCTCCTTATTCTTCCGGTCCAGTCAAGCCAGCCCAACTTGCAGCTCAAGCCAACATAATGTACGGTCAATCTCCTCTTTCTCTCTTTACTATTGCAGCCCAGGAAGATCTGGCCCAAACCGGTTGTGTGAGCATGTAACGCCCCGCGTTTCTATACTTTCTATATTTGAAAACTCTGTATCGTACTTCTATTTTTAGTAAGCGTTGTATCTTGTATTTGTCTTTCGTTGTAAACGTGGAAACCGAGACTTGAATCGTAATGAGAAACTTGTATTTTAACAATATTATGTTAATTATAGTCATGTTACACTTATACTTGTTCATACTTTAAACGTGTAAACGTATTCGTGGTACTCTCAATCGTAAATGTGTGATAACTTGCAAACGTGGTATGTATGCGTAATCAAGACTCAAACGTGAAACTCTTAATCATTAAACTAAATTCGTTACGAAAATATAATTATCTATTCATTTATTAAGTTAATTAATTAATTAAGTTAATTAATTAAATTAATTAATTAAATTAGTTAATAAAATTAATTAATTTCTTTTTTTACAACAAATTAAAATGCTAATTTAAATATATATATATATATATATATATATATTTATATACTAACATTTTGAATTTAAATGTTAATATATTTTTTTTATAAAGTCCAAGGTCTAAATTGTAATTCTTGAATTCCTAACTTCAGGGACTAATCTTGCCATTTTTGGTAAATTGTTTAAAGGTTTTTGATTAAAAAAATAATATATATAAATAATATACCAAAACCGGATCCGCGGGACTCGAACCCGGGACCTCCGGTTCACCAAACAAAGCCTCAACCACTCCACCAGCCGCCTCACATTTGAATGAACCCGGAAACAAAAGCTTCTTATGCTTTGTTTCCGGTCGAAGACTGGTCGCGACCAGCGGGCAAACAGCCCTTTTTTGGGCGGGTTTTTGTGTTTTATTTGAGTTTTAAATCATGTTTTAACATTAATTACTTAACTAAAACCTAACCTAACCCTTCCCTATAAAACCCACACACAATCCAAGCATTTTACACTTTCTAAACTCCATCTAATCCCTCTCAAATCACCTCAAAATCCTTGCAACATCAGATTTTCGAGCAGAATTACCCATCTTCACAAAAGTGAGTATAACTCACTCATTTCTTAACAAAATCCTTCCATTCTTTTTCCCACTTGCTTGGATTAACCTAAGGATCATTTCCATTGGTTTTCCATGGAAAACCAAGCTCTGGAATGACCAGAAAAAGGTTCTACAGTTGGCCTGTTTTACTTTATGTTCTCATAAACTTGTCTAATCTCTTACTTTTCTCATTCATCCTAGTGTTCTTGAACTCCTAATCACATGTATGATTATGGGGACTAACCTAGGTTGTTAAACTTGTAAATAGGAGTATTTAATCACTCCAAACTTTCTGTTTTTGAAGAGCATTGAGCTCACAAGTGATGTAAGTTCTTAAACTTGTTCATGTGTGTCCACCAAGGAAGCTTGGGCTATCCTAACTTGAGACCACACATCACTTGATGATTTTCATCAAGATCCCAAAATAGTTTGCTAGACTTAAAGTGTCACAACCCCACAAAGTCGTTGACGATTGTCCTCGTGTGCTCGTCGGGTTGTTGAATACTTGGCTACTTGGTATCTAGATGACACCTTATCATTCTTGTCTTTACATTCTTGTATAGTATATAGTTCTTGTACCCTCCTTGTTACCAATGGTAACTTGTGTAGTGGTGAACATAATCCGAGGTTCAAAGTGGATGGTTTAATCTCCCACCTCATACTTGACATACATGACACTAGAGGTTACAAAGTGGATGGTTCATCCTCCCACCTCCTACATGATTATAATGATATATATATATATATAACTATATTATAATTCTAAAACCGAAACCTTGATAATGAACTTATAATCACCTATCAAGTTATTAAGTTTAACACTAAAGTATGTAATCCCTTGTCATGATTCTAATAGGCCCCGAACCTATGAAATCACACCCAACTCGTAAGAGTTACTATAGTGTCAAGAACGAGTGTTACATCTTAGTGAATACTTTCGTATCATAATACCTTATCAAACTTATTTTAATCATGCTCGAATACTCCTAATCTCCCGTTGAAACTCTATAATCATACGCCTCGTTTCCTCTTGTAGGATAATTCGGCGTCATCCTCGAACCAATGTCTTCACGGATTGTCAAGTGTAGAAAAGACTTAGCAAAACCGTGAGTACACTCGACCCACTTTGTTTATAACACTTTCGGGTGTAACATGTTTCCATATACAAAATCACGAACACTTAAACTTTATGAAACACACAAACAATCCCATATACATGAAAGCTTGAATCTTATACTTGATGCTTGAATTGTCTTGGATATTCTTATTGCTATGCTTTAGTGATTAACTATTTTTAGCCTTCGTTTGACATGCTTAGCGCTATAGGAATTCACGCATCCACCTCCATCGTGTTATTCGTGAGGTCATGTTAAAACATCGTGATTGCGTTAAGGGTTTGATTATTAGTATTGCATGCCTTGATATTGCTCTTGTATAGATTTGGATGCCATGTGGATTGTTTAAACTTATTCGTATACGTATGCTATGCCTAAACTTGTGTACTCGCCTTTGCTTTCGCATTGACATTATTTTAAAACATGTTACAGGTTGAAGGAGATGATGCTATGAAAACAATATAGCAAGGACTAGATACACACAAATTAGACGTTAGGTTTAATGTCAATGTATCAATTTTGTTATGACTTTGCAAATGTTATGTTGTTCTTTGTTTTGTTACATTGATGTATTTGATAATTCTTATGAAATGAAATATGGTTTAATTAATTATTGTCACTTAATAATGTTGTGAGTAATGAGCAATCTCGTTTTCGTCTCATCCCGATGTTTCCGCCATCGGTTGGGGTGTTACAGATTGGTATCAGAGCCATAACTATAGGGAATTAGGTAGAATTGCCATGTTCGACCTAGTCTATAGTTCTAAGTACCCGTTGTGTCCATTCTTGATTATGCTTAAAACTTTATGCTTCCTACTTTGCTTCTCTCTTTCATTTTGGTCTTAATACATATACATGGTGTCTTCCTAAGACACTTTTACACAATACATGTTTGGACGCTTGAAGACACTCGTAATATAAACGAGACGACTTCACTAAAATAGGTGTGAAAACCGCAATTTGGTGAACGACTCTCAATCCGCTATACTTATTCTTTTTGCACGCAATTATGCCATCAAGTTAGGAGTGAAATCCAAACCTTGATGGAAAATTTCCAACTCAAAACTCTAGTGGACCCTTACCAACGAATCGGAATTTGCTCTTCGTTTGGTAAGTACCAACCACACTTAGGGTACGAAATCGTCAAGTTAGGGGTGAAACCCGCACCTTGTCGATTAAGTCCCATTCCTTGATTTTCACTCTCGCCAAAGTCTCGATTTTCCGATCGGTTAGAGACGTGTAGTAACTGGAAGGGTAAAATGTCGTTAGTCGCTTCTCGATGAGAGCATTTTACCTATAGGCCAAAGCACGTTTCTCTAATTCGAAAAGATCTTCGATTCACTTTGGAATTGTCGACGATTCTCTACCCGAATCATTCCCATGTTTTACGAGCCTATTCTTTTTATGTGACTCAAATTTTATGTGTTTTGATACTTGCTACCTCGTTCATTTCAAACCGTTACACACTCGCACATTTATCGCAATAAAAACAATACTAATCCTCGTGAACAAACTAAATTTATACTCTTTATTTGTATTCATACGTGAGTATACATGTTATACTTGTTGAACTCATGCAAACTATATGAACCATACTTGATGAACACATGCTTCTTATGAGAAAATTATGTGAATTTTATTAATACTCATGCATGCAAAACCTATTTTCTTTATTACAATAAAGTCTCATGCTTTTGTCTTGTTTACAACCTCTAGATGCCTCCTTTCCGTAACTCGTTGAACCGCCTCAAGAAGTACAAGAAGACGGATTCCCAGAAGGAATCCAAAAACGAGGACTCGATGTTGAAGCAAGAACTGATTGGGCTCGTTTCGGAGCAAATGGCCGGGCAATTGGCTAAGATCATACCCGACATTGTTTGCCAAATCCACACAATACACGCCGAAGCCACACCTAAATCATCCGCTGATTCCAAAGCCGATACCCCCAAACCATCTTACCAATTCAAGCATTTCATGGCTTGTAAACCAGTGGAATTCACTGGCATGGACGGTGTTACCGCCATGATCAATTGGTTTGATTCAATGGAGCTTATCTTCCTTCAGGGCGGCTGCCCTGAGGAACTCCGAACCCTTAATGCCACCGGGGTCTTCCGCAAGAGAGCCCTCGAGTGGTGGACCACCGAACGAAACACGCGTGGCAACGAAGCAGCCCATGCGATGACTTGGGAAGAGCTTAAGGAGCTCATGAAGGAGCAATTCTGTCCTCCCCATGAGACCCAGAAACTTGAAAACGAGTTCTGGAATCTCACACAACAGGGGAGCGACGCTGAAGGATTGATTGCGCGCTTTAAACAGTTAAGTATCATTTGCCCTGGGCAAGTCGATACTGTTCCCAAGTCAATCGCCAAGCTCATCCGTTGCCTCTCACCGGTGATCATGAACCATGTAGCCGTAGCCAACCCGAAAACCCTCGAGGAAGCCTATGCCATAACCCTCCAACTCAACCATAACTGCATCCTTCAGGGGGCCTACGGCAAGGTCCCTACAAAGCATGCGCACCAAGCCATTGCCAACACCACCGAATCACCTACCCCTCCAGCCAATAAGCCCCACAACAAGAACAAGAAGCGGAAGGCTTCTTCTCAAAACAATGTTGTCGTCACTCCGCCTACCCAAAACACCAACCAACCTGGACAAGGTTACATTGGCTCTCACCCCAAGTGTACCACTTGCAACTACCATCACCCTGTTGGCACCTCATGCCGAAAATGTGCCAATTGTAATAGGTTGGGACACCTTTCCAACTACTGTCGCCTACCCCAGAACCAGCAAACCCAAGCCCTTTTACCCAATCCTAACCCAAACCGCCAAACCCATGCTACACCTGGTCGAACCTGCTACAATTGTGGCGATCCTAACCATTTCGCCAACGTTTGCCCGAAACGCACCAACAACCAGCAGCAACAACAAACCGAACCTGCAAAAGGATGAGCTTTCGTTCTCACCTCAGCTCAAGCCCAAAGTTCAAATGATGTCATCACTGGTACGTTCCTTGTGAACCATATCTATGCTACTTGTCTGTTTGATACTGGCGCGGATAGAAGTTTTGTATCCGTTGAATTTGAACCCTTGCTCAAGTGCGAACGAACTAAAATGCCTAATCCTTTTGCTGTCGAAGTCGCTAATGGTAAGACCATCTCCGTTGACTCTGTTCTTTCTGGTTGCTCCCTAATCTTAAACGATCATAAGTTTTCCATCGACCTCATACCTATGCAAATGGGTAGCTTTGACGTCATAGTAGGCATGGACTGGCTTAAGCGAGTTCGTGCTGAAGTCGTTTGTTTTGAGAAATTCATTCGCCTTCCCCTACCTCAAGGTGACTCTTTACACGTCTATGGTGAGAAACCTTCTAAGGGTCTCAAGCTTCTGTCGTGCATCAAAGCGAACAAGTACTTGCGTAAGGAGTACTTTGCTTTTCTCGCCCGCGTTGTGGAAAAGAAAGACAAAGGTCCTAGCATAAGTGATGTTCCTGTCGTTTGTGAGTTCCCTTCTATTTTCCCTGAGGATCTCCCTGGTCCTCCGCCTCCTCGAGCTGTCGATTTTCGTATTGACCTCATTCCTGGCGCAACTCCTGTTGCGAAGGCTCCCTATCGTTTAGCACCCTCGGAGATGCAAGAGCTATCAAGCGAACTTCAAGAGCTTCTTGATAAAGGCTTTATACGCCCTAGTACTTCCCCTTGGGGCGCTCCCGTGTTGTTCGTCAAGAAGAAAGAGGGGTCTTTTCGGATGTGCATTGATTATCGTGAGCTCAATAAACTTACAGTCAAAAACCGATACCCACTTCCTCGTATTGACGATCTCTTCGACCAATTGCAAGGCGCGAAGTGCTTTTCAAGGGTTGACCTCTGTTCTGGCTATCATCAACTTCGGGTTTCCGAGGAAGATGTACCCAAAACCGCATTTCGCAAACGTTATGGACACTACGAGTTCGTGGTCATGCCTTTTGGTTTGACCAACGCTCCTGCAGTGTTTATGGATCTCATGAACCGTGTGTGTAAACCTTTTCTCGATCATTTCGTCATTGTATTCATCGACGATATCCTAATCTACTCCAAGACGAAAGAAGAACATGGACGACATTTGCGTCTTATTCTTCAGCTTTTGCAAACCGAACGTCTTTATGCCAAATTCTCCAAGTGTGAATTTTGGCTAAAAGAGGTTCAATTCTTAGGTCACACCGTCAATGAACTTGGTATTCATGTTGACCCTGCAAAGATAGAAGCTGTGAAGAATTGGATTGCACCTAAGTCGCCCTCTGAAATTCGTTCGTTTCTTGGCCTAGCTGGGTATTATCGCCGTTTCATCTTGAACTTCTCGAAGATTGCCGTTCCTTTGACTTCGTTGACTCAAAAAGATAAACCTTTTGTTTGGGGTCCCGAACAAGAAGAATCTTTCCAAACGCTCAAGGACATGCTTTGTAATGCTCATATTCTCACTCTCCCCGATGGGAACGACGATTTCGTCGTGTATTGCGATGCCTCTAACCAGGGTCTACGGGACAAAGTAATCGCTTACGCGTCGAGACAACTCAAAATTCATGAGAAAAACTATACTAGTCACGACCTTGAACTTGGTGCAGTTGTTTTTGCATTAAAGATTTGGCGACACTACCTTTATGGTACAAAGTGTACGGTCTTTACCGACCATAAGAGCCTCCAACACATCTTTGATCAAAAGGAACTCAACATGCGTCAACGTCGTTGGGTAGAATTGTTAAACGACTACGACATCCGCTAACACCCTGGTAAGGCTGTCACACCCCGACCCGCAGCGGAAAAAGGTGATCGGGGCATGATTGGGTTTTCATCAAAGCTCATGACATTTATTATAATGTTTCATATTTATTATTACAATTTTAAAGAAGATCATACAATCAAATCATACAAGTACAACATGTTCTATACATCTTTCTAGGCTTCATTATTTTTCTTCTAAGGCACTTTCCTATGTGTTCCTTGCTTCATCCTGTCCACCTGTATCATGTGTAAAAATGGTTTTTGGGTTAACAAAAAGTTGGCGAGTGAATCCTATGAAAACATTAAAATGTGTTTATTGTATTGATTATAAAATAAAGTGCATAACCACATATGAGTAAATGTAGATGTTAATTTATTCACAAAACACATAATATTAAATATTGCGCACACATACAACAATTGATTGTTTTGAGGCACGCGTTGTTCAACTCGTCTCCCACGAGGAACTGATGGGCCTAATGAATGAGTTTTGAGGCACGCGTTGTTCAACGAACTGATGGGCCTAATGAATGAGTTTTGAGGCACGCGTTGTTCAACTCGTCTCCCACGAGGAACTGATGGGCCTAATAAATAATTTGCATACAACTTGACATATGTAATACATAACAACAAACAATTTTTACATTCTAAGTTTAGATCATATAATGGTATAGCACGAGTTTGAATAAGCGAAATAATTTAAGCGACACATGATACACCCCAAAACATGAATAAAAAGGGGAATTTGTAAGAATTCACTCACAGTGGGTGCATTTCTTGGATTGATGATGAATGCGCACGAATTCGGATTTAATCGGCAAGGGAACTAACCTAAATAATAACATGATAGTTCGGTAAATAAGTGGATTTTATTAACAATTTTAATTGGATTTTTAGATTTATTTTTTGTGAGCTTAAGGTCACTTTCTAACTTTAAAAATGTTATTTTTAAGTATTTTTAATTGATTTTTAAATAAAACAAAAAAAAAAAATGTTGACTTTTTGGGTTGACCGTTGACCGTTGACTTTGACCGTTGACCGGTTCGGGCTTTGTGTATATATGCGCTGGGTGAGGCTCGAACTCGTGACCTACCGTACGCGTGCACGCAGCTCTACCAACTGAGCTACATGTCTAACCTGAAATATTTCTGTTTTTAATTATATTTATACACTATTTAATTATATTCAGAAATCATTTATTTTAAAAAGGGTTTTAATTATGTCGGACCGGTGCACACAACAGGTCTCGAACCTGGGACCCGTTGTTTAGCGTTGCACACAGTCCACCGCTGGACTGTGTGTCTAACCTGGTTAATATACTGATTTTTATTAAACTTAACATCTTACAGCGAGTTGATCCGGTTCGGTTTAAAAAGAACATTTTTATTTCAGAGAGTGAGGTTATGTCAGGGATCGAACTCGAGACGTGTGCTAATTGTTTGCACACAGTCCACCGCTGGACTATGTGTCTAACCCGGTTTAATAACTTGTTTTAATTAATCTTATAAACATCGTCGACTTCGTCTTCTTCGTTCAAAGACTCAGACGATCGATATTCTTCTGTTCTTGATTAAATCGTTCATCGAACATATTACTGGTTGAAATGTAAAGGATAAGAAGAGTTAAGGAATTGAATGTACCGATCAGACTGTATTTCTCAGAATTCCGGCAATGGTCGTCGGCTCTGATTTGTATATTCCGTCTGATTGAATCAATTAACAGTTTTGATCGATTAGTTGTGAAATTGGGTTACTAAACAAGGATTAACAGAAGGTTTAAATGATTATACCGATTCACAGCGTGATTTTGGAAATTCCAGAGGTTTTCCGGCGAGTGCAGAATATTCCGGCTACGTCGTCTGGGATTGATTCTGGTTGATGGATTGAAGTTAGTAATAGTCTAACAATGAATTGAAACCGAAAGAGTCGAGGTATTTACCGTTTTGATGTAAGTCTCGGTTTTCCGGCGAAAGTCCGGCGATTGCAGAAAATCTCCGGCGAGCAACTTTCGGTCAACTTGCGGCGAGGTTTTCAGAGCGAATTAGAAAGAGTAAGTTTGATAGACTCGCGAGCTCAAATGATGAATACATCGATATAAAATATAACTCGGATTTAATTACGTTTTCGGTTTCGAATTCAAAATCATATGGTTTGATCAGTTTTGATTCGAATTGAGTCAATGGATTGATTATAACCGATGCCCAGTTGTCTGTTATGCCCAATATGATCGCGAAACTTCATTGATTGAAGATTGATTGGCGGTTTCAGTTTTGGGTGAAATCGGTTTGTTCGCGGGTGGGACTTTAAGTTTTATTGTTTAAATTTCCTTCACAACAAGTGCGTGTGGCGGAGTGGTGAAAACTGTGTGTGTATAAGTTAGTGGGTGACCCGGGTTCGAAACCCGGCGTCTCCACATTCTTTTTAATTTGTTATTTAATAATTATGTTTCAAAATTCTAATTTGTTTATTAATTATGTATCGTATAAAAATTAATTTGAGCATTAAATATGCGACAAAATTTATAACTGATTATTCGGTTTAATAAACGGAGCGGGTTTGGATAACCCGGTTTTTTACGGATGTTACAGTATCCCCTACTTTTAGAAATTTCGTCCCGAAATTTAAGTAGTGGTATGTTTGACTCGAAAGGAGGGTGGTTTGGACAATGACATTCTCCGAAGAGGGTAAGAGTTTAAATTTTTATTTGAGGCGGTAACGTTCCTAGTAAGGGTTGAATACCCGGCTACAGGAATCGCTTTTTGATGCCTACGATAAAGAATATTGATAAACAGAGTTGATTCACTAGGTATAATCTCATGCATAAAAGTTTTGAGAGAATTGATGCGTTTGGAAAGATAAGGTTATACCCTAAAACAAAAACTTCTACCACTAAAACCTAAATGGAACTTCTCATAACCGCCTGACAATGCCTCTGATCCTTTGGCAAGAATACTTATATATAGGAAGTACCAGCGGCGTATCCACCATATTCTTGTCAAATTTTCATTGGCTTTATCAGTAACTTATGATTAGTTCTATGTGACTCTAAACACAACAACCAAAACTTGAGTCTTAATTCTGAAGGTATACATGCTTGAATGATGACAGTACTTCTCTCGTTTGTTATGATGAAGAGGTTAGTCTATGTAGAAGTGAGACACAGCCCAACTTCTTTGAATGATGAGATTTGGAATACATTGAGATGTATGATGATATGAATGCTAAATCAGTGAGTATAAAACAAACTTCAACCATGACATTACTAAATCCTACATGGAACTTCTCATAACCGCCTGACAATGCCTCTGATCCTTTGGCAAGAATATTTATATATAGGAAGTACCAGCGGCGCATCCACCATATTCTTGTCAAATTTTCATTGGTTTTATCAGTAAGTTATGATTAGTTCTATGTGACTCTAAAACATAAACAAACACAACAACCAAAGCTTGAGTCTTAATTCTGAAAGTATACATGCTTGAATGATGACAGTACCTCTCTCGTTTGTTATGATGAAGAGGTTAGTCTATGTAGAAGTGAGACACAGCCCAACTTCTTTGAATGATGAGATTTGGAATACATTGAGATGTATGATGATATGAATGCTAAATCAGTGAGTATAAAACAAAATTCAACCATGACATTACTAAATCCTACAAGGAACTTCTCATAACCGCCTGACAATGCCTCTGATCCTTTGGCAAGAATATTTATATATAGGAAGTACCAACGGCGTATCCACCATATTCTTGTCAAATTTTCATTGGTTTTATCAGTAAGTTATGATTAGTTCTATGTGACTCTAAAACATAAACAAACACAACAACCAAAGCTTGAGTCTTAATTCTGAAAGTATACATGCTTGAATGATGACAGTACCTCTCTCGTTTGTTATGATGAAGAGGTTAGTCTATGTAGAAGTGAGACACAGCCCAACTTCTTTAAATGATGAGACGGAGATACGTCGTGAGGTATGATGATATGAATGTTAAATCAATGAGTATAAAACAAAACTGAAATAGTAATTCGCATAAGATTCTTGGATAAAATTTCCAATTTATAATTGAGATACGTGAAGATTGAGATAAACATAAAGAAAACATAAAAACTAGGCGGTTGGAGTTGAATTCTTGATTTTTGGTGAAGAAAACTAGTTGGGTGGTTCGTTTGGGCCGTCATTATCTTCAACAGGATTGGCGTTGATGTTGTAAACTCTTCCTCTTGCTGGTGGCCTAGTGGTTAGGTTTTCTTGATTTGCTTGGTTAACTGGGTTTGCTTGAGCTTGGGCGTTTATGATATTAACCAATCGAGGGCACGTGTTTCTAAAGTGGGTAGGGTCGCCACAATTAAAACAAGCTCGAACATATGGGAACATGGGGTATTGGGGTTGTTGATATGTTTGGATCATGTTTTGAGTAGGGGGTGAGGTTTGGTTTTGAGAGGTGCGGCAAACCTTGCTCAAATGACCATAGCGTCCACAATTCGCACATAGTCGACAAGGTAAGGTAGATGGATGGTGATAAAAGCAAGTGTTGCATTGAGGGTGAGGTCCAAAGTAAGGTTTCTTATTTGGGTAAGTTGAGTTGGGTGCTACTTGAGTGATTGGGATAGCTTGGAGGGGTATGGCTTGTGAAGTTGGTTGATTGTGTTGGGTGACAGTGAAAATTTGCCCATCTCGTTTTCTCTTAGAAATGGGTTGTGAAGAGGATTCGGTTCGGGTGGAGTTTGAGGTTTCGGTTGATGTTTTATCCTTCTCCTTCTCCTCCGTGAAGTCTTTATTCCGTATGCGGTTCTTGGTGAGCTTTGTAGCTAACTCCATTGCTGCTTCCAAAGTTGCAGGTGTGGTACTTATTACGGAGTCTTGAATTTTTGAAGGAAGACCTCGAATGTAGTGCTCGATCAAACGGTAGAGGGGAGTGAACAAGTTGGGGACCATTTGATTTAACTCAAGGAATCTCTTGTTGTACGTAGTGTGGTCGCCTTCCTTTTGTTTCAAAGAATAGAACTCATCCTCTAATTTCTTGATTTCGCTTCTTGGAAAGAAACGTCTTGTCATAATTTCCTTCAACTCTTCCCAAGTCAAAGTCATAGCATCTTCAACACCTTGCTTGGCCTTCTCTGTATTCCACCATGTAAGTGCTATTCCAAGCAAACGACCTGTAGCATATCGCACTTTGCGATTATCGGGGCAATCGCAATTTAGAAAAGTGTTTTCCATTTCCTCAAACCAATGGAGGAGAGCGGTGACACCTTCAGTCCCTTCGTATTTTGGAGGGTCGCAGGATTTGAAATGCTTGAAGGTGCATTTAGTGGTAATTGGGGGAGGGTTGACAACATTTTGATCTTCTTGATTGACAGGATTAGCGGTAAGGGCTTGTTGAACTTGAACTACAATGTTGGGTATTACGGCAGCCATTTGTTGAGCGATTTGGGCAGCCATGCGCTCGCGGGCTTTTCCTGATCTCATCTTCCTACGAGCCAGATTAGAAGACATCTACAAGAAATACATATCAAGAGTATGAGTTGGACGTTTTAGGGGTCATGTGTCGTATTTAGGAATGAACATTCATAAAGTAAATATAGAATAATAAATCTACTACATCCATAGGATGTCTTGGGCTTTGCTCGTAATTGGGCCTTTGCATGCCGCCATACTTCACCTTCGTAATCATGTGGGCCCCCATGGTTACCGGGTTTTTCATATGGTTCGCATGTGTTAGCTTGGTTACGTACACTAAAACCTGGAGAAAATCGAGAAATATTTATGTAACGTATGAGATTCGGAGTGCATCCAGGTGTGGACACGGTGACAACTCAAAGTGGGGTTAGTTCGAACGACGTTTGGTGTGGCATGCTTTGGCCTAATAGGTCCTTCGTACTCTCATCGTTAGTCCCCAGGTAGGCAAACTGGTCCTTTATATTGGATTTATACGAATGCCAACCTAGACAGGACGTTCCGACTACCGGTACTTGTACCCTTACAGTTACTACATGCCCGTCGCAGAACTCACTTTGATGAGATTTGAAAAATGAAAAATGCGACAAAATCTTGAATAACGGAAGTATGAAGGTGATTTGAATATGTGAACATTGAAATATGTATGATGAATGTGTATGTAATTATGTATGTTTGACTGTAAGTATAATTCATTATGTATCACAAAATATAATAATGGAAGTGTTTGCATGCATTTGTGTATGTAATAAATATGAAATAAATAAACATCATGAGTTTGCATATAACCACCTAAACAATTAAAATCTAATCAACTATAGTATAGGCTCTAAGGGTCTAATAACCTATCCTATATCCCTATAGTCAAAAGCTCTGATACCAAACTGTCACACCCCGACCCGCAGCGGAAAAAGGTGATCGGGGCATGATTGGGGTTTCATCAAAGCTCATGACATTTATTATAATGTTTCATATTTATTATTACAATTTTAAAGAAGATCATACAATCAAATCATACAAGTACAACATGTTCTATACATCTTTCTAGGCTTCATTATTTTTCTTCTAAGGCACTTTCCTATGTGTTCCTTGCTTTATCCTGTCCACTTGTATCATGTGTAAAAATGGTTTTTGGGTCAACAAAAAGTTGGCGAGTGAATCCTATGAAAACATTTAAACGTGTTTATTGTATTGATTATAAAATAAAGTGCATAACCACATATGAGTAAATGTAGATGTAAATTTATTCACAAAACACATAATATTAAATATTGCACACACATACAACAATTGATTGTTTTGAGGCACGCGTTGTTCAACTCGTCTCCCACGAGGAACTGATGGGCCTAATGAATGAGTTTTGAGGCACGCGTTGTTCAACGAACTGATGGGCCTAATGAATGAGTTTTGAGGCACGCGTTGTTCAACTCGTCTCCCACGAGGAACTGATGGGCCTAATAAATAATTTGCATACAACTTGACAATATGTAATACATAACAACAAACAATATTTACATTCTAACTTTAGATCATATAATGGTATAGCACGAGTTTGAATAAGCGAAATAATTTAAGCGACACATGATACACCCCAAAACATGAATAAAAAGGGTAATTTGTAAGAATTCACTCAAAGTGGGTGCGTTTCTTGGATTGATGATGAATGCGCACGAATTCGGATTTAATCGGCAAGGGAACTAACCTAAATAATAACATAATAGTTCGGTAAATAAGTGGATTTTATTAACAATTTTAATTGGATTTTTAGATTTATTTTTTGTGAGTTTAAAGTCACTTTCTAACTTTAAAAATTTTATTTTTAAGTATTTTTAATTGATTTTTAAATAAAACAAATAAAAAAAATGTTGACTTTTTGGGTTGACCGTTGACTTTGACCGTTGACCGGTTCGGACTTTGTGTATATATGCGCTGGGTAAGGCTCGAACTCGTGACCTCCCGTACGCGTGCACGCAGCTCTACCAACTGAGCTACGTGTCTAACCCGAAATATTTCTGTTTTTAATTATATTTATACACTATTTAATTTTATTCAGAAATCATTTATTTTAAAAAGGGTTTTAATTATGTCGGACCGGTGCACACAACAGGTCTCGAACCCGGGACCCGTTGTTTAGCGTTGCACACAGTCCACCGCTGGACTGTGTGTCTAACCTGGTTAATATACTGATTTTTATTAAACTTAACATCTTACAGCGAGTTGATCCGGTTCGGTTTAAAAAGAACATTTTTATTTCAGAGAGTGAGGTTGTGTCAGGGATCGAACTCGAGACGTGTGCTAATTGTTTGCACACAGTCCACCGCTCGACTGTGTGTCTAACCCGGTTTAATAACTTGTTTTAATTAATCTTATAAACATCTTCGATTTCGTCTTCTTCGTTCAAAGACTCAGACGACCGATATTCTTCTGTTCTTGATTAAATCGTTCATCGAACATATTACTGGTTGAAATGTAAAGGATAAGAAGAGTTAAGGAATTGAATGTACCGATCAGACTGTATTTCTCAGAATTCCGGCAATGGTCGTCGGCTCTGATTTGTATATTCCGTCTGATTGAATCAATTAACAGTTTTGATCGATTAGTTGTGAAATTGGGTTACTAAACAAGGATTAACAGAAGGTTTAAATGATTATACCGATTCACAGCGTGATTTTGGAAATTCCAGAGGTTTTCCGGCGAGTGCAGAATATTCAGGCTACGTCGTCTGGGATTGATTCTGGTTGATGGATTGAAGTTAGTAATAGTCTAACAATGGATTGAAACCGAAAGAGTCGAGGTATTTACCGTTTTGATGTAAGTCTCGGTTTTCCGGCGAAAGTCCGGCAATTGCAGAAAATCTCCGGCGAGCAACTTTCGGTCAACTTGCGGCGAGGTTTTCAGAGCGAATTAGAGAGAGTAAGTTTGATAGACTCACGAGCTCAAATGATGAATACATCGATATAAAATATAACTCGGATTTAATTACGTTTTCGGTTTCGAATTCAAAATCATATGGTTTGATCAGTTTTGATTCGAATTGAGTCAATGGATTGATTATAACCGATGCCCAGTTGTCTGTTATGCCCAAGATGATCGCGAAACTTCATTGATTGAAGATTGATTGGCGGTTTCAGTTTTGGGTGAAATCGGTTTGTTCGCGGGTGGGACTTTAAGTTTTATTTGTTTAAATTTCCTTCACAACAAGTGCGTGTGGCGGAGTGGTGACAACTGTGTGTGTATAAGTTAGTGGGTGACCCGGGTTCGAAACCCGGTGTCTCCACATTCTTTTTAATTTGTTATTTTTTTTGTTATTTAATAATTATGTTTCAAAATTCTAATTTGTTTATTAATTATGTATTGTATAAAAATTAACTTGAGCATTAAATATGCGACAAAATTTATAACTGATTATTCGGTTTAATAAACGAAGCGGGTTTGGATAACCCGGTTTTTGACGGATGTTACAAAGGCGAATGTCGTGGCCGATGCACTTAGTCGTAAGACTCATGTCGAGAGTGCTCGTTGCTACCAAATCGTGGGAAAACTCAATGAGTTGATTCGACAAGCACCATTTGCCGTCATTAACGAGGGTAACCTCGATAACGAGTTGAATTGTGGAATCGAAAACCCACTCGAAGCTAAGCCTGATGGTATTCTTTACTACCATAGTCGCATTTGGATTCCCGATCGTCTCAATCTTCGGACTACTTTAATGGACGAAGCTCACAAATCCCGATAATCCGTTCATCCTGGAGCTGATAAGATGTATCATGACTTGCGCGCATCCTATTGGTGGCCTGGAATGAAACGTGATATCGCTCTCTACGTCTCCAAATGCCTTACGTGTTCCAAAGTCAAGGCAGAACATCAACGTCCCTCTGGTTTGCTCGAACAACCAGAAATTCCTGTCTGGAAATGGGAGAGCATAGCCATGGATTTCATCACGAAATTGCCTCGTACCTCGTCTGGTCACGACAGCATTTGGGTTATCATCGATCGTTTGACCAAATCCGCACACTTCCTCGCCATTCGTGAAGATTACAAAGTCGAGAAATTGGCTCGTATCTACACGAGTGAGATCATTAGTCGTCACGGTACTCCTCTTGATATTATTTCTGATCGTGATGCTCGTTTCACTTCTCGCCTTTGGCAAACTTTCCAATCCGCCCTTGGCACTCGTTTGAATCTTAGCACCGCTTTTCATCCTCAATCTGACGGTCAGACCGAGCGTACTATTCAAACTCTAGAGGATATGCTTCGATCATGCGTAATCGATTTTGGCGGCAACTGGGATTTGCACTTACCCTTGGTAGAATTCTCGTACAACAACAGCTATCACGCAAGTATTCAAATGGCTCCATTTGAAGCACTGTATGGTCGCAAATGCCGTTCGCCTATTTGTTGGCACGAGATTGGAGACGTACAACTCACCGGTCCCGAACTTATACAAGAGACGACGGACAAGATCCTACAGATTCGTGACAACTTGCTCAAAGCTCGAAGCCGACAAAAGAGTTATGCTGATAGAAGACGCAAACCTTTGGAATTCGACATAGGAGACCACGTACTTCTCAAGGTTGCACCTTGGAAAGGTGTTGTTCGTTTTGGTAAGAAAGGCAAACTCGCTCCTCGCTATGTGGGTCCTTTCAAGATTCTCGAAAGGATAGGCACGGTAGCGTATCGACTAGATCTACCTCAAACGCTCAGCAATGTTCATCCTGTGTTTCATGTTTCGAATTTGAAGAAGTGTCTAGCCGAAGAAGGACTTCAAGTTCCACTCGAAGATTTTCAGATCAACGATACTTTGCACTTTGTGGAGAAACCGGTCGAAATCATGGACTGAGGAACCAAGCAACTGAGGCGCAGTCGTATTCCTATTGTCAAGGTTCGATGGGAAGGTAAACGTGGCGCCGAATTCACTTGGGAACTTGAAAGTGATATGAAGACTAAGTATCCATATCTCTTCGTTACATCTTCCTAAATTTCGGGACGAAATTTCCTAAATGAGGGGAGACTGTAACGCCCCGCGTTTCTATACTTTCTATATTTGAAAACTCTGTACGTACTTCTATTTTTAGTAAGCGTTGTATCTTGTATTTGTCTTTCGTTGTAAACGTGGAAAACCGAGACTTGAATCGTAATGAGAAACTCATATTTAACAATATTATGTTAATTATAGTCATGTTACACTTATACTTGTTCATACTTTAAACGTGTAAACGTATTCGTGTACTCTTAATCGTAAACGTGTGATAACTTGCAAACGTGGTATGTATGCGTAATCAAGACTCAAACGTGAAACTCGTAATCATTAAACTAAATTCGTTACGAAAATATAATTATCTATTCATTTATTAAGTTAATTAATTAAATTAATTAATTAAATTAGTTAATAAACTTAATTAATTTCTTTTTTTACAAAAAATTAAAATGCTAATTTATATATATATATATATATATATATATATATATATATATACTAACATTTTGAATTTAAATGTTAATATATATTTTTTTTATAAAGTCCAAGGTCTAAATTGTAATTCTTGAATTCCTAACTTCAGGGACTAATCTTGCCATTTTGGGTAAATGTTTTAAAGGTTTTTAATTAAAAATAATAATATATATAAATAATATACCAAAACCGGATCCGCGGGACTCGAACCCGGGACCTCCGGTTCACCAAACTAAGCCTCAACCACTCCACCAGCCGCCTCACATTTGAATGAACCCGGAAACAAAAGCTTCTTATGCTTTGTTTCCAGTCGAAGACTGGTCGCGACCAGCGGGCAAACAGCCCTTTTTTGGGCGGGTTTTTGTGTTTTATTTGAGTTTTAAATCATGTTTTAACATTAATTACTTAACTAAAACCTAACCTAACCCTTCCCTATAAAACCCACACACAATCCAAGCATTTTACACTTTCTAAACTCCATCTAATCCCTCTCAAATCACCTCAAAATCCTTGCAACATCAGATTTTCGAGCAGAATTACCCATCTTCACAAAAGTGAGTATAACTCACTCATTTCTTAACAAAATCCTTCCATTCTTTTTCCCACTTGCTTGGATTAACCTAAGGATCATTTCCATTGGTTTTCCATGGAAAACCAAGCTCTGGAATGACCAGAAAAAGGTTCTACAGTTGGCCTGTTTTACTTTATGTTCTCATAAACTTGTCTAATCTCTTACTTTTCTCATTCATCCTAGTGTTCTTGAACTCCTAATCACATGTATGATTATGGGGACTAACCTAGGTTGTTAAACTTGTAAATAGGAGTATTTAATCACTCCAAACTTTCTGTTTTTGAAGAGCATTGAGCTCACAAGTGATGTAAGTTCTTAAACTTGTTCATGTGTGTCCACCAAGGAAGCTTAGGCTATCCTAACTTGAGACCACACATCACTTGATGATTTTCATCAAGATCCCAAAATAGTTTGCTAGACTTAAAGTGTCACAACCCCACAAAGTCGTTGACGATTGTCCTCGTGTGCTCGTCGGGTTGTTGAATACTTGGCTACTTGGTATCTAGATGACACCTTATCATTCTTGTCTTTACATTCTTGTATAGTATATAGTTCTTGTACCCTCCTTGTTACCAATGGTAACTTGTGTAGTGGTGAACATAATCCGAGGTTCAAAGTGGATGGTTTAATCTCCCACCTCATACTTGACATACATGACACTAGAGGTTACAAAGTGGATGGTTCATCCTCCCACCTCCTACATGATTATAATGATCTATATATATAACTATATTATAATTCTAAAACCGAAACCTTGATAATGAACTTATAATCACCTATCAAGTTATTAAGTTTAACACTAAAGTATGTAATTCCTTGTCACGATTCTAATAGGCCACGAACCTATGAAATCACACCCAACCAGCCATTTCGGGTTAAGAAGATGTCAAAGCGCCTTTATCTCTACTTTATCTCTATAAGAACGGCGCGCGTAAGAGTTACTATAGTGTCAAGAATGAGTGTTACATCTTAGTGAATACTTTCGTATCATAATACCTTATCAAACTTATTTTTAATCATGCTCGAATACTCCTAATCTCCCGTTGAAACTCTATACTCATACGCCTCGTTTCCTCTTGTAGGATAATTCGGCGTCATCCTCGAACCAACGTCTTCACGGATTGTCAAGTGTAGAAAAGACTTAGCAAAACCGTGAGTAACACTCGACCCACTTTGTTTATAACACTTTCGGGTGTAACATGTTTCCATATACAAAATCACGAACACTTAAACTTTATGAAACACACAAACGATCCCATATACATGAAAGCTTGAATCTTATACTTGATGCTTGTCTTGGATATTCGTATTGCTATGCTTTAGTCATTAACTATTTTTAGCATTCGTTTGACATGCTTAGCGCTATAGGAATTCACGCATCCACCTCCATCGTGTTATTCGTGAGGTCATGTTAAAACATCGTGATTGCGTTAAGGGTTTGATTATTAGTATTGCATGCCTTGATATTGCTCTTGTATAGATTTGGTTGCCATGTGGATTGTTTAAACTTATTCGTATACGTATGCTATGCCTAAACTTGTGTACTCGCCTTTGCTTTCGCATTGACATTATTTTAAAACATGTTACAGGTTGAAGGAGATGATGCTATGAAAACAATATAGCAAGGACTAGATACACACAAATTAGACGTTAGGTTTAATGTCGATGTATCAATTTTATTATGACTTTTCAAATGTTATGTTGTTTTTTGTTTTGTTACGTTGATGTATTTGACAATTCTTATGAAATGAAATATGGTTTAATTAATTATTGTCACTTAATAATGTTGTGAGCAATGAGCAATCTCGTTTTCGTCTCATCCCGATGTTTCCGCCATCGGTTGGGGTGTTACAGAGCAGCCCACACTGAACCCAATCTGACACCATTTGCGGCCCAAACAATTAAATTCCAAAGCCCTTCCCACCTTTACCCCTTTATTACATATATGTGCATGAGTAATTATAACACTTTCATAACTTCTCAACGCTAACTCCTAAACCTACGATCATACTCAGTCTTCCCTCCCTCTACTCCACAATTGACGCAAGTAGCAGCCCAAAGAACTATTGCATCATCGGTTTTGAGTCCCTAGCGATTTCCATCACGCATATAACTCTATAATTCTTTTGTTACAGTTGATTCTTGATATAATGTTACATACCTTGGCTGCATTTCTGTCTGTCTTTGCATGATTCTTGATGTTCTCGATGGCCACGTGAATTGCTAGATGCTAGGGATCTTGTGTATGGTTGGTATTGATTATGGGTTCGTATCTTTACTAGGTTTTGATGTTCGTATGACGTGGAGTTAAATCTCGATAGTTCTAATGATTTAGTGATGAATAATCTGAGTTTTGATGATGACCTGCTGTTAGGGAAGTATAAGTGTCGTTGTTATTCGCTAAATAGGTTAATGAAACCAATATAACTCTCGTTAGAATGTTAACAACTGAAAACAGGAAGCTGTCTAACAATTACAGCCGACTTTAATCAGCTGTAACCGGGTCATAAAATAATAAAAACTGAACTTTCTAGAGTCCAAAACGCGGTATTTCGAAATACACTTCTAATGGCGCTGGAATCATAATTTTTCGATGTCGTTTGATATTTTAAACGAATTATTTCATTTCAGTGGTCAAAGCTGCATTTTTCTGTAGATTTTGTGTTTGTGTTTTTACGTCATATCTCGGTGAATACTTGGATTTTGGTCATGAAATTTATACAGTAGATGTTCTTAGGTGTCTTACGAACTCCAAGTGGAATTAGGTCAATCAAGTAATCAAGGATTTTTAAATGATTTTTTCCGTAAGTTGCAGTCAGAAAGTGGCAAATCTGATTGCTCCTTAGTAAATGATTTTTTTATAAATTTTTGGTAAAGAGTTAAACCTTGAAAATTCTACATGAGGCCAACTCCTTCGATGGGCACGTCCCATAAAAAGATCATAATTTTTTCAACTTCGTAAGTATGGTAAACGAGCTTCCTAAAACAACCTAATTTCGGTGAAATTGTTATGCATGATTTATAAGCTTATAAGAGTCGTACTTGCTATATTAAGTGTCCGTACTTGCTTAGTGAATGTATGATTAACATATGTTATGTCGTAGGTTATATTGTGAGCATGTGCATGAAAACCACTTGATAAAATATTATGTGACAACTTGTTAGCATGCTAATTGCTAGATACGTGTAGAACTTATGAGCTTTGCTTAAACACACTAATAACCTTATAGGTATTTTAATAGGTCATGGTTGACCACATCAACTTATAAAGCATTTATGTTTTTCCGAGCAAAGCTAAGGTGAGTTCACAACTTTTTTCTAAAAGCATGTGGCCCTGGTTTGGGACAACACTTTTTATTGTAGCCCTGGTTTGGGCTACGCGCGTGTTCCTTGTGAGAACTACTGAAACATACGATCCACTGGAGGTGGATAGTACACTTGGACTAAACGACAACTCTATCATGAAAGTCCCTACACATTATACCGATTAGCTTGCTAGGTTGGCAGACGAGATATTAGTTGATAGCGCTATTAGGTTTGACAAACCTCACACCGTGCTGGGAGCCGAGCGTGAACTATTGACCTTTTCTACTGCATCAATGCGGATAGGCATTGATTGGGGCGGGGGGGGGGGGGCATAAAAACTTACTATGTTAGGTTTCGGTATCTACACAGTTTAGTCATGCGATGAGGGTTAACTACCCAAGTCATGCTTAATTCAAAAACATTGTGAACTTTACTTTTGCTAAACTCAAATTTGTGAATTCGCTAACTTTATTGTTGACACGTAGTTGCATGCTTTGCAGGTCAGTAGGTACAGCTGTGGACGGGCATTGCAAACTGTTGGAGTGGTGTGGTTTGTTAAAACTTTATGTTTTGAAACATTTATTAAACTTGTGGTTATGAGTTCTTGTTAGGTTTTACTTTACTTTTCCCGTTGCAACATACACTGTGTTTTGGACAATTAAACTTTATTTCTAATCATGTTATTTTTGAAGTTTTATGAATTTAAATAACAGGTTTAACAAGATTAGTGGCTAGATCCAGATTAGACACACGTCTCGCGGTAAAACTCTGCATGTAGAAATTTAGGGTGTGATAAAAACCCAAGTGAGGTTGGTGTCTTAGCATTTGCCAATACGATATGTGAGTAAATGGTCGGTTGTACAAATCCTTGTATTCACCATGAGTCTCTGCGATCGCTTCATCCTCTGTTCCAGCGTCACTGCGAGCCATCACGATTTTGATACTCGGTTAAATTTGAAAACCTTTGTTCTCAAATCCCTAATCTTTGAAGCAAAATTGTCTTCAGAACGGTTGTTTTCGCCAACACGTTGATGAAATTGTTGAAATGTAGCTATTCCAAACGAGACGGTTTATTGTGACGCGTTCTTGGAAACGTTAATCCAAGCTATGATTGCTGGATATCTTCATCTTCGCTCCACCCTCTTCTTGCCTTTTTAGTGTGAGAATTGAATTCGAGTGTCGTGTCTTTTTTGAATAAATGATCTTTTAAGTAGTCGTTGGATTAGGGGGGTCCACCATCACCACATAACCATGCCATGACAACCTCCACGCCGACCCCTTCCAATGGTGTTCCCTGACCAACCAGGACTCACCCGTTGCCACATGGCGAGGGGTGAAACGATAGTATCCAACCTTATAGTGTTAGCAGGCACTAAAAAAAATCGATCCATTACATTGTATCGTAGAGCTTCTTAGAGCATTTCCAATCAAACCTCTTACTCCATCTCTATAATTACACTAAAAACAACTATCCTTTCTCTCACCTTTTTAATTAAATAATATTTTTTTATAATTTTATCATTAACTCTTTCTCCCTCCTCCACTTACAAGCACTTTCAAAAAATATTAAAAACTTATAGAAGCGAACAGTATCTACTCCAAATTTACTGATAAACAGTAACTTTTTCTTTTTTCTCTCTTCTCCACCCACAACAATTTACAATCACTTAAAAAAATATAGAGACTACACTCACGCGAAAATAGAGAATCCATTGTGAATGCTCTTAGTTAAAATAAATTTGTTTCAACCCGTATTATTTAAAACTTAATTGTCTAGTATATGTAACCTACAAAATTATCTATAACTATCAAACAAGATAGGGAAATAATGTCAGGTCCATCATTGGTCCAACTAATTTACAATTCTATCCACCGTTTAAAATTACGATTTTGTCATCAGTTTAAAATTACGTTTTCGCTCCAGTTCAAAATAAAATTACCGTTTTGCCCCTGCTAAAAATTACGATTTTGCCCTCGTTTAAATTTACACTTTTGCCATTAGTTTTGTTTTTTTTTCTCCTAGTCAAATTACAATTTTGCACTCAATTTAAATTTACATTTTTTTCAATCGTTTTTGTTTGTTTTCCCTGTCAAATTACGATTTTGCTCTCAGTGTAAAATTAAATTCATGTAATCGTTTTAATTTTTTTTTTAACAAAACTGTAGTAGTGTTGTGTTTTAATTGGTTGACCGAGCAAAATCTAGTTAGTAAACAATTGTAGCTTTCAAATAAGTACTAGATCTTAACCGCTTACTAACACAATTATTTGATTGTTATAGCCTCTAGATTTTATGAGGATACATTTTCTAGAACGTAAATGAAATCAGCGATACATTGACTATGGTAATTAATAAATACATAAATTATTAGTGAGGAATAAACGTTGATTGTGGATAGGGGAGGCATTAACTTATAATTTTAAGATTAGGTGTCTTTATCACATGTACTATGGAACTTTGGTCGTTCTGCTTTGGCGGTTCACATGGGCTTGGGCTCCGCCTGTTACGCCTCCCTTTTCGTCTAATTTTCTACCATTGCTTTAATCAATAAATATATCATCTTATCTTTCTTTCCTCATGTTTTTTGAACGTGTTAGGCTTTCTTTTAAATTGGTTACTTTCCTGGTGTTTTTTTTGAACGTGTGAGGTTTTCTTTTTAATTGGTTAAATAAAAAACTGTTTTGTGAACCAAAGAATATGATGCATATAAGAAAAAAAAAAGAGCAGAAACAATATATATATATATATATATATATATATATATATATATATATATATATATATATATATATATATATATATATATATATAGGCCATATGTAGTTATAAATCTCGGTGATTATAAATCCCTGATGATTATGCGACAAGTGACGAAAAAGTGCAAGAAGGAGCTTTATGAAAGGTTATATAACAAGAGAGTGTAGTAGTAAGGGAGTTACCCCTTCAATTATGCATACATATGTATGTAAATATATGTGTGAGTGGGGGAGGAAGGGCATGACATGATAATTTTTGCGAGAAATAAAAATCAAACCTCATAGCACCGCTGTAATGGTGTTGTCAAACGCTATGGGGCGCTATCCTATTCTCCAGCGCCATATAGAAGCACACAGTGAGAACAAGTGAAAACACAAGAATTTCCTTCAAAACTTTATTGATATCTTAAAAAAAAACCAAGCGAAGAGATATTTGTATTTCTTATATGCTAACCAAAGAATTAACTTTTTAGAAAGTTGGGAAATTTTAACATCATGTTGGTATCAGTACGGAAATAGAAAATTTATAAATGTTGTATAACATGCGCTTCACAAGAAAACAATCATCCAAATTAAACTAAAGTTTTCCTCTTATCAAAACACTATTTCGGCAATTAAATTTGCAAATCAACATGTATCAACAAACATCCCTACTTCTATACCCCTATCAAACCAAGATTCTGCAAATTAAATTTTCATTTAATTGGAAGTTATATCTACCCGTAGTGGTA
Source organism: Scalesia atractyloides (assembly GCA_947069175.1). NCBI lineage: Eukaryota > Viridiplantae > Streptophyta > Magnoliopsida > Asterales > Asteraceae > Scalesia > Scalesia atractyloides. The sequence goes on from CAMTDV010000008.1 coordinate 98,787,033, forward strand.
AGTTATATGGCGCCACCACCCCCATAACGCTCTACGGCATCACCGAACACAGCCAACAGGACGCTATAGCCCGGAAAAAAGTTTGGCTCGCAAAAATTACAAGGCGCCATACCCTTCACCATTTGTTTTTCTCTTACACACACATACATGTATAATTGAAGGGGTATAACAGCACTACACACCCAAGTTATATAACGTTTGTTTCTTACACATATACCACATGTTGTATACCCCACATCTATGAGGTTATAAGGCTTGAACACTACACATATGGCCTAAAAATATAAAAAAATTAGAAGCAAGGTGAGAACAAGTGAAAACACAATTCCTTGGAAAGCTTTATTGATATTTCAAAAAAAAAAAAAAACAAGTGTGTACACAAGAGATTTATATTTCTTACATGCTAAGAATGAACTTTCTAGAAAGTTGGAAAAATTTAACATCATGTTGGTATGAAGAAGGAAATAGAAAAGAGCAACATATCCTAAAGGAAAGAAGTTGAAAAATTAAATTAGCAAATCAACAAACATCCCTACTTGTATGCCTATTAAACCAAGATTCTGCATTTATAATAATAATAATTTTATCAGAAAGACAGACAGGGCACAAGACAACAAATACATGTTCCTTTCTCTTTGTTTCTTAATTAGTAATTAGTAATAATAATAATAATTAAAAAGTAAGAAAGCAAAACAGCTAGCTACCTAAGCACATCCTTTAGGAGCAAATCCGACCCGTGAACCGGCCAAATCATACACCACCCGGAACCCTTGTTGCTGGATATTCCCAATAATAGATAACCCACTGGTGGTTCCCGCAAATGCCAGGCAGAAACTCCCATTGCTATCCACCGGAATCAAGTAGTTCGACGCCGGCAACGACACGTCAGCACCTTTGAAATGCATCATCACCGTCGGCACCTTCACCTCCGTCTTCCCCGACAGATCGAAACACGCATCGAAAAGTGAAAAATTGGGTCCCCTCTTCAAATGAGATGCTCCGGACAAGAAGGCGTTTCGCAGGGCCACGTAAGCCGGTCGAGTCAAGCGGGTGACCGAGGTGCCCGAGTCGATGATGACTCCGCCGTTCCCTGAGTTGTCCAACTGAAACAGCGAGCTAGAGATTCCGGGTACTCGAACACCTCCTACTGATATACCTGTGAGTCCCACGTAGTAAAACGTGTCCAGTTTGGGGTTACTCACCAAAGGAGTGAAACGCGCCACACGCGAAACGGCGGCGTTTCCAAACACCAAAGATGATGGTTTAGCCGACATGGACCTGTCCACTAAACAATACGAAAACTTTGACCCGAACTGACGACCCGCCTGGTTAGGGAAAGATAACTTTCCCCGGCCCAGACCCAATAGCCCGGCCGCACCAACAAAGAGGCCCTCGTTATCGTGACCACACCCAAAAGCAATATTTTTCACTTTTGTTTTCCTGAACGTAAGGGTTTCGGTGGAGAACTCGCCGACGGTGAAGGAACCGTCACCGTAGGACACCTGGTACATACATTTCTTGTTGCGGTTGTTGCACCCGGGGGAATCAAGGCGGTTACAGAGGGGTGTACCGCAGGCAACGCCGGCGAACGTCTTGGATTTAGTGGGGTTGAAGATGGGGTCAGACTGGGTGTAGCATCTCCGGCAAGGGGAGCACTGGATCCAGACGACGTCGCTTCCGGTGTCCAACACCATGTAGGCGTATCTAGCGGGAGTTCCTATACCGATGCGGGTGAAGTACTCGCCGGAGCCCTGTGCGAGGCCGGAGATGACTGAACTGCTGAAGTCTGCTTTGTTGTTGGTCCGGTTGGGGTGGGAGGCGAGGCTAGTGAGGGTTTTGACTCGGGCGGAGTCACGGGACAGGCGGAGGTTGAAGAGGGACTCCGGGGTGGCATTGGCGGGGAGGGAGAGAGTGTCTAGATGGTGTAGATCTAGAGAAAGAGAGAGGGTGTTTTCGGTTGATGATAATTGTTGTTCTTCTTCTGATGATGAGTAGGAGTCTAGAGGGAGGGTGTTGGGTTGAGGGAGGGTGTTGGGTTGAGGGAGGGTGTGAGAGGAAGGGATTAGGGTCTGGTATTTGGTAGCGTTGGTGGAGAGAGAGAAGAGGAGGAGGAGGAGGAGGAGGAGGAGGAGGGCGGTGCCGGTGAAGAGACCGGCCATTGTTGTTTGTTCAAGTGGAAATGAGAGAGAAAGAGAAGTGGTGTTGGTAGTATAAATAATTGAATTGAATTGAATTGAATTGAAGGTGAGTGCGGTGTCTGTCTGAACGTGGCTCTTTTCCTTTTTCATCCCCAGACAGACAAAATAATGATAAAAAGCTCATTTAAAAAAAAAAGTATCTTCATCATAAACAAATATTATTCATTCATTCATTTCCATTTCCATTTCCATTCAAAATCAAATGACAAATTTATTTATGATTTATGAATTAGAATGTTTGGAGAAGAAATACATGATGTCATAATTAATGGAATGTGACCTAATTCCTAGCCGAAAGAAATTCACCATCTTCATGTCATGTGTGTGTGTGTTTTTGAATTTAATTGGACCTCCTCGTGACTCCAGGCTACTACTAATGCATATTTTACTTTTAACCGTGACATGATGCTGTAGTAGGCCCCGCTTTCTAACTACAATTACTTAATATTGTTGTACTGCTTGCTGTTGCAGCAGGCTATGAACTAGTAGTACAAATACTTAATATACATTCGCCAACACATTTGCTTTTAATTTAATTTAAAACCAAGGATGTAAATAATTCTATCTATCTATCTATCTATCTATTATTTATTATTATTATTATTATTATTATTATTATTGAAGTGGGAAACCCCCCCTTCTCTTGTGTAAACGCGATGGAGAATGATAACACCACTCAACAACCAGTCCTTTCCTTTCCTTGGGTCAGTGGGCCTCCCCCCTCATGCTTTGCTACACACAACACCATTTTTACAGGCTAAAACATAATTAATTACCTTCGGACCACTTTCAAATACTATCTATATACATCTTCATTCTTTTTTTATTTTTCTTTCATATAACACACACATATATACACAACTAACGTAAAGGCACCTACCTACCTTAACAATATGCATTAGCTTAATTTTACCAACCAATCATAATGTCCTGCACATCTCAATCAAATTACATGTTTCCCCAACATGCCTAATTATACCATAACATCTTTTTACCTTCTTTTATCATAACATTAATTATCTTTTTCACATTTTTACGCTTCTAAGTCAAGTCTTTTAGTAAATGTTATTGGATCATATTTTAATTCATTTTATTGTCACAAGGTCCTTAAACTAAATTTTATTGTAAATATTTATAAAAGTTTAATAAATGTCAGCCAGCCCTTGTCATTTGCTAAACCACTTCTTACAAGTTCAACTTTAAAGTCTTTCAACATATGATTGTGTTGATTGCACCAAAACTAATATTGTAAATGTGAACCAGGGGCGGATCTACGTGGACGCTAGGGGTTGCCTGATGTACCCCTCAATTTTCTTAGTGACATGTAATTTGTTTTTTGTTTTTTTTTTATTTTATGTATTTGGATACCCCTTAACAAATATCATGATATCTTTAAATATAATAATGTTAGAGAGAAGAAGAAAAGAAATGAAATGTTTTTGAAAAAAACTGAGAGCTTAAAATTTAATTGTTATATCTTCTCTTGAAATCAGGAAAGGGGGCTTGTTACCACCTCTATTTTATTTTAGAATTACAATTAAAATTTAACTTTATTAACTTACATATAATTATTCTATTATTTGTTTAGTATTTAACTAACTTAATTATTTATAACAACCTTTTATCATAAGTCATCTATTTTAAACTATACAAATATCATATAATACTTTTCGCCGTATAAGAATGCGTTATTGTCTAGATTAATTTAGCATTAAAAAACCTTAAGCCATTTAACAGATTGTCAGTACATATCAGAAGATATACAAACTTAGGTTAGGACCTGACCCGAACCAAGCCAGAAATTTTTATGTTCACTTGTATGAAATTAAAGGATCTAAAAAAGTGACTTCATACAAATAAAATCCTAAATCCGCTACTGAATGTACGGTAAAAATTGCTTCGTATTATGAATGTAGTGCAAAAAAATTTGGAATACCCCTGAATTCTTCTTCTAGATCCGTCACTGATGTGAACACCACCACACTCACGTCACAACTCAATGCACTTGGTTCATTGATACACTCTTCACAAGGACGCCAAGTATCCTAAAAAGAATGAAACAAACTTAGAATTAAAAAAAAGTACGTTTGTTACATGATGATCATGTTACCTTATATTCCATCTTGGACCCTTGTCATGATGGTTGCGTGTATTTGCTGTGAATAAGGGACGAGACCATACTCACATCTCTAATCCACTCACTAATCCACTGATGCAAAAAAAAAAACCAAGAAACGAGTTCATGCTAATCTAACCTGTAACAAGTATTGTAATTGGTAGAAACCTAAGTTTTTGCCGATGCATTACATTACTTCTCACACGAACTTTTCAAGATTAGTTATTCTTATGGATGAAAGCAAGTAGTTAAACCTTAACGTATCAAAGGCCTTTATGCAAAGATTTGCTATTGAAAGTAATGCAGTTCTATCTTACTTTGTTCAACAACAAGACAACAATATACATTCGCTTAATTTTACCAAGCAATCATAATGCCCAATCAAATCAGGGGCGGACCTAGAGTGATAGAAGGGGTAACCTACGTTGCCCATTGACGCAAAAATTAACGTTTTTTTGATTACGTTACCCCTTTTCATTGAAACGTTATCCGTATGCGGATTTTCTAGATCCGCCACTGAATCAAATTACATGTGATCACTAGATAGCCTTAGCTACGCCATAATATCTTTTTAACCTTCTTTATAATAACAAAATAATATTTTCTTTATCACCTATTTTGTGCTTCAAAGTGAGTCTTTTATTCAGCTTAATTGCACCGTAATATCTTTTTTACCGTCTTTATATATATATATATTTTTTTTCTTTATCATGCAGTCTTTTATAAATATTTACTTGGATTTTGGATCATATTTCAATTTTTTACAAGGTTTTCAACTAAATTTTTATGTCAAGTTTGATATATTTCTAACCTTTCCTTCGTCAAGTCAACAACACAAGTGGTTGGTCGATTCTCTCTCCACAAGTATCCTAAAAAGAATGATATGGACTTTAAACTGGAAAGATATCCATTTATTGATCATCTTACCTTATATCACTAGACCCTTGCTGTAATGGTTGTGAATCAGAGACGAGACCATACTCACATCTCTGATCCGTTGATGCAGGACCAAGGAACAAGTTCATGCTAATCTCATCAGGAGACCTACATTTTTGTCGATGCAAAATACTTTGCCTCCCAAAAGAACTTTTCACAATTAGTTAAAGAAAGAAATGTATTCCTATCGATGAAAGCAAGCAGTTAGAACCTCAAAAGATCAAAGGCCTTTATGACAAAGGTTTGCGTGAACTAAATTAGATATTATTGGATATAATGCTTAGATCCTCCGCATGTTATATATATTACTGAAGGACTATCGACATAATAACTCGTCGTAAACTTGTCTCATTAACATATAACTGAAAAGCCTGGACGAGAATCTTATCCAAAGTTTTATTCTTATTATCACCAACAGACTACCGAGGGAAAGTCCATAGAAAACTAGTTCAAAACGACCGGATATCGATGATAAATACTCACCACCAAAAATACGATAGCATGTCATACTACATACCGTAGTATTGTGCTTGGTACTACGTGTGGCCATGTCTTTGTTTGTTCATTAGTTGTACTCAAATAGACAAGGTGCAAAATTGTCGGTAATGTGAGATTTGATTCGCAAGTATGATCGAGTAGAACAAGAATGATTCAGACTAATAAACCTGACTTTGATTGGATAGGGTTGTTTACAGACTCATGACATCGAGTATATACACCCTAAACTGTGAAACGACACAACCCTGTGGATCGATACAATACAATAACAATTACTAGACACCAAATATACTTTTTAACAATGACACCAAGACCCCTATCTTTAGTTTATACTTCAATGAAAAATATCATAATTTTCTTCCATCAGTTGGTTTTTATCAACAACAGTATTCAAAAGGCACATATGATATAATCAATTGCACATACGTTTGAAAAATCATCAGAGCATCCTTACACTTTTCTGTCACCTTTATTGACTTTCACCAGCTTCCACTTAGCTTAAAATTAACAACACCAGCAAGTGGTTTTCAAAAGATATTCACTTCAATTCGTTTTGTAGTAATTATATATTTCGAGTAAGGAATAAAATTATAAGACATAAGTAGAGAGGTCAAAAAAGCATAAACCCACCATCGTCAAAATTCCTTCCTTCCCACTATATTATATTACTCATTTCAAAAAGTACCCGCCCACTATCTCTTATAATATTTTCAACTCACCAAATAAAAGCCAAACATTCTTCATTTCCTGCACAATCTTTTCAATCTCATGGATGCCTCTCAATGGAAACTGCAGGTGAGTTTGTATACGTATTACAAGATCCGTTAAATACGACTACTCTCTGTACGCATACAGGACAAATAACCTTCAAGCATGGTTAAGTTGCTTCTGGTCATGTTAAAAGTGAAAAGAAAAAACAAGGACAGAAAGGTTCTCTTGTGTCGTGTTTCTCTGAGCAAAAAGTTATTGTTTGTTTCATGTTTCATTGACGGCGTGTTTTCATTTTAGGATATGAATCATCAAGTTCAAGAGTCGAGGAAGGTGGCAAGGCCACCTACAGTCAACTGTCCAAGATGCAAGTCAAGCAACACCAAGTTCTGTTACTACAACAACTATAGCTTAACTCAACCAAGATAATTGTGCAAGGCATGTAGGAGGTACTAGACTCAAGGTGGTTCCCTCAGAAATGTTCCTGTTGGGGGCGGCTCAAGAAAGAACAAGAGATCCGTTTCATCTTCATCAACCCTACCCAAACCATTAGACCTCTCAACCCAACATCTTAACTTGGGCTTCCATCATAGCAATACAAACCACCTAAACTTTTTATCTTCTTCTCAGCCTCTAGTACTCTCACTTGTGTTACGGCTCAAGATTTCCTTAGCACTAGAACTACTGAGTTTAATACAGCTGCCATGATCAATTCAAATCCAATGTTGAATGTCCAGGTATTCAGGCCAACCATAGGTTTCCCATTTCATGAATGCGGAGATCATGAGGACAGTGGGAAGGCCTTTCAAGTCATGAACCAATCGTCAACAAGGGAGAGGGAGAGTGGTTCAACTGTATATTGGAATTAAACTTTGTTAGAACCCAATTATTGATAGCAAGAACTTATAGTAGCATATGCGATTTCATTATGGAGTCGTCCAAATAGGATATATATATATATATATATATATATTTTCTATAATACGGTGTGTGTAGGCCTTCGATGTTCTTTTTATGTCAAATCTTTATTAACACATATCCATATGCATACACATTTGGACTTTTAATCAAAGACGTGTAATCCGTTTATACTAAAACAGTCATGGTGATTCTAAAATCACCAACATTAGGGTCAACCCTAATTTGCATCAACCAACAAGAATCCATGCCTTCTGTCCACCAACAAAAACACAATTGAGTTATCCTAAAAATAAAACAAGTTACAATGGGCCTAGGAAATAATAAAGGATGAGTCAAGATATGTTTTAAAATTTTCATTTAAAATTAGTCATGGGTCAAGATGGGTCTTAAATTTTCCATTTAAAATGAGTCATGGGTAAGGTTAGGTTTTTAAGCTTTAACAAAACATATCGAGGTAACCATAAAAGAGCATAACACAGACTCACAGAGCCACAGACTTCATACTTCGTGTAAAAAACAATAAAAAAAATTAAAAAAGTCAAAAAAATTAAAAATTAAAAAAACCAAAAAAATTAAAATTTGAAAAACTAAAAACCTTTAAAAAAATATTTTTTTAAATTAAAAGATTTTAAAAAATCAAAAAGAATTTTACAAAATAAATTTATAAAATAAAAATACAAGTTAACTCGGTGACTACACACCAATGAACCCAACTCCCCGCAACCCCTTGGGTGCTAGCGGCAGGGTGCTCGCGCAGCAACCTAACACCCCGCAAGCCTTCCCCGAGTACGCCCCTTCCACTCTTACTACTCTCTTTGTATGGTAATCGTTTAACCTTAGTTTTGATCCTCTCCTTGTATGATGAAACTCAATTAACCCAAATCACACCCACCTTGATAAAAAAATACAAAAGTTGGTGCTTAATTTTTTTTTTTCTGCAGATAAAATAATCCTCCCATCTCCAAAAAATACTTTTAGACACCAGCCATCTCCCAAAATACACACATTAGACTCGACACACTTTTACAAATTAAGAGATACATGTAAGATCCCTTGCTTGAGTGTTGGCTTTCATCGTATTATAGTACAAGTTAGTTGTGCATACTCCCCACCACCTATGGTTTATGTCATCTTCCGCTGGTCTTTTCCTTGCCTGCAAAAGAGATGGGGTGTTAGAAGTCAAAAGGCGTGGACTTTTTGAAGCAGAAATCTTACCAAATATGTTTGATTTCAAGGGAAATCGAACAACTGGCCCCTTTGATTTCAGATCTTTAATTTGCTTGCCCGTCTTAATTTTTTCAATCTTGTTGGTGTTATTACTACTTTCCCCCATCAACATAGCAACTCCCTTCTTCACCTTTTCTTGATAGACAGCTGGTGGTGCAAGTCTCAACTGTGGCATGTTATCTACTTGGACGATCCTCTTCTTGTCTTTATCAAGGTTACTTAATATTTCATACTGTTCATATAACACCTTTATTCTCGTCAGTATTAAGCTTAACAGCAGCAGGTAACTCCATTACATATAAAAAAAAAAGAACAGACAACTAACTGACCCTTGATATCTGACGATCAAGTCCATCTTTCTCCTGTGGGAGTAGGTGAACAGCCCCGGTTGCTTGTGATTTGTGCTTTGGTAACGCCTTACTTACCAACCCACTCTCAGAAGAAAGCAAGTTACCTCTAGACCTCACCCCCTTTTTCTTTGGCATACAAATGCGGCAGCCTGTATGAGAGGCCGGATCGCAATGCAAATGGCTTGCATGCCCACAACTATAAACTCGGATCCCAGTGGTCAAGGGAGAGTCCTTAGTAACAAGACAGTTACATATAAAACATACAAGGCTCTGAGGGCCATGCCCATGAGAAGCTCCTCTCTTGAGTAATGTCATGGTATAATATGTATCATCCTCAATCAAGGATCTCGCAGTGTCCTGATATAGCAATACAAGTGCATCACACACACACACACATATATACTTATATATATAAAGAATAAAAGTAAACTTCAGCTAGGCATTGATTCTTGGCAATAAATAATGAAGCAACGGTTCAGGAATAAACCTAATGCGAACTCCAGCAAATATAAGCAACATGAATGCATGACAATCTCCATAAAAGAAGCTTACCAATATTCTTCTTTCAAAATCATATGTTCCAAGCATTCCCAGTATTGTAGGCTTAAAATCACCAAACTCTTGGCTACCATTGTCAGAAAGAAGTTTCATCATGACAGTAGGTAACCGAACATAACCTATCATTCCCTCAACAATCTCTTTAATGAAAATAGAGAATAACTTTCTCAAGATGAGTGCACCTTTATCTGACCCTCTTATCTTCCACGTAGTTTTGAGTGATCCAGATGACTTTTGCTCAGAATCCATCTTACTGGCGCATGGATCTGTTAAGGGTTCACAAAATCTACATCGAGACCCATGAAAAAATATTAGAAAGGTGCATGACCATGTGGGAAGGTATCCTAATTGTATCACATGCATGTTCATAAAGAATACACCAGTCACTGGTTTTAGATCTTATTCATTAGTTATATGAACAAAGATGATATCTTTTTTTTGAATGGCAAATTTGGATCACTGACGGACCACTGTGGGAATCTAAAGTTCTGAAATCTGATTTTCTTCCCAACTTTATGCAATGGATGCATAACAAAACAATGATAACGAAAGAAAAAATTTAAATATAGTAGTGATCATGTCTAAAGAGAAGCAATAGGATGACTACCACCAAGGTGACTATGCAATATTGCAACAGAAGTTTGAGATCTCAAGCAAACTTATAATAACAAAATGATAAGATCTGGCTTAGTTGCTTAAACACTTGGATAAAAAATGCACACCAATTGAGTTTATCATAAAACAAAGGACCAGCATATGTAGCACATGAAGAGAAGCAATGTTTTTTATCTGTTATTTTTTGTGTGGAGGGAGGAGTGGTGCTTACTTGTCAAGCAGCTGAAACCAGAGGGCCTCAGACTCATTGGGATCTAATCGAGAGCTGTTCCTTTGACACAATCCAACACAAGTACGCACAATATGTAAGATGTCATTCACCTACAAATAATAATGACTAAAAATTTGTTTTTACTTTTATCCTTGACCATGTGAAAAAAGGGAGAATTTCATATATCCCCCATCAAGACTTGCATAATATAATATTAACCTAACAACAGATTGTAACATCAAATATACACATTTTCGCTAATTTTCGGACTTGATTGGCAAGAGTTGGATGTAAGCCATAAAATAGCGTAGCAATCAATTTCAAAGTAAAGGACAGTAATGTGGTAAATTCAACGGTGGTATATTCGACTATGAGATGTTTGAGTGCTTTTTTTTATCATGGAGAAGTCATAATGGAGGAATTAGAAGGCACATGTATAATGATAATTTTATGAGTTGTATATAATGAAATAGATGAAATGAATAACTACATGTTAGAGTGCTAAGTATTTTAAATATACATGATGTTATGTTTTTTGGTTGGGTAAATATGATATTGTTCAAGTCTCGAGGGGAATATGAAAATCTCCTGCATAAATGAGTAAGGAAAAAGTGATAGACCTCCTTCTTCATGACCTCACTGAAATGATCCACCCCGGCATAATCATCTACACTTTGAGCAGCAGCATCAAGCATGCAAAATTTATCCACAAGATCAGAAAGTGTGAAAGAAAGAGCGCTTCCAACATCTCCAACCCTTTCTAATAAGAAAGCTGCACCATCTATGATTTTATATTCTTGGCACAAGCGTAAACAATGGTCTACCCTGTAGCTTTCACATGTCTCAAGAAAATGGAGGACAGAATTCGGTTCATACTGACATAGTAACTGCACAAGAATAAACAGCATTAGATCCAGGTGCAACAGAAAAGTGTTGATAAAGTTGCATCAGTTAAGTACAACAGTGCGAGGAATTACCTCAAGATACAGCTCAGTCATTTCATCAGTTACATGAATTGGATTCTCGCGCAAAGACTTTGGAAACTCAGATAATCTTTCTAAAAAATCACCAGTCTCATTCTTTACCCTTGTACCACAAGGTTCTCCTTTCCTTAGAGAACCGAAGCTCAAGGTTCCCTTTGAATAAACTTCAATAACTGTCTTAAGATAGAGAAAGAGACTTTTCGGTTGGGTCCTCAGCTCCGACAAGATATGTTGAAATTCTTGAAAAAAATGTTCAACAACTAGAAAAAATGTGCCCTCTCTGCATGCATAACAAACAATTAAGAAGCGATTCTATCATTAGTGTAAAGATAGGGCAATTCAGCATGTGTTCTAACCTGCTTATTTGAACAAAATCTGGAATTCGTGAAATGACTGCCGCTTCCAAATAATCTACCCTCTTGTCGCTCAGCAAATTGTGGATATAGGAGAAAGCGTGAATTGGTTCATCCACATCTTTCATGAAGCTATCAAGAGCAGCTATATATTGGTGTCTGCTGTTATAAATGAAGCCACAGACCTAGATGAATACACCAACACAATCATGTGTTACATTTTGCATTCCAGAGAGATAAGAGAGGGAGAGAGAGAGAGAGAGAGAGAGAGAGAGAGAGAGTCGTTGGAACCTGGTAAAAGTGAGCCTTCTCACACGTGTCTAACAGGTATCTGTCATCCCAATCTGTTTGGGGTACAACTTTCAAAAGTGCAAGGACCTCCTTTTCTCTTATTTTAGCATTTGCTGAAATGCTAGCATCTAAGATCAAATACTCAAATATTTGACCTAGCAATTCATTCGAGACTTTGGCCTCTCTACAGGAAACAAAATGAGAAATAAACTCTAGCATATGACCTATATCATCCTTTGAAGGCCAATTTGTGTCAGGTTGAATAGATTTGTTAGTTTCTAATATGAGAACAAGAATGTCTACGGTCTTTTGGGTCAGATCTTGATTTTGAGATGTAGAATCCTTTTCAACTACGGACTCATTTATAAATGCACATCTCAAAACATCTAATGTTGCTTCAGTGTCCAACTCTAAGAGATGATAGAGATTCTTATATGATTTTATGGCTGATAAGCTAGTCAAACTTGGAGCATCAGAATCCTCCAGTAAGAAGTGTATAAGCTCCCTTCTAAGAGATGGTAAACGTGCAGGTGGAAGAGTTCCATGTCCTGAATATACATACATTCAGTAATAACCAAAACCGGAAAAAATGAGCATGCATCCAGCTCCAAACGAGAAAAAGTTCCCACATATCTAGAGGATTATATACAATATAATAATATATCAGCAGACAGATAACATGCCTGGAGGAAAAGCAAAGCCTGAAAAGCAGTACTTCAAGTAAACTAGCATCCTGTACCTGTTTACGAAACCCAGAAACTTGGATTTAGCTATAACTATAGAAAGTTTTTAAACTAGACATGGGGATAATATATCCTAACAAGAAAGAAAATACAAATAATAGGATACACTATGTCTACAGTGGATGACCAACTATGCTCAATACGATGATACAGCAGAAATAGAAAAGGTTTTTGTATCTTGAGTATGTATGTAAAAAGAAGTTGAATGTGAACAAAATAGCCATTTAAGAGGATGAAACAAGTATCTAAATTACAAAATTAATAATCAGACAAAAGTATGATATTCCATCAATGTGACATACCCGAGTGATGGAGCATTCTCACTATCGCTGTTTTTGAATACTAGAAGCAGCTCCTCTAAAGGTGTTCTGAAATCATCCAGACCCTTATTGAACAAATATATCAGGGCCCTGTACAAATTGTGTTCCTGACATAACCTGACGACCTAACATATACAAGTCGTGAGAAAAAATACAACATTGTTCAACTGTGGCTAGATACTTGTTAGCTGTGTAAAAAGTTCAGCTTTGCAATGTTAGATGAAATGTACCTGATTGAAGTCCAGGGAAGAAATGTCCATGTGAAGAACACATTGTTCAACCCGCTGCAGCCAACCTTTTGCGCTGTAGTGCTCCACCAGTCCTTGCATAATCTTTGACAAAAGAAAAAAAATTGTTGTTATAGTTACAACATACACTATTGCCTGATATTACAAGCATGCAAGAGATATAAACAGGAAATACCTCAGGTGGAAGTGATCCAAGCATGTCCTTTAAAATATATGGCTCCAAAAGCTCCAAAAATGTCTCTGAAAACAGAAGATTAATAGCAATATAATACCTGCATAATTCAATTTAGGCAGAGCTAGAAAATTTGATTATAAAAAACATGTGCGAAGAGGAATACGGTGTACCTTTTTGTTGAACAGACTCAAAACGGGATAAAATTTCATCAAACAGGATGTCAGTTCTCTTGATGTGAACGCAGAACTCAACTGCAACACCACCAACACTTGTGTACTGCTCTGAAGTCACAGAGTAACTATCGTTCAAGTGCTCCAGTTGGTTGCCTGATGCCACTGATATATAAGAGAAGACCTCATCCACGTATGCTAATAGCAACTCCACGAGGTAGCCCATTATTACTTTTCGAACATCATCCAATGCTCTAGGAAGATCAAACACACCATGGGCTTGACCATCATAAAGCACCATTGCCATGTTGAAAGCACCCATCCAGTCACCGCCTCTGCGCAAAACTTCAATGCGTTCCTTCCATGGAAGAAGGCGGGAAACAACAAGATGTGTAGGTCCGAGTAGATACAAAGAAGCACCCCTAACAGCTATACAGTTGTGATGAGCTTTACCAAGGACATTGGAGAAATGGGTGTGATGTCCAATGACATCATCTCCTCTGCCTCCATCCACAGCAAAACTTGTGTCGTGAATTAAAGTCCCGTCATTTGCGTACAGACAGAGCTGTCCAGCTGATGTTAGCACCACCAACATCTGAACAAGCATAACATAACATCCCTGTTACTTATTATGCTTTCCTCTAAACGGGTATCAAAAGCCAGTAAGCCACATAATAACTATTCAATGAATGGAAAAACACCTGATCATCCAGCCAAGCAATTCCTATTGCTGAACTGTCAAGGGTCCATTTTGCATATAATTTCAGTGCTGACTTCACCAGTTTTGCAACCTGTACTTGGTTATCCCAAGCAATTGCGAGCAGTGGCACGGTTGTGGGCTCCATTACCTGGACATTCTCTGAAAGAAAAATTATCATATTACCAAAAAAAGTTTCAGCATGTGAGTCATCAACTCCATCTGTAACATACCAGCAGCAGAACCTTGTGAGGGAACTATGTATTTCCAAGCAGCGTAAGGCATTGAACCCTCTCGAACTCCATCAGGCTTGGGAAGCTGACCGTAGACTTCTGGTGGGGTAGTAATTACTTTGGCCTATAAATGAGGAGAAGGTATTGCACAAGAACATATTATTTCCATCGTAAAACAATCTAATCAGATATGGTATGCATGTGATCTAGTCTTTAACCAATTCCATACCACTAGAGCAGACTGATGAGTGACAAATATGACTACACCTTCTTCCGCGGAAAGTAAATCTCCTCCCGTCATACTTTCAATGCTAGTGCTTGCGGAAGAACCTCCAAATTTTTCCTCCGGTACTAGGGGCAACGCGCATACAACTGTACTTGTTGACTCATCAAGAAGAGTCTACTTTGATAATGTTAAGGTTAGGCAACATGTACAAACAAATTTTCATTAGCTCAAAAGGAGGTAGAGTTTTACCGAAGTTTTAGATGTAGAGAACCTACTGAGCCATGAAGATGGAGAAAAGCGAATCAACTTAACAACACCTTTACTATCACCGCTAACCATGTTGAACTGACGAGCCACTTGAGAATCCATCCCCAGATATAGCATGTGAACTACTGGAGCTTTATGTTCAGCAACAACTTTTGCAGCAGTGACCCTTTGGACATCCCAAACAGTATAATGCCCATCAGCATATCCAGCAAAAAGGAGGTCTCCTTGATGATTAAAGGACATGGATGTGACTGGGGCATAAGACCTATCACCTTGTAATCCAAGCATTAACATCTGAAATAGAAGCAGTTAAGTCACTTCAGCAAGTAAAAATACAACAAAAAGATGATTGAGATCCTTTACCAAGGTATGGTCCTTTCAGGAGCTGCAATTTTGGGTCAGAAATAAATATATATTTTTTAGAGTTAAATGTTTGGTTGGTCCCTGTGGTTTGCAAAAATTGCAGATTTGGTCCTAGTGGTTTACTAATTACACGCGTGGTACCAAAACTTGTCAAAAATGAACTCGCTTGGTCCCCAGCCCTAACTTCAGTTAAATATTTCAATTAAAACACCCCATGTGCTTGGCACATGAGGGTAATTTGGTCATTTCAGTCCAGCCCATTATAATAAGAGATAAATACCTGGTTGGTCCCACCCCACCACACCCCTTCTTCTTCCCCAAACCACCACCACCTCATCTCCTCCACCACCACCACTGAACTCCCACTCACCACCGCCATTTCTGCCGTACCTTAACTGCTCCGAATCGGTTTTATGCATTACAAATACATGTGGTAGAATTTCAACTCATACATGTGGATTGCAAAAATAACCGAGATTGTTAATCTGCGGTAGAACAGGGCTTTCCCTGTCTTTTCTCGTCACACCATTGTTGGCAATTTCTGCGTTGTATCCTTGTATTCGATCCTTTTACATCACCTTTTCTATAGTTGGAATCACATCGTTAAGGAGCAATCAAGTAACTCATTTAGCAGCTCTGTAGCACTACAGATGTCGAGATTTGTTTTTTATCTCTTTTTTTCATTTATTGCTCTTGGGATGGGGTGAGGTGGGACAAACCAGGTATTTATCTCTTATTATAACGGGCTGAACTAAAATGACCAAATTACCCTCATGAACTGAAATATTTAACTGAAGTTAGGGCTGGGGACCAAACGAGTTCATTTTTGACAAGTTTTGGTATCACACGTGTAATTAGTAAACCACTAGGACCAAATCTGTAATTTTTGCAAACCACAGGGACCAACCAAGCATTTTACTCTATTTTTTATTTAAGACTAGTAAGAAGATAGAAAACCCACAACAGCATTTATTAGTACTGATAATATGAAAAAGGAGTCATGTGAATAGAACCTTAGCATCCATGTTATCAGCATAATGTGGAGAGTATTTGCTGGGAACAACAACGATTAACCCTCTTGACATTCCCACTGCAATGTAGTTAAGATGAACTGCTAGAGCTTGTGGAGTTCCATGGTCTCGCCTAAACGACGGAGAGGATATTGTCCTGGTAATGGTGTTATCAGTAGTAGTCCTGAAATAAGCCAACGCAGTTGATCCGTGTGAACACCTTCAAGCTTCATTGGTTGAGCAGCGGCACCCTCTTCCCAGTGCAGACCCGTAAATGCATGCTTCTTTTCAAGCTCCTCAGCAAATTCAAGGGGCTTCAATACGGTTTCCTGTGTCCCTCCGTCACTCTTATCACTTCCTTGATGAATAACAATACCACCCATATCGACCGTTTGTGATGGCCTGTCATCAACTTCTGCTTGGAAGCCATGCTCAACACCTTTTTCATAGAGTTGCAAATTTCCAGCATCATTTTTTTCTGATGATACACCTACTGAGTCCTCTTTAGCATCCATGTCCTGTCCCTCAATAGAGTCTAAGGTAACAGTAGGTGCTGAGTTACCCTCAATGTAGTCGTTACTAGTGTCATCTAAAACTGACCTTGCACCATCCTTATCCGAGCCGATCTCTGGTCTCGCAGCAGAACTAAGTGTATCATCTCTGAAATCAAGATCAAATCCATCCACCTCGGAGGCATCAGCTACACCTGTTGCCAACTCCTCATTAGAAAAATCTTCACCGTTGAGACTCCACGCGTTGTTATTTTCATGTTCAGTTATCAGTTCCCCACAAAGTTGAGAATTTCCAGTCAATTCTATCGGTGCTGTATCTAGATGATCCAGTTTCAGATCATCATCGACTAATTTTACATCTAAATGACCAATTTCTGAACCAATATTGGGTTTAGGATCCAAGGTTTCTGTACCAGATTTCTCCCTGGTGAGTTTAATAGCAGCAGCATGTGGAGTTGGAATCAAGCGTGAAGCTGCAGCGGCGGCTGCCAAGGCTGCCCCAGGTTTAGCATTCGACCTGAATAACCGAGGTAACTGGCTAAAAGTTTCACTTTGACTAGTGGAACGGAACTTTGACTGTCTATCTCCATCAGTTCCCAACTGAGATGTTGTTAATCGCATGTAATCAGAAGAATTGGCATCAGTGTTGTTTGAGGAAGAAGAGCCATCATCAGAGTCGATGAGGAGAAGTTCATCGACAGTGCTGCGGTGGTGGTGATCATCTTCATCATCACTCGTGGAGGTGTCGTGAGATTGCAGAAAGGCATCTAGATCGAGTTCCATAGGATGTCTCTGGTCATACTACTGACTGATCAATTGAATTACTACTGAAGTAGAACCAAAACCCTACATAATTGTGTCATCACAGATCGGTCAAACCCCCAAAGAATAAAAACAAGGAAACTATAATTACAGATTCTTTCAGATAGAATTTAATCATATTCATTAGCAAAATTAAGAAACTTAGTATCTGAAACTATCTCAATTAAAAGAAAAGTTACAACAAACTTACAAACACTCCAACAGCTTCTGATTAGGATTCAAGAATCGATTAGGGCTTCACTTAGAATCGATGAAGGATGAGTAAATTACACCTTTAGGATGACGAGTCACGACGGACAATGCTGATTTGAAGCTATGCACATATCCTTTAAACAATTAGTTACAAAACTGAAGTTATGAAACTCAAAAAGAAGAAAAACAGGTTTACCTGTCGGAAGGGGGTCGGCCGGCGGAGGGGGTGGCAGTGACTCGGAGAGGTCTGTGCGTGGGTCGATATCTTTGCTGTGTGTTGAATAAAAAACTAAATAAACAGGTTTACCGAGAAAGGATCCAATACAAAGGATTATTGTAGGAAGGGTAAGAAGGAATAAAAAAGTGACACTCGGTGAAAAAAAATCATTTAATCTTTAATCAGGCATAGATTAGAGGGAGGGGTATTTTTGAAAACTATTTAATGGCTCCAATATAACAGGGATTTACGTGTTTTGTATCTGATTCACCTAATTCGATCTATAGTACGTGATTCTTGCCCTAATTCGATCGCCATTTACCAGTTAATAGGAGATTCAAGCTTGAATTCAACATTTTTCATTGTGGAATCGTTCAATCAAAGTTAATTAAACCGTAAATCATGTCGACGAATGAGAATGGTACGTGCTCTGCGTTTGTGTTGTGATTTCTCGTGATTTTTTGTTAGGATTATGTTGTTTTTTTTTTTGCGTATTTGTTATCGATTTAATGTTTCAATCAATTTTGTTTGAAAAGTTTACAGATTAGCATCTTTTGAATCGATTTGATTGATTAATCTATGTCCTGTGTTCTGATTTTTTGAAGTTTGTTGATTGTATTGTGTCTATTGTATACGTATTGTGTCTAACTGATGTTTTTAGGTTTTTAGTTGTCTCCTGTGTGATATTATGTGAAATCTCTATAAAGTAGTTGTAGCAATCATATTTAATGAGAGCATTGTTTTAGTGTGTAGCATGCTATTTAATCAACTGTCTAATGTATGTACTGTATGTATGTATGTATATATATTTGCTTGATGATATTGCGTGTGCATAAGTACATAACTAACATTGATTGTTTTGTTTAAGTTGTTAATGGATTGTGTCTATACTATTTTCATTGTGCATAGCTAACATTTTAGTTGATTTTGATAATATGATGTGTGTTATTGTTTATTTTGTCATAATGTGTTTTATTGTGTTATTTTTTTGTTTGTGTTTAAATGTTAGTTTGCTATCTGTTATGGTTTTATTTCTTTAAATATTGTTTTGCTAGGTTTGTATAACATATATATTTTAAATATAAATGTTATAAACCACAAGTAAACCCAACATATTAGTATATTACCAAACCTCGACTCTCGATGTTTTTGTCATTCACTTACGAAGCATTCTATAACTGGATCCAACCAATTAGAAGCAGCCTTAGCGTAGGTTTTGTGGGTCCAACGATTTCAACACAGTAAATATGTCTGCTATGTTGAACTTCACCTGAACTTCCATCGCTCTCTCTTGAAACTTTTTTTAAAACAAATAAAAGGGTTTAATTTATATTTTACCTATTAATACAAAGGCTAAGTGAAAACAAAACAATTTAAGACGATTTAATTAGTAATTTAACTATTAATATAAGAGTATAAGTGAAAAATCCACCACCTGATCAGGGGAGGTGTTAAGACGGGGCAAATTTGATTTTAAAGCGCATTCTAAGTTTTGTTTTTCTTATTTAAAATTTTCGTTAAGAAATGCTTTTAAAAAATAAAAAACACTACGCACCATGCGTGTTAGCTTTTTAGTGAAAAGTGTTTTTTCTATCTAAGGAAAAATGTTTGGATAGTACTCGTGTTTTACCCAAATTCCACATATAGTCTATATCTTTCTAAAATAACATTTAGAGTCCTTAACTTTTGCACACTCTTTCTTGGATAGCCTCTAACGTATAGGAAGGTTAGTTTTCTCAGTTAAGTGAGTGTGATGACCTAAATACCCTTATTGTTAAATTAATAACTAAAAAGCTAAGAGAATTATAATTTATATTTAAAAATCTATGTGGGACGTGTCGTGTACCTGGTATTGGGCTAGTGCCTTCTCTTAGATCTGGTTCTTGTGTACAGTCTTGGAAGGACCCATGGACGCCTCAGAGGCCCAAGTCATGAGCTGATTAACAAGTCTGACGAATAGGTCGGTTATAGGGGACTTGTCATGTACCCGGGTATTGGTTAAAACTAGAAAAAATTGAAACGAGTCAAAGTGTATGTCTAGGGCCTTCTCCTAGATCCGATTCTTGTGTAGAGTCTTGGAAGGGTCCATGGACGCCTCCTAGACCAAAGTCATGAACTGATCCAGAGTCTAACTCATAGGTCGGTTGTAAGAGAAATGTTGTGTACCGGGTATTTGACAAAACTTGAAAAATTTGTAACGGGTCAAAGGGGATATATACAGACTTCTCCTATATCTTGTTCTTGCGTATGGTCTTGTAAGGGTTCATGGACGCCTCCTATATTCAAGTCATAAGCCGATTCATAGTTCTGACTCATAGGTCGGTTATAAGCGACGTGTCGTGTACCCGGGTATTGCGCAAAACTTGAAAATTTTAGAAGGAATCAAAGGGTATGTCTAGAGCGTTCTCCTAGATCTGGTTCTTACGCAAGGTCTTGGAAGGGTCCACAGATGCCTCTCAGGCCCAAGTCATGAGCTGATTCACAAGTCTGACGCATAGGTCGGTTATAGGGGACTTGTCGTGTACCCGGGCATTGGTTAAAACTAGAAAAAAATGAAACGAGTCAAAGGGTATGTCGAGGGCGTTCTTCTAGATACGGTTCTTACGTAGGGTCTTGGAAGGGTCCACAGACGACTCTCAGACCCAAGTCATGAGCCGATTCACAAGTCTGACGCATAGGTCGGTTGTAAGGTACTTGTCATGTACCCGGGTATTGGGAAAAACTATAAAAATTTTTGAACAAGCCAAAAGGTAGGTATATGGAATTCTCCTAAATCTGGTTCCTGCATATGGCTTTGGACATGTCATGGGATGTCTCCTTAACCATGTCACAAGCTAATTCGCATGTCTGACCCATAGGTCGGTTGTAAAGGACGTGTCGTGTACCCGGGTATTGTGAAAAATAGAAAAAATTGGAACGAGTCAATTGATATGTCTAGGGCCTTCTCCTAGATCCGGTTCTTGCGTAGAGTCTTGGATGGGTCCATGAACGCCTCCTAGAGACAAGTTATGAGCCGATTTAAAGGTCTGACTTATAGTCGGTTTCAAGCGAAGTGTGTGTACCCGGGTATTGGGCAAAACTATAAAAATTGAAAACGAGTTAAAGGGTATGTATAGGGCCTTCTCCAAGATCTGGTTCTTGTGTAAGGTCTTGGAAGGGTCCATGGACGTTTCCTAGATTCAAATCATGAGCCAATTAAAAGGTCTAACTCATACGTCGGTTGTAAGCGACGTGTCGTGTACCCGGGGTATTGGGCAAAACTAGCAAATTTTGAAACGAGTTAAAGTATATGTCTAGGGCCTTCTCCTAGATCCTATTATTGTGTAGAGTCTTGGAATGGTCCATGGACGCCTCCTAGACCAAAGTCATGAGCCGATTCACAGTCTGACTCATAGGTCGGTTATAAGGAAAATGTTGTGTACCCAGGTATTTGACAACACTTGAAAAATTTGGAACGAGTCAAAGGGTATATATACAGATTTCTCCTAGATCAGGTTCTTGCGTAGGGTCTTGTAAGGGTTCATGGACGCCTCCTAGATTCAAACAATAAGCCGATTCACAGTTCTGACTCATAAGTCGGTTATAAGCGACGTGTCGTGTACCCGGGTATTGGGCAAAACTTGAAAAATTTGGAAGGAATCAAAGGGTATGTCTAGGGCGTTCTCCTAGATCCGGTTCCTACGTAGGGTCTTGGAAGGGTCCACATACACCTCTCATGCCCAAGTCATGAGCTGATTCACAAGTCTGACGCATAGGTCAGTTATAGGGGACTTGTCGTGTACCCGGGTATTGGTTAAAACTAGAAAAAAATGAAACGAGTCAAAGGGTATGTCGAGGGTGTTCTTCTAGATACGGTTCTTACGTAGGGTCTTGGAATGGTCCACAGACGACTCTCAGACCCAAGTAATGAGCTGATTCACAAGTCTGACGCATAGGTCGGTTGTAAGGGACTTGTCGTGTACCCGGGTATTGGGCAAAACTATAAAAAATTTTGAACAAGCCAAAATGTAGGTATAGGGAATTCTCCTAAATCTGGTTCCTGCATATGGCTTTGGACATGTCATGGGATGTCTCCTTAACCATGTTACAAGCTAATTCGCATGTCTGACCCATAGGTCGGTTGTAAAGGACGTGTCGTGTACCCGGGTATAGTGAAAAAATAGAAAAAATTGGAACGAGTCAATTGATATGTCTAGGGCCTTCTCCTAGATCCGGTTCTTGCGTAGAGTCTTGGATGGGTCCATGAACGCCTCCTAGACACAAGTTATGAGCCGATTTAAAGGTCTGACTTATAGGTCGGTTTCAAGCGAAGTGTGTGTACCCGGGTATTGGGCAAAACTATAAAAATTGAAAACGAGTTAAAGGGTATGTATAGGGCCTTCTCCAAGATCTGGTTCTTGTGTAAGGTCTTGGAAGGGTCCATGGACGTTTCCTAGATTCAAATCATGAGCCAATTAAAAGGTCTAACTCATACGTCGGTTGTAAGCGACGTGTCGTGTACCCGGGGTATTGGGCAAAACTAGAAAAATTTGAAAGGAGTTAAAGGGTATGTCTAGGGCCTTCTCCTAGATCCTATTATTGTGTAGAGTTTTGGAATGGTCCATGGACGCCTCCTAGACCAAAGTCATGAGCCGATTCACAGTCTGACTCATAGGTCGGTTATAAGGAAAATGTTGTGTACCCAGGTATTTGACAACACTTGAAAAATTTGGAACGAGTCAAAGGGTATATATACAGACTTCTCCTAGATCAGGTTCTTGCGTAGGGTCTTGTAAGGGTTTAGGGACTCCTCCTAGATTCAAACAATAAGCCGATTCACAGTTCTGACTCATATGTCGGTTATAAGCGACGTGTCGTGTACCCGGGTATTGGGCAAAACTTGAAAAATTTTAAAGGAATCAAAGGGTATGTCTAGGGCGTTCTCCTAGATCCGGTTCCTACGTAGGGTCTTGGAAGGGTCCACAGACGCCTCTCATGCCCAAGTCATGAGCTGATTCACAAGTCTGACGCATAGGTCAGTTATAGGGGACTTGTCGTGTACCCGGGTATTGGTTAAAACTAGAAAAAAATGAAACGAGTCAAAGGGTAAGTCGAGGGCGTTCTTCTAGATACGGTTCTTACGTAGGGTCTTTGAAGGGTCCACAGACGACTCTCAGACCCAAGTAATGAGCTGATTCACTAGTCTGACGCATAGGTCGGTTGTAAAGGACTTGTCGTGTACCCGGGTATTGGGCAAAACTATAAAAATTTTTGAACAAGCCAAAAGGTAGGTATAGGGAATTCTCCTAAATCTGGTTCCTGCATATGGCTTTGGACATGTCATGGGATGTCTCCTTAACTATGTCACAAGCTAATTCGCATGTCTCACCCATAGGTCGGTTGTAAAGGACATGTCGTGTACCCGGGCATTGTGAAAAAATAGAAAAAATTGGAACGAGTCAATTGATATGTCTAGGGCCTTCTCCTAGATCCGGTTCGTGCGTAGAGTCTTGGATGGGTCCATGAATGCCTTCTAGACACAAGTTATGAGCCGATTTAAAGGTCTGACTCATAGGTCGGTTTTAAGCGAAGTGTGTGTACCCAGGTATTGGGCAAAACTATAAAAAATGATAACGAGTTAAAGGGTATGTATAGGGCCTTCTCCAAGATCTGGTTCTTGTGTAAGGTCTTGGAAGGGTCCATGGACGTTTCCTAAATTCAAATCATGAGCCAATTAAAAGGTCTAACTCGTACGTAGGTTGTAAGCAACGTGTCGTGTACCCGGGGTATCGGGCAAAGCTAGAAAAATTTGAAACGAGTTAAAGTGTATATCTAGATCCAATTATCGTGTAGAGTTTGGAATGGTCCATGGACGCCTCTTAGACCAAAGTCATGAGCCGATTCACAGTCTGATTCATTGGTTGGTTGTAAGAAAAGTGTTGTGTACCCAGGTATTTGACAACACTTGAAAAATTTGGAACGAGTCAAAGGGTATATATACAGACTTCTCCTACATCTGGTTCTTGCGTAGGTTCTTGTAAGGGTTCAGGACGCCTCCTAGATTCAAATAATAAGCCGATTCACAGTTCTGACTCATAGGTCGGTTATAGCGACGTGTCGTGTACCCGGGTATTGGGCAAAACTTGAAAATTTTGGAAGGAATCAAAGGGTATGTCTAGGGCGTTCTCCTAGATCTGGTTCTGGTGTACAGTCTTGGAAGGACCCATGGACGCCTCAGAGGCCCAAGTCATGAGCTGATTAACAAGTCTGACGAATAGGTCGGTTATAGGGGACTTGTCATGTACCCGGGTTATTGGAGAAAACTAGAAAAAATTGAAACGAGTCAAAGTGTATGTCTAGGGCCTTCTCCTAGATCCGATTCTTGTGTAGAGTCTTGGAAGGGTCCATGGACGCCTCCTAGACCAAAGTCATGAACTGATCCAGAGTCTAACTCATAGGTCGGTTGTAAGAGAATGCTGTGTACCCGGGTATTTGACAAAACTTGAAAATTTTGTAACGGGTCAAAGGGGATATATACAGACTTCTCCTATATCTTGTTCTTGCGTATGCTCTTGTAAGGGTTCATGGACGCCTCCTAGATTCAAATCATAAGCCGATTCACAGTTCTGACTTATAGGTCGGTATTGGGCAAAAGTTGAAAATTTTGGAAGGAATCAAAGGGTATGTGTAGGGCGTTCTCCTAGATCTGGTTCTTACGTAGGGTCTTGGAAGGGTCCACAGACGCCTCTCAGGCCCAAGTCATGAGCTGATTCACAAGTCTGACGCATAGGTTGGTTATAGGGGACTTGTCGTGTACCCGGGTATTGGTTAAAACTAGAAAAAATTGAAACGAGTCAAAGGGTATGTCGAGGGCGTTCTTCTAGATACGGTTCATACGTAGGGTCTTGGAAGTGTCCACAGACGACTCTCGGACCCAAGTAATGAGCCGATTCACAAGTCTGACGCATAGGGACTTGTCGTGTACCGGGTATTGGGCAAAACAGTAAAAATTTTGTAACGATTCAAAGTGTATGTCTAGGGCCTTCTCATAGATCCGTTTCTTGTGTAGAGTCTTGGAAGGGTCCATGGACGCCTGCTAGACCAAAGTCATGAGCCCATTCACAGTCTGACTCATAGGTCTGTTGTAAAGGACGTGTCGTGTACCTAGGTATTGGGCAAAACTTGAAAAATTTGGAAGGAATCAAAGGGTATGTCTAGGACGTTCTCCTTGATCCGGTTCTTACGTAGGGTCTTGGAAGGGTCCACAGACGCCTCTCAGGCGCAAGTCATGAGTTGATTCACAAGTCTGACGCATAGGTCGGTTATAGGGGACTTGTCGTGTACCCGGGTATTGGGCAAAACAGTATAATTTTGTAATGATTCAAAGTGTATGTATAGGGCCTTCTCCTAGATCCGATTCTTGTGTAGAGTCTTGGAAGGGTCCACGGACGCCTCCTAGACCAAAGTCATGAGCCGATTCACAGTCTGACTCATAAGTCGGTTGTAAAGGACGTTTCGTGTACTCGGGTATTGGGCAAAACTTGAAAAATTTGGAAGGAATCAAATGGTATGTCTAGGGCATTCTCCTTGATCCGGTTCTTACGTAGGATCTTGGAAGGGTAGACGCCTCTAAGGCCCAAGTCATGAGCTTATTCACAAGTCTGACGCATAGGCCGGTTATAGGGGACTTGTCGTGTACCCGAATATTGGTTAAAAATAGAAAAAAATGAAACGAGTCAAAGTGTATGTTTAGGGCCTTCTCCTAGATCCGATTCTTGTGTAGAGTGTTGTAAGGGTCCATGGACGCCTCTTAGACCAAAGTCATGAACCTATTTAGAGTCTAACTCATAGGTCGGTTGTAAGAGAAATGTTGTGTACCCGGGTATTTGACAAAACTTGAAAAATTTGTAACGGGTCAAAGGGGATATATACAGACTTCTCCTATATCTTTTTCTTGCGTATGGTCTTGTAAGGGTTCATGGACGCCTCCTAGATTCAAATCATAAGCCGTTTCACAGTTCTGACTCATAGGACGGTTATAAGCGACGTGTCGTGTACCCGGGTATTGGGCAAAACTTGAAAATTTTGGAAGGAATCAAAGGGTATGTCTAGGGCGTTCTCCTAGATCCGGTTCTTACGTAGGGTCTTGGAAGGGTCCACAGACGCCTCTCAGGCCCAAGTCATGAGCTGATTCACAAGTTCTGACTCAATGGTCGGTAATAAGCGACATGTCGTGTACCCGGGTATTGGGCAAAACTTGAAAATTTTGGAAGGAATAAAAGGGTATGTCTAGGGCATTCTCCTAGATCCGGCTCTTACGTAGGGTCTTGGAAGGGTCCACAGACGCCTCTCAGACCCAAGTCATGAGCCGATTCACAGGTCTGACGCATAGGTCGGTTGTAAGTGACTTGTCATGTACTCGGGTATTGGGCAAAACTATAATAATTTTGTAACGAGCGAAAAGGTAGGTATAGGGAATTCTCCTAAATCTGGTTCCTACATATGGATTTGGAAGTGTCTTTGGATATCTCTTTAACCATGTCACAAGCTAATTCGCGGTCTAACCCATAGGTCGGTTGTAAAGGACGTGTCGTGTACCCGGATATTGTGCAAAATAGAAAAAATTTAAACGAGTCAATATGTCTAGGGCCTTCTCCTACATCCGGTTCTTATGTAGAGTCTTGGAAGGGTCCAAGAACGCCTCCTAGACTCAAGTCATGAGCCAAATCAAAGGTCTGACTCATAGGTTGGTTTTAAACGAAGTGCATGTACCGGGGTATTGGGCAAAACTATAAAAAATTTTAACGAGTTAAAGGGTATGTATAGGTCTTGTGTAAGGTCTTGTAAGGGTCAATGGATGTCTTCTAGATTCAAATCATGAGCGATTAACATGTCTAACTTATAGGTCGATTGTAAGCAACGTGTCGTGTACTCGGGTATTGGGCAAAACTAGAAAAATTCGAAACGAGTCAAAGTGTATATCTAGGGCCTTTTACTAGATTCAATTATTGTGTAGAGTCTTGGAAGGGTCCATGGACGGCTCATAGACATAAGTCATGAGCCGATTCACAGTCTGACTCATAGGTCGGTTGTAAGGGAAGTGCTGTGTACCCGGGTATTTGACAAAACTTGAAAATTTTGTAACGAGTCAAAGGATATATACATACAGACTTCTCCTAGATATCGTTCTTGCGTAGGGTCTTTTAAGGGTTCATAGACGCCTCCTAGATTAAAATAAAAATCCGATTCACAGTTCTGACTCATAGGTCGGTTATAAGCGACGTGTCGTGTACCCGGGTTTTGGGCAAAACTTGAAAATTTTGGAAGGAATCAAAGGGTATGTAGAGGGCGTTCTCCTGGATCCGGTTCTTACGTAGGGTCTTGGAAGGGTCCACAGACGCCTCTCAGACCCAAGTCATGAGCCGATTCACAGGTCTGACGCATAGGTCGGTTGTAAGGGACTTGTCGTGTACCCGGTATTTGGCAAAACTATAAAAATTTGAAACGAGTCAAAGTGTATGTCTAGGGCCTTCTCCTAGATCCGATTCTTGTGTAGAGTCTTGGAAGGGTCCATAGACGCCTCCTAGACCAAAGTCATGAGCCGATTCTTAGTCTGACTCATAGATCAGTTGTAAAGTGCTGTGTACCCGGGTATTTGACAAAACTTGAAAAATTTGTAACGAGTCAAAGGGTATGTACACAGACTTCTCCTAGATCTGGTTCTTGCGTAAAGTCTTGTAAGGGTTCATGGACACCTCCTGGATTCAAATCATAAGCCGATTCACAGTTCTGACTCAATGGTCGGTTATAAGCGACGTGTCGTGTACCCGGTATTGGGCAAAACTTGAAAATTTTTGAAGGAATCAAAGGGTATGTCTAGGGCGTTCTCCTAGATCCGTTCTTACTTAGGGTCTTGGAAGGGACCACATACGCATCTCAGACCCAAGTCATGAGCCGATTCACAGGTCTGACGCATAGGTCGGTTGTAAGGGACTTGTCGTGTGCCCGGGTATTGGGAAAAACTATAAAAATTTTGGAACGAGCCAAAAGGTAAGTACAGGGAGTTCTCCTAAATCTGGTTCCTGCATATGGATTTGGGAATGTCATGGGATGTCTCCTTAACCATGTTACAAGCTAATTCACCGGTGCCCGGGTATTGGGAAAAACTATAAAAATTTTGGAACGAGCCAAAAGGTAAGTACAGGGAGTTCTCCTAAATCTGGTTCCTGCATATGGATTTGGGAATGTCATGGGATGTCTCCTTAACCATGTCACAAGCTAATTCACCGGTCTGACACATAGGTAGGTTGTAAAGGACGTGTTGTGTACCCGAGTATTGTGCAAAAATAGAAAAAATTGGAACGAGTCAATTGATATGTCTAGAGCCTTCTCCTAGATCCGGTTTTACGTATAGTCTTGGAAGGGTTCATGAACGCCTATTAGACCCAAGTCATGAACCGATTCAAAGGTCTGACTCATAGGACGGTTTTAAACGAAGTGCATGTACCCGGGTATTCTGCAAAACTATAAAAATTTTTAACAAGTTAAAGGGTATGTATAGGGCCTTCTCCAAGATCTGGTTCTTGTGTAAGGTCTTGGAAGGGTCCATGTACGTCTCCAAGATTAAAACCTTGAGCCGATTAATAGGTCTAACTCATAGATCGGTTGTAAGCGACGTGTCGTGTACCCGGGTATTGGTCAAAATTAGAAAAAATTTAAACGAGTCAAAGTGTTTATTCTAGGGCCTTTTCCTAGATCCGATTATTATGTATAGTCTTGGAAGGGTCCATGGACGCCTCCTAGACCAAAGTCATGAGCCGATTCACAGTCTGACTCATAGGTCGGTTGTAAGGGAAATGCTGTGTACCCGGGTATTTGACAAAACTTGAAAAATTTGTAACGAGTCAAAGGATATATATATACAGACTTCTCCTAGATCTGGGTTTTGTGTGGGTTCTTGTAAGGGTTCATGGATGCCTCATAGATTTAAATAATAAGCCGTTTCACAGTTCTGACTCATAGGTCGGTTATAAGCGATGTGTCGTGTGCCCGAGCATTGGGCAAAACTTGAAAATTTTGGAAGGAATCAAAGGGTATGTCTAGGGCGGTCTCCAAGATATGGTCAGTTGTAAAGGATGTGTCGTGTACCCGGGTATTGTGCAAAAATAAAAAAAATTGAACGAGTCAATTGATATGTCTCGGGCCTTCTCCTAGATCCGGTTCTTGCGTAGTGTCTTGAAGGGTTCATGAACGCTTCCTAGACCCAAGTCATGAGCCGATTCAAAGGTCTGACTCATAGGTCGGTTTTAAACGAAATGCTTGTACCCGGCTATTTGGCAAAACTATAAAAATTTGTAACGAGTTAAATGGTATGTATAGGGTCTTATCCAAGATCTCGTTCTTGTTTAAGGTCTTGGAAGGGTCCATGGACGTCTCCTAGATTCAAATCATGAGCCGATTAACAGGTCTAACTCATAGGTCGGTTGTAAGCGACGTATCGGGTATTGGGCAAAACTAGAAAATTTTGAAACGAGTCAAAGTGTATGTCTAGGGACTTTTCCTAGATCCGGTTATTATGTGGAGTCATGGAAGGGTCCATGGACGCCTCCTAGACCAAAGTCATGAGCCGATTCAGAGTCTGACTTATAGGTCGGTTGTAAGAGAAGTGCTGTGTACCCGGGTATCTGACAAAACTTGAAAATTTTGTAACGAATTAAAGGTTATATATACTGACTTCTCCTAGATCTGGTTCTTGCGTGGGGTCTTTTAAGGGTTCATGGACGCCTCCTAGATTCAAATCATAATCCGAATCACAGTTTTGACTCACAGGTCGGTTATAAGCGACGTGTCGATCAAAGGGTATGTCTAGAGCGTTCTCCTAGATCCGGCTCTTACGTGGGTCTTGGAAGGGTCCACTGACACCTCTCAGACCCAAGTCATGAGGCGATTCACAGGTCTGACGCATAGGTCGGTTGTAAGGGACTTGTCGTGTACCCGGGTATTTGGCAAAACGATAAAATTTTTGGAACGAGCCAAAAGGTAGGTATAGGGAATTCTCATAAATCTGGTTCCTGCATATGGATTTGGAATTGTTGTGGGATGTCTCCTTAACCATGTCACAAGCTAATTCGCCGGTCTGACCCATAGGTCGGTTGTAAAGTACGTGTCGTGTACAAGGGTATTGTACAAAAATAGAAAAAATTATAACAAGTCAATTGATATGTCTAGGGCCTTCTCCAAGATCTCGTTCTTGTGTAAGGTTTTGGAAGGGTCCATGGACGTCTCCTAGATTCAAATCATGAGCCGATTAACAGGTCTAACTCTTAGGTCGGTTGTAAGCGACGTATCATGTACCAGGGTATTGAGCAAAACTAGAAATTTTGAAACGAGTCAAAGTGTATGTCTAGGGTCTTTTCCTAGATCCGATTATTATGTAGAGTCTTGTAGACCAAAGTCATGAGCCGATTCATAGTCTGACTCATAGGTCGGTTGTAAGAGAAGTGTTGTGTATCCGGGTATTTGACAAACCTTGAAAAATTTGTAACGAGTTAAAGGGTATATATAAAGACTTCTCCTAGATCTGGTTCTTGCTTCGGGTCTTGTAAGGGTTCATGGACGTCTCCTAGACTCAAATCATAAGCATGTTTCACAGTTCTGACTCATAGGTCGGCTATAAGCGACGTGTCGTATACCCTGGTATTGGGCAAAACTTGAAAATTTTGGAAGGAATCAAAGGGTATGTCGAGGGCGTTCTCCTAGATCCGGTTCTTACTAGGGTCTTGGAAGGGTCCACAGACGCCTCTCAGACCCAAGTCATGAGCCAATTCACAGGTCTGACGCATAGGTCGGTTGTAAGGGACTTGTCGTGTACTCGGGTATTGGGTAAAACAATAAACGAGCCAAAATGTAGGTATAGGGAATTCTCCTAAATCTGGTTCATGCTTATGGCTTTGGAAGTCTTATGGGATGTCTCCTTAACCATGTCACAAGCTAATTCGCCAGTCTGACGCATAGGTCGGTTGTAAAGGACGTGTCGTGTACCCGAGTACTGTGCAAAAATAGAAAAAAGTTGGAACTAGTGAATTGATATGTCTAGGGCCTTCTCTTAGATCCGGTTCTTGTGTAGAGTCTTGGAAGGGTCCATGAACGCCTCCTAGACCCAAGTCATGAGAACGCCTCCTAGACCCAAGTCATTAGTCTTGCGTAGAGTCTTAGATCCGGTCTAGGAGGCGCCATGGACCCTTCCAAGACTCTACATATTAACCGGATCTAGGAAAAGGCCCTAGACATACACTTTGACTCGTTTAAAAATTTTCTAGTTTTGCCCAATACCCGGGTACACGAGACGTCGCTTACAACCGATCTATGAGCCGATTCAGAGTCTGACTCATAGGTAGGTTGTAAGAGAAGTGTTGTGTACCTGGGTATTTGACAAAACTTGAAAATTTTGTAACGAGTTAAAGGGAATATATACAGACTTCTCCTAGATCTGGTTCTTGCGTAGGGTCTTTTAAGGGTTCATGGACGCCTCCTAGATTCAAATCATAATCCGATTCACAGTTCTGACTCACAGGTCGGTTATAAGAGACGTGTCGATCAAAGGGTATGTGTAGAGCGTTCTCCTAGATCCGGATCTTACGTAGGGTCTTGGAAGGGTCCACTGACACCTCTCAGACCCAAGTCATGAGCCGATTCATAGGTCTGACGCATAGGTCGGTTGTAAAGGACTTGTCGTGTACCCGGGTATTTGGCAAAAATATAAAAATTTTGGAACGAGCCAAAAGGTAGGTATAGGAAATTCTCATAAATCTGGTTCCTGCATATGGATTTGGAATTGTCATGGGATGTCTCCTTAACCATGACACAAGCTAATTCTTCGATCTGACCCATAGGTCGGTTGTAAAGGACGTGTCGTGTACCAGGGTATTGTGCAAAAATAGAAAAAATTGGAACAAGTCAATTGATATGTCTAGGCCTTCTCCAAGATCTCGTTCTTGTGTAAGGTCTTGGAAGGGTCCACGGACGTCTCCTAGATTCAAATCATGAGACGATTATCAGGTCTAACTCATAGGTCAGTTGTAGGCAACGTATCGTGTACCAGGGTATTGAGCAAAACTAGAAAAATTTGAAACGAGTCAAAGTGTATGTCTATGGTCTTTTCCTAGATCCGGTTATTATGTAGAGTCTTGGAAGGGTCCATGGACGCATCCTAGACCAAAGTCATGAGCCGATTCTTAGTCTGACTCATAGATCGGTTGTAAGAGAAGTGAAGTGTACCCGGGTATTTGACAAAACTTTTGAAAAATTTGTAACGAGTCAAAGGGCATATACACAGACTTCTCCTAGATATGGTTCCTGCGTAAAGTCTTGTAAGGGTTCATGGACGCCTCCTGGATTCAAATCATAAGCCGATTCATAGTGCTGACTCAATGGTCGGTTATATGCAACATGTCGTGTACCCTGGTATTGGGAAAAACTTGAAAAATTTTGAAGGAATCAAAGGGTATGTCTAGGGCGTTCTCCTAGATCCTTCCAAGACTCTACGCAAGAACCAGATCTAAGAGAAGGCCCTAGACATATCAATTGACTCGTTCCAACTTTTTCTATTTTTGCACAATACCCGGGTACACGACACGTCCTTTACAACAGACCTATGCGTCAGACTGGCGAATTAGCTTGTGACATGGTTAAGGAGACATCCCATAACACTTCCAAAGCCATATGCATGAACCAGATTTAGAAGAATTCCCTATACCTACATTTTGGCTCGTTTAATATTTTTATTGTTTTACCCAATACCCGAGTACATGACAAGTCCCTTACAACCGACCTATGCGTCAGACCTATGAATCGGCTCATGACTTGGGTCTGAGAAGCGTCTGTGGACCATTCCAAGACCCTACGTAAGAACTGGATCTAAGAGAACGCCCTCGACATACCCTTTGTTCCTTCCAAAATTTTCAAGTTTTGCCCAATACCCGGGTATACGACACGTCGCTTATAGCCGACCTATGAGTAAGAACTGTGAAACATGCTTATGATTTGAATCTAAGAGACGTCCATGAACCCTTACAAGACCCGAAGCAAGAACCAGATCTAGGAGAAGTCTGTATATATACCCTTTAACTCGTTACAAAATTTTCAAGGTTTGTCAAATGCCCGGATACACAACACTTCTCTTACAATCGACCTATGAGTCAGACTATGAATCGGCTCATGACTTTGGTCTAGGATGCGTTCATGTCCCTTCCAAGACTCTACATAATAATCGGATCTAGGAAAAGACCCTAGACATACACTTTGACTCGTTTCAAAATTTTCTAGTTTTGCTCAATACCCTGGTACATGATACGTCGCTTACAACCGACCTATGAGTTAGACCTGTTAATCGGCTCATGATTTGAATCTAGGAGACGTCCATGGACCCTTCCAAAACCTTACACAAGAACGAGATCTTGGAGAAGGCTCTAGACATATCAATTGACTTGTTACAATTTTTTCTATTTTTGCACAATACCCTGGTACACGACACGTCCTTTACAACCGACCTATGGGTCAGATCGGCGAATTAGCTTGTGACATGGTTAAGGAGACATCCCATGACAATTCCAAATCCATGTGCAGGAACCAGATTTATGAGAATTCCCTATACCTACCTTTTGTCTCGTTCCAAAATTTTTATAGTTTTGCCAAATACCCGGGTACACGACAAGTCCCTTACAACCGACCTATGCGTCAGACCTGTGAATCGCCTCATGACTTGGGTCTGAGATGTCTCAGTGGACCCTTCCAAGACCCCATGTAAGATCCGGATCTAGGAGAACGCTCTAGACATACCCTTTGATCGACACGTCGCTTATAACCGACCTGTGAGTCAGAACTGTGATTCGGATTATGATTTGAATCTAGGAGGCATCCATGAACCCTTAAAAGACCCCATGCAAGAACCAGATCTAGGAGAAGTCTGTATATATGACCTTTAACTCGTTACAAAATTTTCAAGTTTTGTCAAATACCCAGGTACACAGCACTTCTCTTACAACTGACCTATGAGTAAGACTCTGAATCGGCTCATGACTTTGGTCTAGGAGGCGTCCATGGACCCTTCCAAGACTCTACATAATAACCGGATCTAGGAAAAGGTCCTAGACATACACTTTGACTCGTTTCAAAATTTTCTAGTTTTGCCCAATACCCGATACGTCGCTTACAACCGACCTATGAGTTAGACTTGTTAATCGGCTCGTGATTTGAAACTAGGAGACGTCCATGGACCCTTCCAAGACCTTACACAAGAAGGAGATATTGGATAAGGCCCTATACATACCCTTTAACTCGTTACAAATTTTTATTGTTTTGCCAAATAGCCGGGTACACGCACTTCGTTTAAAACCGACCTATGAGTCAGACCTTTGAATCGGCTCATGACTTGGGTCTAGGAGGCGTTCATGGACCCTTCAAGACTCTACGCAAGAACCGGATCTAGGAGAAGGCCCTAGACATATCAATTGACTCGTTCAATTTTTTTTTATTTTTGCACAATACCCGGGTACCGACACATCCTTTACAACTGACCAATGGGTCAGACCAGCGAATTAGCTGGTGACATGGTTAAGGAGACATCCCATAACACTTCCAAATCCATATGCAAGAACCAGATTTAGGAGAATTCCCTATACCTACCTTTTGGCTCATTTCAAATTTTTTATTGTTTCGCTCCATTACAACCGACTTATGCGTCAGACCTGTGAATCGGCTCATGACATGGGTCTGAGAGGCGTCTGTGGACCCTTCCAAGACCCTACGTAAGAGCTGGAACTTGGAGACCGCCCTAGACATACCCTTTGATTCCTTCCAAAATTTTCAAGTTTTGCCCAATACCCGGGTACACGACATGTCGCTTATAACCGACCTATGAGTCGGAACTGTGAATCGGCTTATGATTTGAATCTAGGAGCCGTCCATGAACGCTTACAAGACCCTACGCAAGAACCAGATTTAGGAGAAGTCTGGATATATACCCTTTAACTCGTGACAAAATTTTCAAGTTTTGTCAAATACCCGGGCACAAAGCACTTCTCTTACAACAGACCTATGAGTCAGACTGTGAATCGGCTCATGACTTTGGTCTATGAGGCGTCCATGGAACCTTCCAAGACTCTACATAATAATCGGATCAAGGAAAAGGCCCTAGACATACACTTACTCGTTTCAAATTTTTCTAGTTTTGCCCAATACCCGGGTTCACGATACGTCGTTTACAACCGACCTATGAGTTTGACCTGTTAATTGGCTCATGATTTGAATCTAGAAGACGTCCATGGACCCTTCCAAGACCTTACACAAGAACCAGATCTTGGAGAAGGTCCTATACATACCCTTTAACTCGTTACATATTTTTATAGTTTTTCCTAATACCCGGTACACGCACTTCGTTTAAAACCGACATATGAGTAATACCTTTGAATCGGCTCATGACTTGGGTCTATTAGGCGTTAATGTACCCTTCCAAGTCTTTACGCAAGGACTGGATCTAGGAGAAGGCCCTAGACATATCAATTGACTCGTTCCAATTTTTTCTATTTTTGCACAATACCCAGGTACGCGACACGTCCTTTACAACCGACCTATGGGTCAGACCGGCGAATTAGCTTGTGACATGGTTAAGGAGACATCCCATGACATTTCCAAATCCATATGCAGGAACCATATTTAGGAGAACTCCATATACCTGCCATTTGGCTCGTTCCAAAATTTTTATAGTTTTGCCCAATACCCGGGTACACGACAAGTCCCTTACAACCGACCTATGCGTCAGACCTGTGAATCGGCTGATTACTTGGGTCTGAGATGCGTATGTGGACCCTTCCAAGACCCTAAGTAAGAACGGATCTAGGAGAACGCCCCATCACTCATATCCGACCATTGAGTCAGAACTGTGAATCGGCTTATGATTTGAATCCAGGAGGCGTCCATGAACCCTTACAAGACTTTACGCAAGAACCAGATCTAGGAGAAGTCTGTGTATATGCCCTTTGACTCGTTACAAAATTTTCAAGTTTTGTCAAATACCCGGGTACACAACACTTCTCTTACAACCGATCTATGAGTCAGACTAAGAATCGGCTCATAACTTTGGTCTAGGAGGCGTCTATGGACCCTTCCAAGAATCTACACAAGAATTGGATCTAGGAGAAGGCCCTAGACATACACTTTGACTCGTTTCAAATTTTTATTGTTTTGCCCAATACGGGTACACGACTAGTCCCTTACAACCGACCTATGCGCCAGACCTGTGAATCGGCTCATGACTTGGGTCTGAGAGGCGTCTGTGGACCTTTCCAAGACCCTACGTAAGAACCGGATCTAGGAGAACGCCCTCGACATACCCTTTAATTCCTTCCAAAATTTTCAAGTTTTGCCCAAAACCCGGGTACACGACACGTCGCTTATAACCGACCTATGAGTCAGAACTGTGAATCGGCTTATTATTTTAATCTAGGAGGCGTCTATGAACCCTTAAAAGACCCTACACAAGAACGAGATCTAGGAGAAGTCTGTATGTATATACCCTTTGACTCGTTACAAATTTTTCAAGTTTTGTCAAATACCCGGGTACACAGCACTTCCCTTACAACCGACCTATGAGTCAGACTGTGAATCGGCTCATGACTTCTGTCTATGAGCCGTCCATGGACCCTTCCAAGACTCTACACAATAATTGAATCTAGTAAAAGGCCCTAGATATACACTTTGACTCGTTTCATATTTTTCTAGTTTTGCCCAATACCCGAGTACACGACACGTTGGTTACAACTAACTATAAGTTAGACCTGTTAATCGCTCATGATTTGAATCTAGAAGACGTCCATGGACCCTTACAAGACCTTACACAAGACCTATACATACCCTTTAACTCGTTAAAATTTTTTATAGTTTTGCCCAATACCCCGGTACATGCACTTCGTTTAAAACCAACCTATGAGTCAGACCTTTGATTTGGCTCATGACTTGAGTCTAGGAGGCGTTCTTGGACCCTTCCAAGACTCTACATAAGAACCGGATGTAGGAGAAGGCCCTAGACATATTGACTCGTTTAAATTTTTTCTATTTTTGCACAATATCCGGGTACATGACACGTCCTTTACAACCGACCTATGGGTTAGACCGGCGAATTAGCTTGTGACATGGTTAAAGAGATATCCAATGACACTTCCAAATCCATATGTAGGAACCAGATTTAGGAGAATTCCCTATACCTACCTTTTGGCTCGTTACAAAATTATTATAGTTTTGCCCAATACCTGAGTACACGACAAGTCCCTTACAACCAACCTATGCGTCAGACCTGTGAATCGGCTCATGACATGGGTCTGAGAGGCGTGTGTGGACCCTTCCAAGACCCTACGTAAGAGCCAGATCTAGGAGAACGCCCTAGACATACCCTTTTATTCCTTCCAAAATTTTCAAGTTTTGCCCAATACCCGGGTACACGACATGTCGCTTATAACCGACCTATGAGTCAGAACAGTGAATCGGCTTATGATTTGAATCTAGGAGACGTCCATGAAACCTTACAAGACCCTACACAAGAACCAGATCTAGGAGAAGTCTGTATATATACCCTTTAACTCGTTACAAATTTTTCAAGGTTTGTCAAATACCCGGATACACAACACTTCTTTTACAACCGACCTATGAGTCAGACTATGAATAGGCTCATGACTTTG
This sequence comes from Scalesia atractyloides, assembly GCA_947069175.1. Lineage (NCBI taxonomy): Eukaryota > Viridiplantae > Streptophyta > Magnoliopsida > Asterales > Asteraceae > Scalesia > Scalesia atractyloides. The sequence continues at coordinate 98,824,902 of CAMTDV010000008.1, forward strand.
GTCTAGGATGCATCCATGGACCCTCCCAAGACTCTACATAATAATCGGATCTAGGAAAAGACCCAAGAAATACACTTTGACTCATTTCAAATTTTCTAGTTTTGCTCAATACCTGGGTACACGATACGTCGCTTACAACCAACCTATGAGTTAGACCTATTAATCGGCTCATGATTTGAATCTAGGAGACGTCGATGGACCCTTCCAAGACCTTACACAAGAACGAGATCTTGGAGAAGGCCCTAGACATATCAATTGACTCGTTCCAATTTTTTCTATTTTTGCACAATACCCGGGTACACGACATGTCCTTTACAACCGGCCTATGCGTCAAACCTGTGAATCGGCTCATGACTTGGGTCTGAGAGGCGTCTGTGGACCCTTCCAAGACCCTACATAAGAACCGGATCTAGGAGAACGCCAAAGACATACCCTTTGATTCCTTCGAAAATTTTCAAGTTTTGCCCAATACACGGGTACACGAGACATCTCTTATAACCTACCTATGGGTTAGAACTGTGAATCGGCTTATGATTTAAATCTAGGAGGCGTCCATAACCCTTACAAGACCCTACGCAAGAACCAGATGTAGGGGAAGTCTGTATATATACCCTTTGACTCGTTACAATTTTTTCAAGTTTTGTAAAATACCCGGGTACACAACACTTCTCTTACAACCGACCTATGAGTTAGACTATGAATCGGCTCATGACTTTGGTCTAGGAGGCGTCTATGGACCTTTCCAAGACTCTACACAAAAATCAGATCTAGGAGAAGGCCCTAAACATACACTTTGAATCGTTTCAAAATTTTCTAGTTTTGACCAGTACCCGGGTACACGACACGTCCTTCACAACCGACCTATGGGTAAGACCGGCGAATTAGCTTGTGACATGCTTTAGGAGACATCCAATTACACTTCCAAATCCATATGCAGGAACCAGATTTAGGAGAATTCCCTATACCTACCTTTTGGATCGTTCCAAAATTATTATAGTTTTCCCCAATACCCGGGTAAACGACAAGTCCCTTACAACCGACCTATGCGTCAGACCTGTGAATTAGCTCATGACTTGGGTCTGAGAGGCGTTTGTGGACCCTTACAAGACCCTATGTAAGAACCAAATCTAGGAGAACGCCCTAGACATTCCCTTTGATTCCTTCCAAAATTTTCAAGTTTTGCCCAATGCCCGGGTACACGACACATCGCTTATAACCGACATATGAGTCAGAACTGTGAATCGGCTTATGATTTGAATCTAGGAGGCGTTCATGAACCCTTACAAGACCCTACGCAAGAACCAGATCTAGGAGAAGTCTGTGTACATACCCTTTGACTCGTTACAAATTTTTTCAAGGTTTGTCAAATACCCGGATACACAACACTTCTCTTACAACCGACCTATGAGTCAGACTATGAATCGGCTCATGACTTTGGTCTAGGATGCATCCATGGACCGTTCCAATACTTTACATAATAATCGGGTCAAGGAAAAGACCCAAGACATACACTTTAACTCGTTTCAAATTTTTCTTGTTTTGCTCAATACCCGGGTACACGATATGTCGCTTACAACCAACCTATGAGTTAGACCTGTTAATCGGCTCATGATTTGAATCTAGGAGACGTCCATGGACGCTTCCAAGACCTTACACAAGAATGAGATCTTGGAGAAGGCCCTAGACATATCAATTGACTCGTTCCAATTTTTCTATTTTTTCACAATACCCGGGTACACGACACGTCCCTTACAACTGACCTACGCTTCAAACCTATGAATCGGCTCATGATTTGGGTCTGAGAGGCGTCTGTGGACCCTTCCAAGACCCTACGTAAGAACCAGATCTAGGAGAACGCCCAAGACATACCTTTGATTCCTTCGAAAATTTTCAAGTTTTACCAAATACACGGGAACACGACACGTCTCTTATAACCGACCTATGAGTCAGAACTGTGATTTGGCTTATAATTTAAATCTAGGAGATGTCCATGAACCCTTACAAGACGCTACGCAAGAACCATATGTAGGAAAAGTCTGTATATATACCCTTTGACTCGTTACAATTTTTTAAAGTTTTGCCCAATGCACGGGTACACGACAATGCGTCAAACCTGTGAATCGGCTCATGACTTTGGTCTGAGAGGCGTCTGTGGACCCTTCCAAGAACCTACGTAAGAACCGGATCTAGGAGAACTCCCTAGACATACCCTTTGATTCCTTCCAAAATTTTCAAGTTTTGCACAATACCCGGGTACACGACACGTCGCTTATAACCGACCTATGAGTCAGAACTGTGAATCGGCTCATGATTTGAATCGAGGAGGCATCCATGGACCCTTACAAGACCCTACGCAAGAACCAGATCTAGGAGAAGTCTGTATATATACCCTTTAACTCGTTACAAATTTTTTCAAGGTTTGTCAAATACCAGGATACACAATACTTCTCTTACAACCGACCTATGAGTCAGACTATGAATCGGCTCATGACTTTGGTCTAGGATGCATCCATGGACCGTTCCAAGACTTTACATAATAATCGGATCTAGGAAAAGACCCAAGGTATACACTTTAACTCGTTTCCAAGACATTACACAAGAATGAGATCTTGGAGAAGGCCCTAGACATATCAATTGACTCGTTCCAATTTTTCTATTTTTCCACAATACCCGGGTACACGACACGTCCCTTACAACTGACCTACACGTCAAACCTGTGAATCGGCTCATGATTTGGGTCTGAGAGGCGTCTGTGGACCCTTCCAGAACCCTACGTAAGAACCAGATCTAGGAGAACGCCCTAGACATACCTTTTGATTCCTTCGAAAATTTTCAAGTTTTACCCAATACACGGGTACACGACACGTCTCTTATAACCGACCTATGAGTCAGAACTATGATTTGGCTTATGACTTAAATCTAGGAGGTGTCCATGAACCCTTACAAGACCCTACGCAAGAACCATATGTAGGAAAAGTCTGTATATATACCCTTTGACTCGTTACAATTTTTTAAAATTTCGCCCAATACACGGGTACACGACACTTCTCTTACAACCGACCAATGCGTCAGACCTGTGAATCGGCTCATGACTTTGGTCTGAGAGGCGTCTGTGGACCCTTCCAAGAACCTACGTAAGAACCTGATCTAGGAGAACGCCCTAGACATACCCTTTGATTCCTTCCAAAATTTTCAAGTTTTGCCCAATACCCGGGTACACGACACGTCGCTTATAACCGACCTATGAGTCAGAACTGTGAATCGGCTTATGATTTGAATCTAGGAGGCGTCCATGGACCCTTACAAGACCCTACGCAAGAACCAGATCTAGGAGAAGTCTGTATATATACCCTTTAACTCGTTACAAATTTTCTCAAGGTTTGTCAAATACCTGGATACACAATACTTCTCTTACAACCGACCTATGAGTCAGACTATTAATCGGCTCATGACTTTGGTCTAGGATGCGTCCATGGACCGTTCCAAGACTTTACATAATAATCAGATCTAGGAAAAGACCCAAGACATACACTTTAACTCGTTTCAAATTTTTCTAGTTTTGCTCAATACCCGGGTACATGATATGTCGCTTACAACCAACCTATGAGTTAGACCTATGAATCGGCTAATGACTTTGGTCTAGGAGGCGTCCATGGACCCTTCCAAGACTCTACATAAAAATTGGATCTAGGAGAAGGCCCTAAACAGACACTTTGAATTGTTTCAATTTTTTCTAGTTTTGACCAGTACCCGGGTACACGACACGTCCTTTACAACCGACCTATGGGTCAGACCGGCGAATTAGCTTGTGACATGCTTAAGGAGACAAAAAATTAAACTTCCAAATCCACATGCAGGAACCAGATTTAGGAGAATCCGCTATACCTACCTTTTGGCTTGTTCCAAAATTATTATAGTTTTGCCCAATACCCGGGTACACGACAAGTCCCTTACAACCGACCTATGCGTCAGACCTTTGAATCGGCTCATGACTTGGGTCTGAGAGGCATTTGTGGACCATTACAAGACCCTACGTAAGAACCTAATCTAGGAGAACGCCCTAGACATACCCTTTGATTCCTTCCAAAATTTTCAAGTTTTGCCCAATACCCGGGTACACGACACGTCGCTTATAACCGACCTATGAGTCATAACTGTGAACCGGCTTATGATTTGAATCTAGGAGGCGTCCATGAACCCTTACAAGACCCTACGCAAGAACCAGATCTAGGAGAAGACTGTGTACAATACAAACCATTTGACTCGTTACAAATTTGTCAACTTTTGTCGAATACCCGGGTACACAACACTTCTCTTACAACCGACCTATGAGTCAGACTGTGAATCAGCTCATGACTTTTGTCTAGGAGGCGTCTATGGACTCTTCCAAGACTCTACAGAATAATCGGATCTAGGAAAAGACCCAAGACATACAATTTGACTCGTTTCAAATTTTTCTAGTTTTGCTCAATACCCGGGTACACGATACGTCGCTTACAACCGACCTATGAGTTAGACCTGTTAATTGGCTCATGATTTAAATCTAGGAGGCGTCCATGAACCCTTAAAAGACCCTACGCCAGAACCAGATATAGGAGAAGTCTGTATATATACCCTTTGACTCGTTACAATTTTTTCAAGTTTTGTCAAATACCGGGTACACGGCACTTCTCTTACAACCGACCTATGAGTCAGACAGTGAATCGGCTCATGACTTTGGTCTAGGAGGCGTTTATGGACCCTTCCAAGACTCTACACAAAAATCGGATCTAGGAGAAGGCCCTAAACATACACTTTGAATCGTTTCAAAATTTTCTAGTTTTGACCAGTACCCGGATACACGACACGTCCTTCACAACCGACCTATGGGTAAGACCAGCGAATTAGCTTGTGACATGCTTTAGGAGACATCCAATTACACTTCCAAATCCATATGCAGGAACCAGATTTAGGAGAATTCCCTATACCTACGTTTTGGCTCGTTCCAAAATTATTATAGTTTTCCCCAATACCCGGGTAAACGACAAGTCCCTTACAACCGACCTATGCGTCAGACCTGTGAATCAGCTCATGACTTGGGTCTGAGAGGCGTTTGTGGACCCTTACAAGACCCTACGTAAGAACCGAATCTAGGAGAACGCCCTAGACATACCCTTTGATTCCTTCCAAAATTTTCAAGTTTTGCCCAATACCCGGGTACACGACACGTCGCTTATAACCGACATATGAGTCAGAACTGTGAATCGGCTTATGATTTGAATCTAGGAGGCGTTCTTGAACCCTTACAAGACCCTACGCAAGAACCAGATCTAGGAGAAGTCTGTGTACATACCCTTTGACTCGTTACAAATTTGTCAAGTTTTGTCAAATACCCGGATACACAACACTTCCCTTACAACCGACCTATGAGTGAGACTGTGAATCGGCTCATGACTTTGGTCTAGGAGGCGTATATGGACCCTTCCAAGACTCTACACAAGAATTGGATCTAGGAGAAGGCCCTAGACATACAGTTTGACTCGTTTCAAAATTTTCTAGTTTTGACCAATACCCGGGTAAACGACAAGTCCCATACAACCGACCTATGCGTTAGACCTGTTAACCGGCTCATGACTTGGGTCTCAAAGGCGTCTGTGGACATTTCCAAAACCCTACGTAAGAACCGGATCTAGGAGAACACCCTAGACATACACTTTGATTCCTTCCAAATTTTTCAAGTTTTGCCCAACACCCGGGTACATGCACTTCGTTTAAAACCGATCTATGAGTCAGACCTTTAAATCAACTCATGACTTGGGTCTAGGAGGCGTTCATGGACCCTTCCAAGACTCTATGCAAGAACCGGAGCTAAGAGATGGCCCTAGGCATATCAATTGACGCGTTCCAACTTTTTCTATTTTTGCACAACACCCGGGTACACGACAAGTCCTTTACAACTTACCTATTGGTCAGACCGGCGAATTAGCTTGTGATGTGGTTAAGGAGACATCCCATAACACTTCCAAAGCCATATGCATGAACCAGATTTAGGAGAATTCCCTATACCTACCTTTTGGGTCGTTTCAAATTTTTTATTGTTTTACCCAATACCCGAGTACACGACAAGTCCCTTACAACCGACCTATGCGTCAGACCTGTGAATCGGCTCATGACTAGGGTCTGAGAGGCGTCTGTGGACCCTTCCAAGAGCCTACGTAAGAGTTGGATCTTGGAGACCGCCCTAGACATACCCTTTGATTCCTTCCAAAATTTTAAGTTTTGCCCAATACCCGGGTAAACGACACGTCGCATATAACCGACCTATGAGTTGGAACTGTGAATCGGCTTATGATTTGAATTTAGGAGCCGTCCATGAACCTTTACAAGACCCTACGCAAGAACCAGATTTAGGAGAAGTCTGTATATATACCCTTTAACTCGTTACAAAATTTTCAAGTTTTGTCAAATACCCGGGTACACACCACTTCTCTTATAACAGACCTATGAGTCAGACTGTGAATCGGCTCATGACTTTGGTCTATGAGGCGTCCATGGACCCTTCCAAGACTCTACATAATAATCGGATCAAGGAAAGGCCCTAGACATACACTTACTCGTTTCAAAATTTTCTAGTTTTGCCCAATACCCGGGTTCACGATACGTTGCTTACAACCAACCTATGAGTTTGACCTGTTAATCAGCTCATGATTTGAATCTAGGAGACGTCCATGGACCCTTCCAAGACCTTACACAAGAACCAGATCTTGGAGAAGGTCCTATACATACCCTTTAACTTGTTACATATTTTTATAGTTTTTCCTAATACCCGGGTACACGCACAGTCTGACTCATATGTCAGTTGTAAGGAAGTGCTGTGTACCCGGGTATTTGAAAAAAAACTTGAAAAATTTGTAACGAGTCAAAGGGTATATACATATAGACTTCTCCTAGATCTTGTTCTTGCGTAGGGTCTTTTAAGGGTTCATAGACGCCTCCTAGATTAAAATAATAAGCCGATTCACAGTTCTGACTCATAGGTCGGTTATAAGCGACATGTCGTGTACCCGGGTTTTGGGCAAAACTTGAAATTTTTTAGAAGGAATCAATGGGTGTGTCTAGGGTGTTCTCCTAGAGCCGGTTCTTACGTAGGGTCTTGGAAGGGTCCACAGACGCCTCTCAGACCCAAGTAATGAGCCGATTCACAAGTCTGACGCATACGTCAGTTGTAAGGGACTTGTCGTGTACCCGGTATTGGGCAAAACTATAAAAATTTGAAACGAGTCAAAGTGTATGTCTAGGGCTTTCTCCTAGATCCGATTCTTGTGTAGAGTGTTGGAAGGGTCCATAGACGCCTCCTAGACCAAAGTCGTGAGTCGATTCTTAGTCTGACTCATAGATCGGTTGTAAGAGAAGTGCTATGTACCCGGGTATTTGACAAAACTTGAAAAATTTGTAATGAGTCAAAGGGCATATATACAGACTTCTCCTAGATCTGGTTCTTGCGTAAAGTCTTGTAAGGGTTCATTGTGCAAAACTTGAAAATTTTGGAAGGAATTAAAGGGCATGTCTAGGGCGGTCTCCAAGATTCGGCTCTTACGTAGGGTCTTGGAAGGGTCCACAGACGCCTCTCAGACCCAAGTCATGAGCCGATTCATAGATCTGACGCATTGGTCGGTTGTAAGGGACTTGTCGTGTACTCGGGTATTGGGTAAAACAATAAAAAATTTGAAATGAGCCAAAAGGTAGGTATAGGGAATTCTACTAAATCTGGTTCATGCATATGGCTTTGGAAGTGTTATGGGATGTCTCCTTAACCATGTCACAAGCTAATTCGCCGGTCTGACCTATAGGTCGGTTGTAAAGGACGTGTCGTGTACCCGGGTATTGTGCAAAAATAGAAAAATTTGGAACGAGTCAATTGATATTCCTAGGGCTTCTCTTAGATCCGGTTCTTGCGTAGAGTCTTGGAAGGGTACATGAACGCCTCCTAGACCCAAGTCATGAGACGATTTAAAGGCCTAACTCATAGATCGGTTTTAAACGAAGTGCGTATTGGGCAAAACTTGAAAAATTTGGAAGGAATCAAAGGGTTTGTCTACGGTGTTCTCCTAGATCCGGCTCTTACGTAGGGTTTTGGAAAGGTCCGGAGACCCCTTTGAGACCCAAGTCATGAGCCGGTTAACAGGTCTAACGCATAGGTCGGTTGTATGGGACTTCTCGTTTACCCGGGTATTGGTCAAAACTAGAAAAATTTGAAATGAGTCAAAGTGTTTGTTTAGGGCCTTCTCCTAGATCCGATTATTGTGTAGAGTCTTGGAAGGGTCCATATACGCCTCCTAGACCAAAGTCATGAGCCGATTCACAGTCTCACTCATAGGTCGGTTGTAAGAGAAGTGTTGTGTACCCGGGTATTTGACAAAAGTTGACAAATTTGTAACGAGTTAAAGGGTATGTACACAGACTTCTCCTAGATCTGGTTCTTGCATAGGGTGTTGTAAGGGTTCATGAACGCCTCATAGATTCAAATCATAAGCCGATTCACAGTTCTGACTCATAGGTCGGTTATAAGCGACGTGTCGTGTACTCGGGTATTGGGTAAAAGTTGAAAATTTTGGAAGGAATTAAAGGGTATGTCTAGGGCGTTCTCCTATATCCGATTCTTGTGTAGTGTCTTGGAAGGGTCCACAAACGCCTCTCAGACCCAAGTCATGAGCCGATTCCCAGTTCTGACGTATAGGTCGGTTGTGAGGGACTTGTCGTGTACCCGGGTATTGGGCAAAACTATAATAATTTTGTAATGAGCCAAAAGGTAGGTGTAGGGAATTCTCCTAAATCTGGTTCCTGCATATGGATTTGGAAGTGTAATTGGATGTCTCCTTAAGCATGTCACAAGTTAATTCGCCGGTCTGACCATAGGTCGGTTGTAAAGGACGTGTCGTGTACCCGGGGTACTCTTCAAAACTATAAAAAATTGAAAAATTCAAAGTGTCTGTTTAGGGCCTTCTCCTAGATCCGATTTTTGTGTAGAGTCTTGGAAAGGTCCATGGACGCCTCCTAGACCAAAGTCATGAGCCGATTCACAGTCTCACTCATAGGTCGGTTGTAAGAGAAGTGTGTTGTGTACCCGGGTATTTGACAAAACTTGAAAAAATTGTAACGAGTCAATGGGTATATGTACAGACTTCTCCTACATCTGGTTCTTGCGTAGGGTCTTGTAAGGGTTCATGGACGCCTCCTAGATTTAAATCATGAGCCGATTAACAGGTCTAACTCATAGGTCGGTTGTAAGCGTCGTATCGTGTACCCGGATATTTAGCAAAACTAGAAAAATTTGAAACGAGTCAAAGTGTATGTCTTGGGTCTTTTCCTAAATCCGATTATTATGTAGAGTCTTGGAAGGGTCCATAGATGCCTCCTAGACCAAAGTCATGAGCCGATTCAAAGTCTGACTCATTGGTCGGTTGTAAGAGAAGTGTTGTGTACCCGTGTATTCGACAAAATTTGACAAATTTATAACGAGTCAAAAGGTATGTACACAGTCTTCTCCTAGATCTGGTTCTTGCGTAGGGTCTTGTAAAGGTTCATGGACGCCTCCTAGATTCAAATCATAAGCCGATTCATAGTTCTGACTCATAGGTCGGTTGTAAGCGACGTGTCGTGTACACGGGTATTGGGCTAAACTTGAAAATTTTGGAAGGAATCAAAGGGTATGTCTAGGGTGTTCTCCTAGATTAGGTTCTTACGTAGGGTCTTGTAAAGGTCCACAAACGGCTCTCAGACCCAAGTCATGAGCCGATTCAAAGGTCTGACGCATAGGTCGGTTGTAAGGGACTTGTCGTGTACCCGGGTATTGGGCAAAACTATAATAATTTTGGAACGAGCCAAAAGGTTGGTATAGGGAATTCTCCTAAATCTGGTTCCTGCATATGGATTTGGAAGTGTAATTGGATGTCTCCTTAAGCAGGTCACAAGTTAATTCGCCGGTCTGACCCATAGGTCGGTTGTAAAGGACGTGTCGTGTACCCGGGTACTCGTCAAAACTATAAAAAATTTAAAATTTCAAAGTGTCTATTTAGGGCCTTCTCCTAGATCCGATTTTTGTGTAGAGTCTTGGAAGGGTCCATGGACGCCTCCTAGACCAAAGTCATGAGCCGATTCACAGTCTCACTCATAGGTCGGTTGTAAGAGAAGTGTGCTGTGTACCCGGGTATTTGACAAAATTTGAAAAAATTGTAACGAGTCAAAGGGTTTATGTACAGACTTCTCCTACATCTGGTTCTTTCGTAGGGTATTGTAAGGGTTCATGGACGCCTCCTAGATTTAAATCATGAGCCGATTAACAGGTCTAACTCATAGGTCGGTTGTAAGCGACGTATCGTGTACCCGGGTATTGAGCAAACCTAGAAAAATTTGAAACGAGTCAAAGTGTATGTCTTGGGTCTTTTCCTACAACCGACCTATGAGTTTGACCTGTTAATCGTCTCATGATTTGAATCTAGGAGACGTCCATGGACCCTTCCAAGACCTTACACAAGAACCAGATCTTGGAGAAGGTCCTATACATACCCTTTAACTCGTTACATATTTTTATATTTTTATAGTTTTTCCTAATACCCGGGTCTGTTTAGGGCCTTCTCCTAGATCCAATTTTTGTGTAGAGTCTTGGAAGGGTCCATGGACGCCTCCTAGACCAAAGTCATGAGCCGATTCAAAGTCTGACTCATAGGTCGGTTGTAAGGGAAGTGCTGAGTACCCGGGTATTTGAAAAAACTTGAAAATTTTGTAACGAGTCAAAGGGTATATACATATAGACTTCTCCTAGATCTTGTTCTTGCGTAGGGTCTTTTAAGGGTTCATAGACGCCTCCTAGATTAAAATAATAAGCCGATTCACAGTTCTGACTCATAGGTCGGTTATAAGCGACATGTCGTGTACCCGGATTTTGGACAAAACTTGAAAATTTTTGGAAGGAATCAAAGGGTGTGTGTCCAGGGCGTTCTCCTAGATCCGGTTCTTACGTAGGGTCTTGGAAGGGTCCACAGACCCTCTCAGACCCAAGTCATGAGCCGATTTACAGGTCTGACGCATACGTCGGTTGTAAGGAACTTGTCGTGTACCCGGTATTGGGCAAAATGATAAAAATTTGAAACGAGTCAAAGTGTATGTCTAGGGCCTTCTCCTAGATCTGATTTTTGTGTAGAGTGTTGGAAGGGTCCATAGACGCCTCCTAGACCAAAGTCATGAGCCGATTCTTAGTCTGACTCATAGATCGGTTGTAAGAGAAGTGCTGTGTACCCGGGTATTTGACAAAACTTGAAAAATTTCTAACGAGCCAAAGGGCATATACACAGACTTCTCCTAGATCTGGTTCTTGCGTAAAGTCTTGTAAGGGTTCATGGACGCCTCCTGGATTCAAATCATAAGCTGATTCACAGTTCTAACTCAATGGTCGGTTATAAGCGACGTGCCGTGTACCCGGGTATTGGGCAAAACTTGAAAAATTTTGAAGGAATCAAAGGGTATGTCTAGGGCGTTCTCCTTGATCCGGTTCTTACTTAGGGTCTTGGAAGGGTCCACATACGCATCTCAGACCCAAGCCATGAGCCGATTCACAGGTCTGACACATAGATCGGTTGTAAGAGAAGTGCTGTGTACCCGGGTATTTGACAAAACTTGAAAAATTTGTAACGAGTCAAAGGGCATATACACAGACTTCTCCTAGATCTGGTTCTTGCGTAAAGTCTTGTAAGGGTTCATGGACGCCTCCTGGATTCAAATCATAAGCTGATTCATAGTTCTAACTCAATGGTCGGTTATAAGCGACGTGTCGTATACCCGGGTATTGGGCAAAACGTGAAAATTTTGGAAGTAATCAAAGGGTGGACGTTCTTCTAGATACGGTTCTTAACTAGGGTCTTGGAAGGGTCTACAGACGACTCTCAGACCCAAGTAATGAGCCGATTCACTAGTTTGACGCATAGGTCGGTTGTAAGGGACTTGTCGTGTACCAGGGTATTGGGCAAAATTATAAAATTTTTGAACGAGCCAAAAGGTAGGTATAGGGAATTCTCCTAAATCTAGTTCCTGCATATGGCTTTGGAAGTGTCATGGGATGTCTCCTTAACCATGTCAAAAGCTAATTCGCCGGTATGAACCATAGAATGGTTGTAAAGGACGTGTCGTGTACCCGGGTATTGTGCAAAAATAGAAAAAATTGGAACGAGTCAATTGATATGTCTAGGGCCTTCTCCTAGATCCGGTTCTTGCGTAAAGTCTTGGAAGGGTACATTAATGCCTACTAGACCCAAGTCATGAGCCGATTCAAAGGTATTACTCATATGTCAGTTTTAAACGAAGTGCGTGTACCTCGGTATTAGGAAAAACTATAAAAATATGTAACGAGTTGAAGGGTATGTATAGGACCTTCTCCAAGATCTGGTTCTTGTGTAAGGTCTTGGAAGGGTCCATGGACGTCTCCTAGATTCAAATCATGAGCTGATTAACAGGTCAAACTCATAGGTCGGTTGTAAGCGACGTATCGTGAACCGGGGTATTGGGCAAAATTAGAAAAATTTGAAACGAGTAAGTGTATGTCTAGGGCCTTTTCCTTGATCCGATTATTATGTAGAGTCTTGGAAGGGTCCATGGACGCCTCATAGACCAAAGTCATGAGCCGATTCACAATCTGACTCATAGGTCTGTTGTAAGAGAAGTGCTGTCACACCCCGACCCGCAGCGGAATAAAAGTCGGGGCATAATTGGGTTATCACCAAAGCTCATGATATTTACTAAGAAGTTTCATATTTATTAAATTCGAATTACAAACTTAAATATCCAATAAACAAAATTCATACGAATACAAAGGAAACAAAACTAAATGTTTATTCCAACGCAATAACTTGTTTATTCTTCTAGGCCATCCTAAGTGTTTCTTTCCTCAACTGGATCACCTGTATCATGTGTAAAACAGGGGAGATTTTGGGTCAACAAAAGTTGGCGAGTGAACCTTGATAAAACATTTTAAATAATTGCTTGTTTTATTTATTAAAGAAAATTCGTGCGTAAATCACATGTGAGCAAACATATACATGTAAACAATCACAAACCACGTTGAATGAATATATGGCATGAATGATGATGTATTTGAGATCAAGGCTCAATCAAACGGAGCCGATCTAATGAGGCACCTGATGCTCAACTCGTATCCCACGAGGAACTGATAGGCCTAATGAAATGAGTGCACTGCAATGATAAACTTAATCCACATAATAATCACACAACAACCATTACACATTTGATCACGAAATGATATAAGCACAAGTGTTTAAATAAAATAAAGGAATTGTACGACACATGATACACCCCAAAACGTGATTAAAACGGGGAATTTGTAGAGATTCACTCACCTTGGGTGCGTATTCTTGAGTGGTAAAGAGAGCGCACGAGTTGGAAATTTAATCGACGAGAAGGTACTAACCTAGAAATAATAACGCGATAACTCAATAAATAAATAAACTAACTTTTTGGTTTAAAACATTTGTTTAGATTTTTAAGTTATTGTTATGGTTTTTATTGGTATTTTAAACCCTATATTTTTATTCATTTTTAGATTCAAATTTAATATAAATCCATAAATAAAATAAAACCGGAAAATAAAAATAAATAAAAAATAAAAAAATAAAAACTTGTCAGTCTGACAAGAGGGTTGTCAGACCGGTCGAACAGTGGAATTTGTATGCGTGTGGTGAGGCTCGAACTCGTGACCTCTCGGTTGCGTGCACGCAGCTCTTCCAACTGAGCTACGTGTCTAACCCGAAATATTTCTGTTTTTAATTAATCTTATACACACATTAAGTTCATTTGGAAATCATAATTTGTTTTAAAAAGATTTATAATCGATCGAACCGGCTGAGACAGTGCAGTCTCGAACCCGAGACCTCGTGGTTAACGTGCACCCAGCCCATCCGTTGGTCTGGGTATCTAACCCGTTAGTGACTCCGATATTTATTACTCTTATATACAAGTGACGTTCTGATAGTAATCTCTTAAAAAGATGTTTAAAAATCACCGGTTCAGTGACTGGGCATGGATTCGAACTCTGTATCGTGTATATAAAATGGACACAGTCTACCGCTAGACTGTGTGTCTAACCCGTTTAAAACACAAGTTTTTATTTCACAAATATGCTTATTGACTTCGTCTTCTTCATTTGAATAAACCTTACCCGCCTGAATCAACTCCCGATTCATTGTGATTTTATTAACAATCGAATGTATACGATGCTAAATTAGGAAAACTGAAAAAGGATAATAAAAGAAAACTACCGTATGACGGTACTGGTGGTGGTATGATTCCGGTGAGTGGGTTCCGACGTCTCGGTGGTTCTCCGGTGGAACAAGTTTTCCGACGACTGAGGTAATTAGAGAGTGAACAGAGGTAATGAGCGAGTTCGGATTGAGGGACAATCGACAAGTATTTATAGGGATGTTTGAGGCTCCGGTTACTATGATTTTGAGTTAATTTCCAGCGATCAATCAAGGAATTTACCGAATATAGGCTCAGATAGTTGTGTTCCTAGAGGAAAACGCGTTGATTGCCGAGATTTCCGGCGAGGGAAATCTGCGGGTGTTGCAGGTTCCTCTTATCGTGACTATAGAAGAATTAAGGTTCGACAAAAAGCACAATTAGTGTGTGCAGCGTAGTGGTGTTGGTGGTGTGTGTTTTACCCGGGGAACCCGGGTTCGATTCCCGGTTCACCCATTCTTGAGTTTTTATATTCATTTTCTTTTTTTTGTTAAATCATTTATTAATTATAAATATTTAATATTTAATTTGATTATTTATTTTATTTTATTCAAGTTATTTTAAACATTTGTTATTAAATATATATATATATATATATATATATATATATAAATTCTAATATATAAAACAATAAACAAAGATGCTAAAAATCAACCGACATCAATAAATACGCTTTGATTGATAACTTGGGGCGGGTTTTCGAAACCCAATTTACACAGATGTTACAGTATCCCTACTTTTAGAAATTTCATCCCGAAATTTATGTAGTGGTTGCTACTGGAAAAAGATGCGGGTATTTCTCGCTCATTGAGTCCTCACGTTCCCAAGTAAACTCGGGTCCTCGTTTTGATTCCCAACGTACCCTGACGATTGGAATACGACTTCGCCTTAAACGCTTCTCACTGAAATCCATGATTTCCACTGGTCTTCCAACAAAGTGCATCGATTCATCGACTTGAATGTCTTCTAGAGGAATATGGAAGTTTTCATCGGCGAGGCACTTTTTCAAGTTTGATAAGTGGAACGTGTCACACCCCGACCCGCAGCGGTAAAGGTGATCGGGGCATGATTGGGTTATCATCAAAGCTCATGACATTTATTAAGCGTTTCATATTCATTAATACAAATTAAATGGAAATTTACAATGATTGCTACAACATGATCTAACTAACAATCTAAACTTCTTTGTTCTCTTCTAAGGCATATCCTATGTTTTCCTTGCTTCAACCTGTTCACCTGTATCATGTGTAAAAAGGTTTTTGGATCAACATAATGTTGGCGAGTGAATCCTATGGAAAACATTTGAACAATTTATTTAAATTGATTATGAAATATGTGCACAACCAAACATGAGTAAAATTAGATGTAACTTGATCAACAATTATAAGATGTTAAATGAAACACTCATGAATAATAATGGGACAATTAAAGGCACGCGATGCTCAACTCGTCTCTCACGAGGAACTGAGGGGCCTGATGAATGAATTGCATAAACATGATGATATGAATGACACAACTACAAACAATATAAACTCAATGAAACACACATGAACAATAATGAATTTGAATTGAAGCACGCGATGTTCTACTCGTCTTCCACGAGGAACTGATGGGCTTAATGTATGAGTTTCATATAATTTGACAAACGGAATATAAGTAAATCACAACAATAAAACAATCTAAGTTTAAGTCATGATGTGGTATGGCACAAGTTTAAATAAATAAATTAATTATTTTCATAACACATGACACACCCCAAAACGTGTAATTTAAAAGGGGGAATTGTAAGATTCACTCACAGTGGGTGCGTTCGGTTGATGACGTTGAATGCACGCGAAGTGGTTTTAACCACGAGTGAGATTTAACCTAGATAAATCGCATTATGGTTTGGTAAGTAAACGGATTTTATTAAACTATTTTAGTAGGATTGTTGGGTGTATTTTTGTGAGTTTGAGGCTATTTTCTAACCTTAAAAATGTTATTTTTAAGTATTTATAATTGATTTTTAATTAAAATAATTAAATAAAAATAATAAAAAAAATTTATTTTTTTTTTCTGACCGTTGACCGGCCCGTTGACCGTTGACCTGACCGTTGACCGGTTCGATGGAATATTATTGTGCGCTGAGTGAGGCTCGAACCCGAGACCTCCCGTACGCGTGCACGCAGCTCTACCAACTGAGCTACGTGTCTAACCCGTTATATATCTGATTTTAATTATATATATATATTAATTAGATTAAACCGAAATTCATTTTATTTTAAAAACATTTTAAGCGAAACGGTCATGCACTCCACAGGTCTCGAACCCGGGACCTGTGGTTTAATCCAACACACAGTCCACCGCTGGACTGTGTGTTCAACATGTTATATCATTCGGTTTTTATTATACTTAAATACTAATTAGTTATTTCCTTTTCTGCCTTAATTAAAAAGAAGAGATAATTGTCCGAGTCGGTGCTGAAGACCGGACTCGAACTCGTGACCTGTGATATAAACAAACACACAGTCCACCGCTGGACTGTGTGTCTAACTTGGTTATTATTCCGATTATTAATATACTTAACATATAACTGTGGCGACCCGGTTCGGTTTAACAAAAAAAATGATTTTTATTATGGCAGCGTGTGTGAGACGGGAATCGAACTTGAGACGTTTTGCGTTTTATATGTGCACACAGTCCACCGCTGGACTGTGTGTCTAACCCGATTAATTTCATGATTTATATTATACTTATATAATACGGAAAATACATCGTCTTCCTCGTCAGGTTATAACCAGAAATCGGGTCTGACTGGTTCGAGTTTTTATTCAAGTTTCATTAGTGTTTTAGGTTAATTACTGGTAAGATAGAAGTAAAAAGAAAGGAATATAAGCGTGAGGTATACCGACTCGCTTTCCTCTGTTTTCCGGCAGAACTCCGGCGACAGAAATCACCTCCGGCGATGAGTTTCTCGTAGCAGCGAGTCTCCAGGAAGTTTAGAAAGGGCGTGGGTATCTCCGGGATAACTCAGGGGCTCAGTAAGGCTCGGCAATGGAGAAAACGGTTTTCCGGCGATGAGCAGAGAAATTCCGGCGATGAGCAGAGAAATTCCGGCGAGTGGAATTACGCCGTGGAAGAGTGTGGTTTTAAGCGAAAAAGGTTTGTCATCGGTTGTGGGTCAATTTATAAGAGAAAAACGAGATGTATTTGGTCTGATTTTGGACTGTGTTCGTTTATTTAAATTTTCCGGCGGTTTTGATTTTGGTCGCGGACATCGGTTATAACCGATATCTGGTTAATGGTTTACGTTATAACGTAAATTGTAGTTATGACTCGCGAGTTTACCGGGATTCCGACGACTGAACTGTTTGGGCGCCGGTTTTGAATCCGTAAAGTCATTATAACAATTAAATGATTTCAATATTGAACAAACAAAACAAGTGGCGCAGTGGTTCAGTGTTATGTGTTAAATCTTTGAACCGATTCGGGACTGACCCGGGTTCGAAACCCGGCTAGAACATTTTATTTTTATTTTGCGATTTTCAACAGTTTTTCAAAAACTAATTATATATTCTTGTATAATAATTGATTACGGATCGTTTAAAAATATTTTGGGCATTTAATTCGCAACGAAAATTTTGACTGACTGTTCGGTTGCTAAACGGAGCGGGTTTGGTAAATCCGTTTTTGACGGATGTTACAGTATCCCCTGCTTTTTAGAAATTTCGTCCCGAAATTTAAATAATGATATATTTTGACTAAAAGGATGGTGATGTTTTGTTTGACAGTTGTATGCTTAGCAAAATAAGGGCTTAAGTTTTTTGTTTGAGGCGGTAACGTTCCTTGTAAGGGTTAGGTACCCTATTCAGGAATCGCTTTTTGTTGCCTACTGTATGAATATTGATAAACAGGAATGATTCGCTAAAAATGATATCATGCATAAGAGTTTAGGTACGTTTGGGAAAATATGGTTATATCCTAAGGCAAAACTTCTAACACTAAAATCTACATGGAACATAAATAAAAACACAACATCTGATATTTGAACATAAGTAAGCACAACAGCTAATATTCAAACATGAATGAACACATCAGCAAATATTTGAACATGAATAAACACAACAGCAAATATTTGAATCCACATTCTGATAGCATATATGTTTGAATGGTGGAAGTTCCTCTCTCGTTTGTTATGATGGAGAGGTTAGTTTATGTAGAAATGGAACACATTCCAATCTCTTTAAATAACATAATGATATAAATGTAACACAAATTCCAACCAAGGCAATACTAAATCCTACATGGAACTTCTCATAACCGCCTGATAATGCCTCTGATCCTTTGGCAAGAATACTTATATATAGGAAGTACCAGCGGCGTATCCACCATATTCTTGCCAAATTTTCATTAGTTTTATCCACAAGTTATGATTGGTTACCAAGAAACTAATAAATCCTACATAGAACTTCTCATAACCGACCGATAATACCTCTGATCCTTTGACAAGAATACTTATATATTAGGAAGTACCAGCGGCGTATCCACCATATTCTTGTCAAATTTTCATTGGTTTTATCAGTGAATTATGATTAGTCCTATAACTCTACAACCAATACAACAAACATAAAATACTGAAATGAAATATATCTGTGCGATCAAGGCTCAATCGAACGGAGCCGATCGTATTGCATGTACTTGAAAATGAAATGGATATGCGCTCAAGGCTCAATCAAACGGAGCCGAACGTATTGAATGTACTGAAATTGAAATTGTGTGCTCAAGGCTCAATCGGGTGGAGCCGAGCGTATTGCATGTACTGAAAATGAATAACTTAACCACACAAACAGCCTATGCATGGAACCTCTCATAACCGCCTGATAATGCCTCCGATCATTTGACAAGAATACTTATATAGAGGAAGTACCATCGGCGTATCCACCATATCCTTGTCAAATTTTCATTGACTTTATCCGCAAGTTATGGTTAGTTCGATGCGACTCTACTACAAACACCACAACCACATGATACTGATAATGAAATTGTCTGTGCGCTCAAGGCTCAATCAAACGGAGCCGAACGTATTGCATGAACTGGAAATGTAAATTGAAATGTGCGCTCAAGGCTCAATCAAACGGAGCCGAACGTATTGCATGAACTGGAAATGTAAATTGAAATATGCGCTCAAGGCTCAATCAAACGGAGCCGAACGTATTGCATGTATTGAAATGTAAAATGAAATAACCGATCAAGGCTCAAACAAACGGAGCCGATCGTGCGGGCACGCCAAGATCAACCACATAATAAAATGGGGATCCAACTCAACCTCGATGGATGGGGAGCCACGGCCTCGGCAAAAGCATATACTGAAAACAATATATAATATATAATATCCAATAATTTCTCTAACAGTCTACACATGGAAAAACATAAAACTAAACGACAGGAATTGAATCTGGATCTTCGACGAAGAGGACTAGCTGAGTATCTTCGTTTGGGCCGTCATTATCTTCGACAGGATTGGCGTTGATATTGAAGACTCTTCCCCTTGCTGGTGGCATAGTGGTTGGGTTTTCTTGGTTTACTTGGTTAACTGGGTTTGATTGGGCTTGAGTGTTGATAACGTTAACCAATTGAGGGCATGTGTTTCTAAAGTGGGTAGGGTCGCCACAATTGAAACAGGCTCGCGCATATGGGAACATGGGGTATTGGGGTTGGTGATAATTTTGGGCCATGTTTTGAGTAGGGGAAAAGGTTTGGTTTTGAAAGGTGCGACAAACATTGCTCAAATGACCATAGCGTCCACAAGTTGTACATAGCCGGCAAAGTAAAGTAAGGGGATGGTGATAAAAACAGTTGTTGCATCGAGGGTGAGGTCCAAGATATGGTTTCTTATTTGGGTAAGCTGAGTTGGGTGCCACTTGGGTGATTGGGATAGCTCGGATGGGTATGGCGTGTAAAACTGGTTGATTCCGTTGGGTAGCAGCGAAAAGTCGCCCGACTCTTCTTCTCTTAGGATTGGGTTGAGAAGGGGATTCGGTTTGAGTGGAGTCGGAGGTTTCAGTCGATTCTTTATCCTTCTTCTTCTCCTCCTTGAAATCTTTGTTTCGGATTCGGTTCTCAGTGAGCTCTGTTGCTAGCTCCATTGCTGCTTCCAAAGTTGCAGGCTTGGTACTTATAATAGGGTCTTGAATCTTTGACGGAAGACCACGAATGTAGTGCTCGATCAAACGGTAGAGGGGAGTGAACATGTTGGGAACCATTTGATGTAACTCGAGGAATCTTTTGTTGTAGGTGATGTGGTTTCCTTCCATTTGCTTCAATGAGTAAAATTCATCTTCTAGCTTCTTGATTTCGCCCCTTGGGCAAAATCGTCTGGTCATGATTTCCTTCAATTCGTTCCAAGTTAAGGACATAGCATCTTCCACACCTCGTTTGGCCTTCTCTGTGTTCCACCAAGTAAGTGCTATCCCATATAGTCGACCGGTAGCATAACGCACTTTGCGATCATCAGGGCAATCGCAATTTAGAAAAGTGTTCTCCATTTCTTCAAACCAATGGAGGAGAGCGGTTACGCCTTCAGTCCCTTTGTACTTCGGAGGGTCGCATGATTTAAAATGCTTGTAGGTGCATTTAGTGGTATTTGGGGGAGAGTTGAAAATGTTTTGGTTTGCTTGATTGACAGGGTTATTGGTAAGTGCTTGTTGAACTTGGATTACAATATTGGGTATTACGGCAGCCATTTGTTGAGCGATTAAGGCAGCCATGCGCTCGCGGGCTTTTCTTGCTCTCGTCTTCCTACGGGCGAGGTTAGAAGACATCTACAAGGAATACGTGACAAGGGTATGAGTTGGATGCTTTTGGAATCATGGGTCGCATTCAAGAATGAACATTCATAAAATATTTATACAAAAAATACTACATCCATAGGATGTCTTGGGCTTTGCTCGCTGTTAGGCCCGTCATGCCGCCATACTTTACCTGTGTAATCATGTGGGCCCCCATGAATACCGGTTTTTCATATGGTTCGCACGGTTTCTGCCTGGTTGCATACACAAAAACCCGGAGAAAATCGAGAAATATGTATACAACGTGTGACATTCGGAATGTGTCCAAGTGTAGACACGGTGACACCTCAAAGTAGGGTTCGTTCGAACGACGTTTGGTGTGGCATGCTTTGGCCTAATAGGTCCTTCGTACTCTCATCGTTGGTCCCCAGGTAGGCAAACTGGTCCGTTATATTGGATTTATACGAATGCCAGCCTAGACAGGACGTTCCGACTACCGGTACTTGTACCCTTCCAGTTACTACATGCCCGTCGCAGAACTTACTTTGATGAGAATTGAAAATTGCACAAAATCTTTGGATAATGAGAGTATGAAAATAAATTGAATACATGAACATCGATATATGTATAATGAATATGTATATATGTATAATGAATATGTATATGAGCATGTATGTTTGACTGAAATGTAAACAAATATGAAACAAATAAATATCACAAGTTTGTATGTAACCACCTAATCAATTTAAAATTTAGGCAGACTATAGTATAGGCTCTAAGGGTCTAATAACCTATCCTATATCCCTATAGTCATGGCTCTGATACCAATATGTCACACCCCGACCCGCAGCGGAAAAGGTGATCGGGGCATGATTGGGTTATCATCAAAGCTCATGACATTTATTAAGCGTTTCATATTCATTAATACAAATTAAATGGAAATTTACAATGATTGCTACAACATGATCTAACTAACAATCTAAACTTCTTTGTTCTCTTCTAAGGCATATCCTATGTTTTCCTTGCTTCAACCTGTTCACCTGTATCATGTGTAAAAAGGTTTTTGGATCAACATAATGTTGGCGAGTGAATCCTATGGAAAACATTTGAACAATTTATTTAAATTGATTATGAAATATGTGCACAACCAAACATGAGTAAAATTAGATGTAACTTGATCAACAATCATAAGATGTTAAATGAAACACTCATGAATAATAATGGGACAATTAAAGGCACGCGATGCTCAACTCGTCTCTCACGAGGAACTGAGGGGCCTGATGAATGAATTGCATAAACATGATGATATGAATGACACAACTACAAACAATATAAACTCAATGAAACACACATGAACAATAATGAATTTGAATTGAAGCACGCGATGTTCTACTCGTCTTCCACGAGGAACTGATGGGCTTAATGTATGAGTTTCATATAATTTGACAAACGGAATATAAGTAAATCACAACAATAAAACAATCTAAGTTTAAGTCATGATGTGGTATGACACAAGTTTAAATAAATAAATTAATTATTTTCATAACACATGACACACCCCAAAACGTGTAATTTAAAAGGGGGAATTGTAAGATTCACTCACAGTGGGTGCGTTCGGTTGATGACGTTGAATGCACGCGAAGTGGTTTTAACCACGAGTGAGATTTAACCTAGATAAATCGCATTATGGTTGGTAAGTAAACGGATTTATTAAACTATTTTAGTAGGATTGTTGGGTGTATTTTTGTGAGTTTGAGGCTATTTTCTAACCTTAAAAATGTTATTTTTAAGTATTTATAATTGATTTTTAATTAAAATAATTAAATAAAAATAATAAAAAAAATTTATTTTTTTTTCTGACCGTTGACCGGCCCGTTGACCGTTGACCTGACCGTTGACCGGTTCGATGGAATATTATTGTGCGCTGAGTGAGGCTCGAACCCGAGACCTCCCGTACGCGTGCACGCAGCTCTACCAACTGAGCTACGTGTCTAACCCGTTATATATCTGATTTTAATTATATATATATTAATTAGATTAAACCGGAATTCATTTTATTTTAAAAACATTTTAAGCGAAACGGTCATGCACTCCACAGGTCTCGAACCCGGGACCTGTGGTTTAATCCAACACACAGTCCACCGCTGGACTGTGTGTTCAACATGTTATATCATTCGGTTTTTATTATACTTAAATACTAATTAGTTATTTCCTTTTCTGCCTTAATTAAAAAGAAGAGATAATTGTCCGAGTCGGTGCTGAAGACCGGACTCGAACTCGTGACCTGTGATATAAACAAACACACAGTCCACCGCTGGACTGTGTGTCTAACTTGGTTATTATTCCGATTATTAATATACTTAACATATAACTGTGGCGACCCGGTTCGGTTTAACAAAAAAAAATGATTTTTATTATGGCAGCGTGTGTGAGACGGGAATCGAACTTGAGACGTTTTGCGTTTTATATGTGCACACAGTCCACCGCTGGACTGTGTGTCTAACCCGATTAATTTCATGATTTATATTATACTTATATAATACGGAAAATACATCGTCTTCCTCGTCAGGTTATAACCAGAAATCGGGTCTGACTGGTTCGAGTTTTTATTCAAGTTTCATTAGTGTTTTAGGTTAATTACTGGTAAGATAGAAGTAAAAAGAAAGGAATATAAGCGTGAGGTATACCGACTCGCTTTCCTCTGTTTTCCGGCAGAACTCCGGCGACAGAAATCACCTCCGGCGATGAGTTTCTCGTAGCAGCGAGTCTCCAGGAAGTTTAGAAAGGGCGTGGGTATCTCCGGGATAACTCAGGGGCTCAGTAAGGCTCGGCAATGGAGAAAACGGTTTTCCGGCGATGAGCAGAGAAATTCCGGCGATGAGCAGAGAAATTCCGGCGAGTTGAATTACGCCGTGGAAGAGTGTGGTTTTAAGCGAAAAAGGTTTGTCATCGGTTGTGGGTCAATTTATAAGAGAAAAACGAGATGTATTTGGTCTGATTTTGGACTGTGTTCGTTTATTTAAATTTTCCGGCGGTTTTGATTTTGGTCGCGGACTTCAAACATCGGTTATAACCGATATCTGGTTAATGGTTTACGTTATAACGTAAATTTTAGTTAAGACTCGCGAGTTTACCGGGATTCCGACGACTGAACTGTTTGGGCGCCGGTTTTGAATCCGTAAAGTCATTATAACAATTAAATGATTTCAATATTGAACAAACAAAACAAGTGGCGCAGTGGTTCAGTGTTATGTGTTAAATCTTTGAACCGATTCGGGACTGACCCGGGTTCGAAACCCGGCTAGAACATTTTATTTTTATTTTGCGATTTTCAACAGTTTTTCAAAAACTAATTATATATTCTTGTATAATAATTGATTACGGATCGTTTAAAAATATTTTGGGCATTTAATTCGCAACGAAAATTTTGACTGACTGTTCGGTTGCTAAACGGAGCGGGTTTGGTAAATCCGTTTTTGACGGATGTTACAGAACGTGGGATGAAATCTGTTAAGCTCTTCTGGTAGGTCAAGCTTGTATGCTACAGGACCTACTCTTTCGAGTATCTTGAAAGGTCCCACGTAGCGTGGTGCTAGCTTGCCCTTCTGGCCCAAACGAACCACTCACTTCCACGGTGATACTTTTAAAAGTACTTGATCACCAATGTCAAACTCCAAGGGCTTTCGTCGTTTGTCAGCATAACTCTTTTGATGACTTTGAGCCGCTAGAAGATTGTTTCGAATTTGAAGGATTTTGTCGGTTGTTTCTTGAATCAATTCAGGTCCGGTGATTTGCGCTTCACCAATTTCGTGCCAACATACTGGAGATCGGCACTTACGACCATATAAAGCTTCGAAAGGAGCCATGCCGATACTTGAATGATAGCTATTGTTGTACGAAAACTCAACTAACGGTAAGTGAGCGTCCCAGTTCCCTTTGAAGTCTATGAAACATGCTCGTAGCATGTCTTCAAGGGTTTGGATGGTGCGTTCAGATTGACCATCGGTTTGAGGGTGAAAGGTGGTACTGAGGTCTAACCGTGTACCCAAGGCGGTTTGTACGGCTCGCCATGTTCGTGAAGTGAAACGACCATCACGGTCTGAAATGATGCTTAGTGGTACACCATGACGGCTTACGATCTCGCTGATGTAGATACGAGCTAACTTCTCGTTTTTGAAGTCCTCGCGAATCGGAATGAAATGAGATGATTTTGTAAGATGATCGATTATTACCCATATGGTGTCATACCCACTGGAGGTGCGAGGTAACCCGGTAATGAAGTCCATGGTTATGTTTTCCCACTTCCATACAAGTATTTTGGGTTGGACTAGAAGTCCTGAAGGTCTTTGATGTTCAGCTTTCACTTTGGAACAGGTAAGGCACTTGGAAACAAAAACAGCGATATCCTTTTTCATGCCAGGCCACCAGTAGGTGTATCGTAGGTCTTGTTACATCTTATCGGCTCCTGGGTGTACAGAGTATCGTGTTTTGTGTGCCTCATTCATGAGGAAATCCCGAAGGTTATCACGATCAGGAATCCATATGCGGTTTAAATAGTATAGAATACCGTCGGATTTGGTTTCAATTTTGAGTTCAGCTCCACATAACAGTTCATTGCGTACGTCATTTTCTGTTACAGAAACATGTTGAGCTGCCCGGATTCGATCTTTGATGTCGGTTATGATTTGCGAACATAGAAGACGAATGGAGTTCGCATATCCTTTTCGACTGAGTGCATCGACCACCACGTTTGCCTTGCCAGGATGGTACCGAATTTCACAGTCGTAGTCGTTGAGAAGTTCGACCCATCTTCGTTGCCTCATATTCAACTCTTTCTGGTTGAAGATATGTTGGAGACTCTTGTGGTCAGTGTATATTTCACACTTGGTACCGTAGAGGTAATGTCTCCATATCTTGAGAGCGAACACAACGGCTCCAAGTTCTAGATCGTGGGTGGTGTAATTCTTCTCATGAACCTTGAGTTGCCTAGAGGCATAGGCTATCACTTTTCCTCTTTGCATTAATACACAGCCTAGTCTTGCCCTGACGCGTCACAATAAACCACGAAGTCATCGCAACCCTCAGGGAGTGTAAGGATAGGTGCGTCACAAAGCCTTTGCTTTAAAGTTTGGAAGGCCTCTTCTTGCTTAGGTCCCCAAATGAAGGGTTTTCCTTTGTGAGTCAAGGCCGTGAGTGGTACGGCGATACGGGAAAAATTGGCAATGAAGCATCGGTAGTAACCAGCCAAACCAAGAAATGACCTAACTTCGGTAGGGGTACGTGGCGCTTGCCATTCCTGTACTGCTTTGATTTTTGAAGGATCGACATGAATCCCTTTGTCATTGACGACATGACCAAGGAATTGTACTTCTCCTAACCAGAATTCGCATTTTGAGAACTTAGCGTAAAGCTTTTCAGTCCTTAAGAGTGTAAGAATGAGTCGAAGGTGTCGCTCATGATCGGATTTAGACTTAGAGTAGATAAGGATGTCGTCGATGAAGACTATGACGAAGCGGTCGAGGTAGGGTTTGCATACTCTTTTCATTAAATCCATGAAGACAGCGGGGGCGTTGGTTAAACCAAAGGGCATAACCATGAACTCGTAATGACCATAACGAGTTCGGAAAGCGGTTTTTGGGATATCTTCCTCGCGCACTCTAAGCTGATGATAACCAGAACGAAGGTCGATCTTGGAAAAACAGGTGGCGCCTTGAAGTTGGTCCAGGAGGTCATCAATGCGAGGAAGTGGATACCGATTCTTAACCGTCAACTTGTTGAGTTTCTATAATCAATGCACATGCGAAACGTTCCATCTTTCTTCTTTACAAAAAGAACAGGCGCACCCCAAGGCGATGAGCTAGGACGTATGAATCCTTTGTCAGTCAACTCTTGCAGTTGACTGGCCAATTCTTGCATCTCGGATGGAGCTAACCTATAAGGACATTTTGGCGACCGGTGTAGCGCCAGGCACAAGATCGATGCGGAATTCGACTTCTCTCACAGGAGGAAGTCCTGAAACGTCGTCGGGAAAAACTTGTGGGAATTCCTTCACAATTGGAATATCTTCGAGCTTCCTCTCCTTGCCTCCCTTCTTGACGACGTGAGTTCGAAATGCAACGTAGTTCTTGCGGAGATAACTTCGAGCTTGAAGGCAGGACATCAACTTGAGTCCTTTCGAAGGGGTTTCCCCAAAAATACGTAGTGTCTGACCGTCTGCAAGAGGAATACGAATGAATTTTTCGTAGCACACCACTTCAGCGTGATGCTGGCTGAGCCAGTCCATACCGATTATAACATCGAAACTTCCCAACTTCATAGGAATGAGGTCAATTGGGAAATCGTGATCGTGCAGGGTGAGAGTACAATCGCGTATAATAGAATTTAATGAAGTGGGTTTTCCGTCAGCAACTTCCACCGTTAGGGATTCAATGAGATTAACACGAAGTTGGTCGAGGATAGATTCGAATTCTAAGGACACAAAGCTCTTATCCGCACCAGTATCGAATAATATGGATGCATAACTACCATTTATGAGAAACGTACCGTTGACCACATTGTTGTCAGCCCTGGCTTGGTTGGTATTAATATTGAAAGCTCTTCCTCTGGCAGGTGGAGGAGCTTGGTTGGCTTGGTTTACCGGGTTCGCTTGAGCTTGGGCATGGATGATGTTCACTAGGCGTGGACAAGTGTTTCTGAAGTGGTTTGGGTCCCCACAATTGAAACAGGCTCATATGGGTTGCATCATGTGGTAGTTGGGTTGGTAGTAAGGTTGGACTGCGTGTTGTGCTGGTGGTAGAAGTAAGGGTTGTTGGGCTTGACCCACCATTTGATTTTGGGTTTGGGTTGGAGGTTGACTGCGGTTCATTCGCTGAAGGGTACGGTAGGTTTGGATGGTGTGACCTGCGCGGCCACAACTTGTGCAATGTTGGCAGGGGTTTTCGGGAGGGTGATGGTATTGACATCGGTTGCACTTTGGGAGTGGGCCAGTGTATGGCCTTTTGAATGGTGCGGCTGGAGGAGCAACCTGGGTGATTGGTGCAGCTGTGATGGGGGGGGGGGTTGGTTTGAGTGACAGCAAAATTCTTGCCATTTCGCTTACTCTTACCAGCAAACTTCGAGGATGAGACTGGGTGGTTTGGAGTTGGGGTCTCAATGGGTGCTTTCTTCTTCTCATCTTTGAACTTGCCGTTTCGAATGCGATTTTCAGTGAGTTCTGTAGCTAACTCCATTGCGGCTTCAAGTGTTGCAGGCGAAGTGCTTAAAACCGAATCTTGGATTTTCGAGGGGAGGCCTCGAATGTAGTGTTCGACTAAGCGGTATAAAGGGGTGAACAAATTGGGGATCATCTGGTTCAACTCGAGAAATCTCTTATTGTATGAAGTGTGGTCTCCTTCCTTTTGTTTCAACGCATGAAACTCGTCTTCTAGCTTTTTGACTTCGCTTCTTGGACAGAAACGTCTTGTCATGATTTCCCTTAACTCTTCCCATGTTAAAGCCATGGCATCTTCAACACCTCGCTTACTCTTTTCCGTGTTCCACCAGGTAAGGGCTACCCCAAACAGTCTTCCAGTCGCGTAACGTACCTTACGGTCCTCGGGACAGTCGCAATTGAGGAAAGTGTTTTCCATCTCCTCAAACCAGTGAAGGAGAGCGGTGACACCTTCAGACCCTTCATATTTTGGGGGATCGCAGGATTTGAAGTGTTTGTAGGTGCACTTGGGGGTTTTGGGAGGAGGGTTGGCGACGCTTTGGTCTTCTTGATTGGGAGGGTTGATGGGATTAGCGGTGAGGGCTTGTTGAACTTGTAGCACGATGTCAGGAAGCACTGCGGCCATTTGTTTAGCAATTTGTGTGGCCAAGCGTTCGTTTGACTTTCCCGACTTTCTACCTCCACGTAATTGCATAGCCGACATCTACAGGAACATAAGTAGGAAGATTGTGAGTTTAAGAATTTCCTAGGTGTCATGTGTCATAAAAAGAATGAAAACAACATAACTGAAAATAATTTAACTACATCCATAGGATGTCTTGGGTTTGCTCATGTTTGGGCCTCCAAATGTCCCCCATAGCATTGCCTTTGTAGTCATGTGGGCCCCCATGACTATTGGGCTTGTTAGGGTTCACATTGGTGTCGGCGGGTTAACACTCGCACCACCCGAATGAAAATCGTAAAACATTATTACGAGATGTATGGTCGGAGGGTGTCCAGGTGTAGACACAATGACAACTCAAAGTGGGGTTAGCTCACATGACGTTTGGTATAGCATGCTTTGGCCTAATAGGTCCTTCGTACTCTCATCGTTAGTCCCCAGGTAGGCAAACTGGTCCTTTATTTTGGATTTATACGAATGCCAAACCTAGACAGGACGTTCCGACTACCGGTACTCGTACCCTTCCAGTTACTACATGCCCGTCGTGAAAACTCACTTTGATGTGATTTGAAAAATACAAAATCATTTCAAAAATCATGGAAATCGTGAGATGTGTGCTTTCATAGATATGACATGTTATGAGGATATGAATTATGATGTGCATTGCATATTATCATGTACTTGTGAGTGTGCTTGCATAATATTGGGTGTGAAAATAAACATGAAACATGTAAACATCATGAATTTTGCATGTAACACATAAACAATTAAAATTTAATCAACTATAGTATAGGCTCTACGAGTCTAATAACCTATCCTATATCCCTATAGTCACAAGCTCTAATACCAATCTGTCACACCCCGACCCGCAGCGGAATAAAAGTCGGGGCATAATTGGGTTATCACCAAAGCTCATGATATTTACTAAGAAGTTTCATATTTATTAAATTCGAATTACAAACTTAAATATCCAATAAACAAAATTCATACGAATACAAAGGAAACAAAACTAAATGTTTATTCCAACGCAATAACTTGTTTATTCTTCTAGGCCATCCTAAGTGTTTCTTTCCTCAACTGGATCACCTGTATCATGTGTAAAACAGGGGAGATTTTGGGTCAACAAAAGTTGGCGAGTGAACCTTGATAAAACATTTTAAATAATTGCTTGTTTTATTTATTAAAGAAAATTCGTGCGTAAATCACATGTGAGCAAACATATACATGTAAACAATCACAAACCACGTTGAATGAATATATGGCATGAATGATGATGTATTTGAGATCAAGGCTCAATCAAACGGAGCCGATCTAATGAGGCACCTGATGCTCAACTCGTATCCCACGAGGAACTGATGGGCCTAATGAAATGAGTGCACTGCAATGATAAACTTAATCCACATAATAATCACACAACAACCATTACACATTTGATCACGAAATGATATAAGCACAAGTGTTTAAATAAAATAAAGGAATTGTACGACACATGATACACCTCAAAACGTGATTAAAACGGGGAATTTGTAGAGATTCACTCACCTTGGGTGCGTATTCTTGAGTGGTAAAGAGAGCGCACGAGCTGGAAATTTAATCGAGGAGAAGGTACTAACCTAGAAATAATAACGCGATAACTCAATAAATAAATAAACTAACTTTTTGGTTTAAAACATTTGTTTAGATTTTTAAGTTATTGTTATGGTTTTTATTGGTATTTTAAACCCTATATTTTTATTCATTTTTAGATTCAAATTTAACATAAATCCATAAATAAAATAAAACAGGAAAATAAAAATAAATAAAAAATAAAAAAATAAAAACTTGTCAGTCTGACAAGAGGGTTGTCAGACCGGTCGAACAGTGGAATTTGTATGCGTGTGGTGAGGCTCGAACTCGTGACCTCTCGGTTGCGTGCACGCAGCTCTTCCAACTGAGCTATGTGTCTAACCCGAAATATTTCCGTTTTTAATTATTCTTATACACACATTCAGTTCATTTGGAAATCATATTTTTTTTAAAAAGATTTATAATCGATCGAACCGGCTGAGACAGTGCAGTCTCGAACCCGAGACCTCGTGGTTAACGTGCACCCAACCCATCCATTGGGCTGGGTATCTAACCCGTTAGTGACTCCGATATTTATTACTCTTATATACAAGTGACGTACTGATAGTAATCTTTTAAAAAGATGTTTAAAAATTACCGGTTCAGTGACTGGGCATGGATTCGAACTCTGTATCGTGTATATAAAATGCACACAGTCTACCGCTAGACTGTGTGTCTAACCCGTTTAAAACACAAGTTTTTATTTCACAAATATGCTTATTGACTTCGTCTTCTTCATTTGAATAAACCTGATTTTATTAACAATCGAATGTATACGATGCTAAATTAGGAAAACTTAAAAGGATAATAAAAGAAAACTACCGTATGACGGTACTGGTGGTGGTATGATTCCGGTGAGTGGGTTCCGACGTCTTGGTGGTTCTCCGGTGGAACAAGTTTTCCAACGACTGAGGTAATTAGAGTGTGAACAGAGGTAATGAGCGAGTTCGGATTGAATGACAATCGACCAGTATTTATAGGGATGTTTGAGGCTCCGGTTACTATGATTTTGAGTTAATTGCCAGCGATCAATCAAGGAATTTACCGAATATAGGCTCGGACAGTTGTGTTCCTAGAGGAAAACGCGTTGATTGCCGAGATTTCCGGCGAGGGAAATCTGCGGGTGTTGCAGGTTCCTCTTATCGTGACTATAGAAGAATTAAGGTTCGACAAAAAGCACAATTAGTATGTGCAGCGTAGTGGTATTGGTGGTGTGTGTTTTACCTGGGGAACCCGGGTTCGATTCCCGGTTCACCCATTCTTGAGTTTTTATATTGATTTTCTTTTTTTTTGTTAAATCATTTATTAATTATAAATATTTAATTTTTAATTTGATTATTTATTTTATTTTATTCAAGTTATTTTAAACATTTATTACTAATATATATATATATATATATATATATAAATTTCTAATATATAAAACAATAAACAAAGATGCTAAAAATCAACCAACATCAATAAATACGCTTTGATTGATAACTTGGGGCGGGTTTTCGAAACCCAATTTACACAGATGTTACAAGTGCTGTGTACCCGGGTATTTGACAACACAGGTCTAACTCATAGGTCAGTTATAAGCGACGTATCGTGTACCCGAGTATTGAGCAAAACTAGAAAAATTTGAAACGAGTTAAAGTGTATGTCTTAGGTCTTTTCCTGGATCCGATTATTATGTAGAGTCTTGGAAGGGTCCATGGACGGATCCTAGACCGAAGTCATGAGCCGATTCACAGTCTGACTCATAGGTTGGTTGTAAGAGCAGTGTTGTGTATCCGGGTATTTGACAAACAATGAAAAATTTGTAACGAGTTAAAGGTTAGATATACAGACTTCTCCTAGATGTGGTTCTTGCGTAAGGTCTTGTAAGGGTTCATGGACGTCTCCTAGATTCAAATCATAAGCCGATTCACAGTTCCGACTCATAGGTCGGTTATATGAGATGTGTCGTGTACCCGGGTATTGGGCAAAACTTGAAAATTTTGGAAGGAATCAAAGGGTCATGAAAGGGTCTTAGAAGGGTCCACAGAAGCCTCTCAGACCCATGTCATGAGCCGATTCACAGGTCTGATGCATAAGTCGGTTGTAAGGGACTTGTAGTGTACCCGGGTATTGGGCGAAACAATAAAAAATTTGAAACGAGCCCAAAGGTAGGTATAGGGAATTCTCCTAAATCTGGTTCCTGCATATGGCTTTGGAAGTGTTATGGGATGTCTCCTTAACCATGTCACCAGCTAATTCGCCGGTCTGACCCATTGGTCAGTTGTAAAGGATGGTCGTGTACCCGGGTATTATGTAAAAATAAAAAAAATTGAACCGAGTCAATTGATATGTCTAGGGCCTTCTCCTAGATCCGGTTCTTACGTAGAGTCTTGAAGGGTCCATGAACGTCTCCTAGACTCAAGTCATGAGCCGATTCAAAGGTCTAACTCATAGGTCGGTTTTAAACGAAGTGCGTGTACCCGACTATATGGCAAAACTATAAAAATTTGTAACGAGTTAAAGGGTATGTATAGGTCCTTATCCAAGATCTCGTTCTTGTGTAAGGTCTTGGAAGGGTCCATGGACGTCTCCTAGATTCAAATGATGAGCCGATTAACATGTCTAACTCATAGGTCGGTTGTAAGCGACGTATCGGGTATTGAGCAAAACTAGAAAAATTTGACACGTCACATATAACCGACCTATGAGTCGAAACTGTGAATCGGCTAATGATTTGAATCTAGGAGACGTCCGTGAACCCTTACAAGACCCTACGCAAGAACCAGATCTAGGAGAAGTCTGTATATATACCCTTTAACTCGTTACAAATTTTTCATTGTTTGTCAAATACCCGGATATACAACACTTCTCTTACAACCGACCTATGAGTCAGACTATGAATCGGCTCATGACTTCGGTCTAGGATCCATCCATGGACCCTTCCAAGACTCTACATAATAATCTGATCTAGGAAAAGACCCAAGACATACACTTTAACTCGTTTCAAATTTTTCTAGTTTTGCTCAATACCCGGGTACACGATACGTCGCTTACAACCGACCTATGAGTTCGACCTGTTAATCGGCTCATGATTTGAATCTAGGAGACGTCCATTGACCCTTCCAAGACCTTACACAAGAACGAGATCTTGGAGAAGGCCCTAGACATATCAATTGACTCATTCCAATTTTTTCTATTTTTGCACAATACCCGGGTACACGACACGTCCCTTACAACCGACCTATGCGTCAAACCTGTGAATCGGCTCATGACTTGGGTCTGAGAGGCGTCTGTGGACCCTCCCAAGACCCTACGTAAGAACCGGATCTAGAGTTAGAACGCGTCAATTGATATGCCTAGGGCCTTCTCTTAGATCTGGTTCTTGCGTAGAGTCTTGGAAGGGTCCATAGACCCCTCTAGATTAAAATAATAAGCCGATTCACAGTTCTGACTCATAGGTCGGTTATAAGCGACATGTCGTGTACCCGGGTTTTGGGAAAAACTTGAAAATTTTGGAAGGAATCAAAGGGTGTGTCCATGGCATTCTCCTAGATCCGGTTCTTATGTAGGGTCATGGAAGGGTCCACAGACGCCTCTCAGACCCAAGTCATGAGCCGATTCACAGGTCAGACGCATACGTCGGTTGTAAGGGAAGGTCCCTTACAACCGACCTATGCGTCAGACCTGTGAATCGGCTCATGACTAGGGTCTGAGTGGCGTCTATGGACCCTTCCAAGACCCTACGTAAGAGCTGGATCTTGGAGACCGCCCTAGACATACCCTTTGACTCCTTCCAAAATTTTCAAGTTTTGCCCAATACACGGGTACACGACACGTCGCTTATAACCGACCTATGAGTTGGAACTGTGAAGAGGCTTATGATTTGAATTTAGGAGCCGTCCATGAACCTTTACAAGACCCTACGCAAGAACCAGATTTAGGAGAAGTCTGTTTATATACCCTTTAACTCGTTACAAAATTTTCAAGTTTTGTCAAATACCCGGGTACACAGCACTTCTCTTACAACAGACCTATGAGTCAGACTGTGAATCAGCTCATGACTTTGGTCTATGAGGCGTCCATGGAACCTTCCAAGACTCTACATAATAATCGGATCAAGGAAAAGGCCCTAGATATACACTTACTCGTTTCAAATTTTTCTAGTTTTGCCCAATACCCGGGTTCACGATACGTTGCTTACAACCGACCTATGAGTTTGACCTGTTAATTGGCACATGATTTGAATCTAGGAGACGTCCATGGACCCTTCCAAGACCTTACACAAGAACCAGATCTTGGAGAAGGTCCTATACATACCCTTTAACTCGTTACATATTTTCATAGTTTTTCCTAATGCCCGGGTACACGCACAGTCTGACTCATAGGTCGGTTGTAAGGGAAGTGCTGTGTACCCGGGTATTTGAAAAAACTTGAAAAATTTGTAACGAGTCAAAGGGTATATACATATAGACTTCTCCTAGATCTTTTTCTTGCATAGGGTCTTTTAAGGGTTCATAGACGCCTCCTAGATTAAAATAATAAGCCGATTCACAGTTCTGACTCATAGGTCGATTATAAGCGACATGTCGTGTACCCGGGTTTTGGGCAAAACTTGAAAATTTTTGGAATGAATCAAAGGGTGTGTCCAGGGCATTCTCCTAGATCTGTTTCTTACGTAGGGTCTTGGAAGGGTCCACAGACGCCTCTCAGACCCAAGTCATGAGCCAATTCATAGGTCTTACGCATACGTCGGTTGTAAGGGACTTGTCGTGTACCCGGTATTGGGCAAAACTAAAAAATTTGAAACGAGTCAAAGTGTATGTCTAGGGCCTTCTCCTAGATCTGATTCTTGTGTAGAGTGTTGGAAGAGTCGATAGACGCCTCCTAGACCAAAGTCATGAGCCGTTTCTTAGTCTGACTCATAGATAGGTTGTAAGAGAAGTGCTATGTACCCGGGTATTTGACAAAACTTGAAAAATTTGTAACGAGTCAAAGGGTATATATACAGACTTTTCCTAAATCTGGTTCTTGCGTTGGGTCTTGTAAGGGTTCATGGACGGCTCCTAGATTCAAATCATAAGCCGATTCACAGTTCTGACTATAAAAATATGTAACGAGTCAAAGGGTATGTATAGGACCTTCTCCAAGATCTGGTTCTTGTGTAAGGTCTTGAAAGATCCATGGACGTCTCCTAGATTCAAATCATGAGCCGATTAACAGGTCAAACTCATAGGTCGGTTGTAAGCGACGTATCGGGAACTCGGGTATTGGGCAAAACTAGAAAAATTTAAAACGAGTAAGTGTATGTCTAGGGCCTTTTCCTTGATCCGATTATTATGTAGAGTCTTGGAAGGGTCCATGGACGCCTCATAGACCAAAGTCATGAGCCGATTCACAATCTGACTCATAGGTCTGTTGTAAGAGAAGTGCTGTGTACCCGGGTATTTGACAAAACTTGAAAATTTTGTAACGAGTTAAAGGGTACATATACAGACTTCTCCTAAATTTGGTTCTTGTGTAGGGTTCATGTACGACTCCGAGATTCAAATCATAAGCCGATTCACAGTTCCGACTCATAGGTCGGTTATTAGCGTCATGTCGTGTACCCGGTATTGGGCAAAACTTGAAAATTTTGGAAGGAATCAAAGGGTATGTCTAGGGCGGTCTCCAAGATTCGGCTCTTACGTAGGGTCTTGGAAGGGTCCACAGACGCCTCTAAGACCCAAGTCATGAGCCGATTCACAGATCTGACGCATAGGTCGGTTGTAAGGGACTTGTCGTGTACTCGGGTATTGGGTAAAACAATAAAAAATTTGAAACGAGCCAAAAGGTAGGTATAGGGAATTCTCCTAAATCTGGTTCATGCATATGGCTTTGGAAGTGTTATGGGATGTCTCCTTAACCATGTCACAAGCTAATTCGCCGGTCTGACCCGTAGGTCGGTTGTAAAGGACGTGTCGTGTACCCGGGTATTGTGCAAAAATAGAAAAAGTTGGAAAGAGTCAATTGATATTCCTAGGGACTTCTCTTAGATCCGGTTCTTGCGTAGAGTCTTGGAAGGATACATGAATGCCTCCTAGACCCAAGTCATGAGACGATTTAAAGGTCTAACTTATAGATTGGTTTTAAACGAAGTGAGTATAGGGCAAAACTTGAAAAATT
Source organism: Scalesia atractyloides (assembly GCA_947069175.1). Lineage (NCBI taxonomy): Eukaryota > Viridiplantae > Streptophyta > Magnoliopsida > Asterales > Asteraceae > Scalesia > Scalesia atractyloides. The sequence continues at coordinate 98,861,572 of CAMTDV010000008.1, forward strand.
TGGAAGGAATCAAAGGGTGTGTCTAGGGTGTTCTCCTAGATCCGGCTCTTACGTAGGGTTTTGGAAAGGTCCACAGACGCCTTTGAGACCCAAGTCATGAGCCGGTTAACAGGTCTAACGCGTAGGTCGGTTGTATGGGACTTGTCGTTTACCCGGGTATTGGTCAAAACTAGAAAAATTTGAAATGAGTCAATGTGTATGTCTAGGGCCTTCTCCTAGATCCGATTCTTGTGTAGAGTCTTGGAAGCGTCCATATACGCCTCCTAGACCAAAGTCATTAGCCGATTCACAGTCTCACTCATAGGTAGGTTGTAAGAGAAGTGTTGTGTACCGGGTATTTGACAAAACTTGACAAATTTGTAACGAGTTAAAGGGTGTGTACACAGACTTCTCCTAGAACTGGTTCTTGCATAGGGTGTTGTAAGGGTTCATGAACGCCTCCTAGATTCAAATCATAAGCCGATTCACATTTCTGACTCATAGGTCGGTTATAAGCGACGTGTCATGTACCGGGTATTGGGCAAAACTTGAAAATTTTGGAAGGAATCAAAGGGTATGTCTAGGGCGTTCTCCTATATCCGATTCTTGTGTAGAGTCTTGGAACAGTCCACAAACGCCTCTCAGACCAAAGTCAGGAGCCGATTCACAGGTCTGACACATAGGTCGGTTGTGAGGGACCTGTAACTATAATAATTTTGGAACGAGCCAAAAGGTAGGTATAGGGAATTCTCCTAAATCTGGTTCCTGCATATGGATTTGGAAGTGTAATTGGATGTCTCCTTAAGAATGTCACAAGTTAATTCGCCGGACTGACTCACAGGTCGGTTGTAAAGGAGTGTCGTGTACCCGGGTACTGGTCAAAACTATAAAAAATTGAAACAATTCAAAGTGTCTGTTTAGGGCCTTCTCCTAGATCCGATTTTTGTGTAGAGTCTTGGAAGTGTCCATGGACGCCTCCTAGACCAAAGTCATGAGCCGATTCACAGTCTGACTCATAGGTCGGTTGTAAGAGAAGTGCTGTGTACCCGGGTATTAGACAAAACTTGAAAAAAATTGTAACGAGTCAAAGGGTATATGTACAGACTTCTCCTACATTTGGTTCTTGCGTAGGGTCTTGTAATGGTTCATGGATGCCTCCTAGATTTAAATCATGAGCCGATTAACAGGTCTAAGTCATAGGTCGGTTTTAAGCGACGTATCGTGTACCGGGTTTGAGCAAAACTAGAAAAATTTGAAACGAGTCAAAGTGTATATCTTGGGTCTTTTCGTAGATCCGATTATTATGTAGAGTCTTGGAAGGGTCCATAGTTGCCTCCTAGACTAAAGTCATGAGCCGATTCACAGTCTGACTCATAGGTCGGTTGTAAGAGAAGTGTTGTGTACCCGGGTATTCGACAAAATTTGACAAATTTGTAACGAGTCAAAGGGTATGTACACAATCTTCTCCTAGATCTGGTTCTTGCGTAGGGTTCTATAAAGGTTCATGGACGCCTCCTAGATTCAAATCATAAGCGGATTCACAGTTCTGACTCGTAGGTCGGTTATAAGCGACGTGTCATGTACACGGGTGTTGGGCAAAACTTGAAAATTTTGGAAGGAATCAAAGGGTATGTCTTGGAAGTTCTCCTAGAATAGGTTCTTACATAGGGTCTTGTAAAGGTCCACAAACGCCTCTCAGACCCAAGTCTTGAGCCGATTCAAAGGTCTGACGCATAGGTCGGTTGTAAGGGACTTGTCATGTACCCGGGTATAAGGCAAAACTATAATAATTTTGGAACGAGCCAAAAGGTAGGTATAGCGAATTCTCCTAAATCTGGTTCCTGCATATGGATTTGGAAGTGTAATTGAATGTCTCCTTAAGCATGTCACAAGCTAATTCGCCGGTCTGACCCATAGGTCGGTTGTAAAGGACGTGTCATGTACCCGGGTACTGGTCAAAACTAGAAAAATTTGAAACGCTTCAAAGTGTATGTTTAGGGCCTTCTCGTAGATCCGATTTTTGTAGAGTCTTGGAAGGGTCCATGGACACCTCCTAGACCAAAGTCAGTCTGACACATAGGTCGGTTGTAAGAGAAGTGCCATGTACCCGGGTATTTGACAAAACATGAAAAAATTGTAACGAGTCAAAGGGTATATATACAGATTTTTCCTACATCTGGTTCTTACGTAGGGTCTTGTAAGGGTTCATGGACGCCTCCTAGATTTAAATCATAAGCCGATTCACAGTCTGACTCATAGGTCGGTTATAAGAGACGTGTCGTGTACACGTGTATTGGGAAAAACTTGAAAAATTTCGAAGGAATCAAAAGGTATGTCTTGGGCGTTCTCCTAGATCCGGTTCTTATGTAGGGTCTTGGGAGGGTGCACAGATGCCTCTCAGACCCAAGTCATGAGCCTATTCACAGGTTTAACGCATAGGTCGGTTGTAAGGGACGTGTCGTGTACCCGGGTATTGTGCAAAAATAGAAAACATTGGAATGAGTCAATTGATATGTCTAAGGCCTTTCTTCAAGATCTTGTTCTTGTGTAAGGTCTTGGAAGGGTCCATGGACGTCTCCTAGATTCAAATCATGAGCCGATTAATAGGTCTACCTCATAGGTCGGTTGTAAGCGACGTATCGTGTACCCGAGTATTGAGCAAAACTAGAAAAATTTGAAACGAGTTAAAGTGTATGTCTTGGGTCTTTTCCTAGATCAGATTATTATGTAGTGTCTTGGAAGGGTCCATGGACGGATCCTAGACCGAAGTCATGAGCCGATTCATAGTCTGACTCATTGGTCGGTTGTAAGAGAAGTGTTGTGTATCCGGGTATTTGACAAACAATGAAAAATTTGTAACGAGTTAAAGGGTATATATACAGACTTCTCCTAGATCTGGTTCTTACGTAGGGTCTTGTAAGGGTTCATGGACGTCTCCTAGATTCAAATCATAAGCCGATTTAGAGTTCCGACTCATAGGTCGGTTATATGCGACGTGTCAAATTTTTCTAGTTTTGCCCAATACCCGATACGTCGCTTACAACCGACCTATGAGTTAGACCTGTAAATCGGCTCATGATTTGAATCTAGGAGACGTCCATGGACCCTTCCAAGACCTTACACAAGAACGAGATCTTGGATAAGGACCTATACTTTAACCCGTTACAAATTTTTATAGTTTTGCCAAATAGTTGGATACACGCAATTCGTTTAAAACCGACCTATGAGTTAGACCTTTGAATCGGCTCATGACTTGAGTCTAGGAGGTGTTCATGGACCCTTCAAGATTCTACGCAAGAACCGGATCTAGGAGAAGGCCCTAGACATATCAATTGACTCGTTCAATTTTTTTTTATTTTTGCATAATACCCGGGTACACGACACTTCCTTTACAACTGACCAATGGGTCAGACCGGCGAATTAGCGGGTGACATGGTTAAGGAGACATCCCATAACACCTCCAAAGCCATATGCAGGAACCGGATTTATGAGAGTTCCCCATACCTACCTTTTGGCACATTTCAAATTTTTTATTGTTTCGCCCAATACCCGGGTACACTACAAGTCCCTTACAACCGACTTATGTGTCAGACCTGTGAATCTCTCATGACATGGGTCTGAGAGGCGCCTGTGGATCCTTCCAAGACCCTTCCATGACCCTTTGATTCCTTCCAATATTTTCAAGTTTTGCCCAATACCCGGGTACACGACACGTCGCATATAACCGACCTATGAGTCGGAACTGTGAATCGGCTTATGATTTGAATCTAGGAGACGTCCACGAACCCTTACAAGACCTTACGCAAGAACCAGATCTAGCGGAAGTCTGTATATATACCCTTTAACTCGTTACAAATTTTTCATTGTTTGTCAAATACCCGGATACACAACACTTCTCTTACAACCAACCTATGAGTCAGACTACGAATCGGCTCATGACTTCGGTCTAGGATCCGTCCATGGACCCTTCCAAGACTCTACATAATAATGGATCTAGGAAAAGACCCAAAAAATACACTTTAACTCGTTTCAAATTTTTCTAGTTTTGCTCAATACTCGGGTACACGATACATCGCTTACAACCGACCTATAAGTTAGACCTGTTAATCGGCTCAAGATTTGAATCTAGGAGACGTCCATGGACCCTTCCAAGACCTTACACAAGAACGAGATCTTGGAGAAGGCCCTAGACATATCAATTGACTCATTCCAATTTTTTCTATTTTTGCACAATACCCGGGTACACGACACGTCCCTTACAACCGACCTATACGTGAAACCTGTGAATCGGCTCATGACTTGGGTCTGAGAGGCGTCTGTGGACCCTCCCAAGACCCTACGTAAGAACCGGATCTAGGAGAACGCCCAAGACATACCCTTTGATTCCTTTTAAATTTTTCAAGTTTTGCCCAATACACGGGTACACGACACGTCTCTTATAACCGACCTATGAGTCAGAACTGTGAATCAGCTTATGATTTAAATCTAGGAGGCGTCCATGAACCCTTACAATACCCTACACAAGAACCAGATGTAGGAAAAGTCTGTATATATACCCTTTGACTCGTTACAATTTTTTCATGTTTTGTCAAATACCTGGGTACACAGCACTTGTCTTACAACCGACCTATGAGTCAGACTGTGAATCGGCTAATGACTTTGGTCTAGGAGGTGTCCATGGACCCTTCCAAGACTCTACACAAAAATCGGATCTACGAGAAGGCCCTAAACATACACTTTGAATCGTTTCAAAATTTTCTAGTTTGACCAGTACACGGGTACACGACACGTACTTTACAACCGACCTATGGGTCAGACCGGCGAATTAGCTTGTGACATGCTTAAGGAGATATCCACTTACAATTCCAAATCCATATGCAGGAACCAGATTTAGGAGAATTCGCTATACCTACCTTTTGGCTTGTTCCAAAATTATTATAGTTTTGCCTTATACCCGGGTACATGAACAGTCCCTTACAACCGACCTATGCGTCAGACCTTTGAATCGGCTCAAGACTTAGGTCTGAGAGGCGTTTGTGGACCTTTACAAGACCCTACGTAAGAACCTAATCTCGGAGAACGCCCTAGACATAACCTTTGATTCCTTCCAAAATTTTCAAGTTTTTCCCAATACCCTTGTACACGACAAGTCGCTTACAACCAACCTATGAGTCAGAACTGTGAATCGGCTTATGATTTGAATCTAGGAGGCGTCCATGAACCTTTACAAGACCCTATGCAAGAACCAGATCTCGGAGAAGACTGTGTACATACCCTTTGACTCGTTACAAATTTGTCAAATTTTTTCGAATACCTGGGTACACAACACTTCTCTTAAAACCGACCTATGAGTCAGACTGTGAATCGGCTCATGACTTTGCTCTAGGAGGCGTCTATGGCCCCTTCCAAGACTCTTCATAATAATCGGATCTAGGAAAACACCCAAGACATACACTTTGACTCGTTTAAAATTTTTCTAGTTTTGCTCAATACCCGGGTACACGATACGTCGGTTACAATCGACTTATGAGTTAGACCTGTTAATCGGCTCATGATTTAAATCTAGGTGGCGTCCATGAACCCTTACAAGACCCTACGCAAGAACCAGATGTAGGAGAAGTCTGTACATATACCCTTTGACTCGTTACAATTTTTTCAAGTTTTGTCAAATACCCGGGTACACAGCACTTCTCTTACAACCGACCTATGAGTCAGACTTTGAATCGGCTAATGACTTTGGTCTAGGTGGCGTCCATGGACCCTTCCAAGACTCTGCACAAAAATTGGATCTAGGAGAAGGCCCTAAACAGACACTTTGAATTGTTTCAATTTTTTTATAGTTTTGACCAGTACCCGGGTACACGACACGTCCTTTACAACCGACCTATGGGTCAGACCGGCGAATTAACTTGTGACATGCTTAAGGAGACATCCAATTACACTTCCAAATCCATATGCAGGAACCAGATTTCGGAGAATTCCCAATACCTACCTTTTGGCTCTTTCCAAAATTATAATAGTTTTGCCCAATACCCGGGTACACAACAAGTCCCTCACAACCGACCTATGCGTCAGACCTGTGAATCCGCACATGACTTGGGTCTGAGAGGCGTTTGTGGACCCTTCCAAGACTCTACACAAGAATCGGATATAGGAGAACGCCCTAAACATACCCTTTGATTCCTTCCAAAATTTTCGAGTTTTGCCCAATACCATGGTACACGACATGTTGCTTATAACCGACCTATGAGTCAGAACTGTGAATCGACTTATGATTTGAATCTAGGAGGCCTTCATGAACCCTTACAACACCCTATGCAAGAACCAGATCTAGGAGAAGTTTGTGTATATACCCTGTAACTCGTTACAAATTTGTCAAGTTTTGTCAAATACCCGGGTACACAACACTTCTCTTACAACCGATCTATGAGTGAGACTGTGAATCGGCTTATGACTTTGGTCTAGGAGGCGTATATGGACCCTTCCAAGACTCTACACAAGAATCGGATCTAGGCGAAGGCCCTAGACATACACTTTGACTCATTTCAAAATTTTCTAGTTTTGACCAATACCCGGGTAAACGACAAGTCCCATTCAACCGACCTATGCGTTAGACCTGTTAACCGGCTCATGACTTGGGTCTCAAACACGTCTGTGGACCTTTCCAAAACCCTACGTAAGAGCCGGATCTGGGAGAACACCCTAGACAAACCCTTTGATTCCTTCCAAAATTTTCAAGTTTTGCCTAATACGCACTTCGTTTAAAACCGATCTATTAGTTAGACCTTTAAATCGTCTCATGACTTGGGTCTAGGAGGCGTTCATGTAGCCTTCCAAGACTCTACGCAAGAACCGGATCTAAGAGAAGGCCCTAGGAATATCAATTGACTCGTTCCAACTTTTTCTATTTTTGCACAATACCCGGGTACACGACACGTCCTTTACAACCGACCTGTGGGTCAGACCGACGAATTAGCTTGTGACATGGTTAAGGAGACATCCCATAACACTTCCAAAGCCATATGCATGAACCAGATTTAGGAGAATTCCCTATACCTACCTTTTGGCTCGTTTCAAATTTTTTATTGTTTACCCAATACCCGAGTACACGACAAGTCCCTTACAACCGACCTAGGCGTCAGATCTGTGAATCGGCTCATGACTTGGGTCTGATAGGCGTCTGTGGACCCTTCCAAGACCCTAGGTAAGAGCCGAATCTTGGAGACTGCCCTAGACATACCCTTTGATTCCTTCCAAAATTTTCAAGTTTTGCCCAATACCGGGTACACGACACGTCGCTTATAACCGACCGATGAGTCGGAACTGTGAATCGGCTTATGATTTGAATCTAGGAGCCGTCCATGAACCCTTACAAGACCCTACGCAAGAACCAGTTTTAGGAGAAGTCTGTATATATACCCTTTAACTCGTTACAAAATTTTCAAGTTTTGTCAAATACCCGGGTACACGGCACTTCTCTTACAACAGACCTATGAGTCAGATTGTGAATCGGCTCATGACTTTGGTCTATGAGGCGTCCATGGACCCTTCCAAGACTCTACATAACAATCTGATCTAGGAAAAGACCCAAGACATACACTTTAACTCGTTTCAATATTTTCTAGTTTTGCCCAATACCCGGTTTCACGATACGTCGCTTACAACCGATCTATGAGTTAGACCTGTTAATCGGCTCATGATTTGAATCTAGGAGTCGTCCATGGACCCTTCCAAGACCTTACACAAGAACGAGATCTTGAAGAAAGGCCTTAAACATATCAATTGACTCATTCCAATGTTTTCTATTTTTGCACAATACACGGGTACACGACAAGTCCCTCACAACCCACCTATGCGTCAGACCTGTGAATCGGCTCATGACTTGGGTCTGAGAGGCGTTTGTGGACCCTTCCAAGACTCTACACAAGAATCGGATATAGGAGAACGCCCTAGACATACCCTTTGATTCCTTCCAAAATTTTCGAGTTTTGCCCAATACCATGGTACACGACATGTTGCTTATAACCGACCTATGAGTCAGAACTGTGAATCGGCTTATGATTTGAATCTAGGAGGCCTTCATGAACCCTTACAACACCCTATGCAAGAACCAGATCTAGGAGAAGTCTGTGTATATACCCTGTAACTCGTTACAAATTTGTCAAGTTTTGTCAAATACCCGGGTACACAACACTTCTCTTACAACCGACCTATGAGTGAGACTATGAATCGACTCATGACTTTGGTCTAGGAGGCGTATATGGACCCTTCCAAGACTCTACACAAGAATCAGATCTAGGAGAAGGCCCTAGACATACACTTTGACTCATTTCAAACTTTTCTAGTTTTACCAATACCCTGGTAATCGACAGGTCCCATACAACCGACCTATGCGTTAGACCTGTTAACCGGCTCATGACTTGGGTCTCAAAGACATCTGTGGACCTTTCCAAAACCCTACGTAAGAGCCGGATCTAGGAGAACACCCTAGACAAACCCTTTGATTCCTTCCAAGTTTTTCAAGTTTTGCCCAATACGCACTTCGTTTAAAACCGATTTATGTGTTAGACCTTTAAATCGTCTCGTGACTTGGGTCTAGGAGGCGTTCATGTACCCTTCCAAGACTCTACGCAAGATCCGGATCTAAGAGAAGGCCCTAGGAATATCAATTGACTCGTTCCAACTTTTTCTATTTTTGCACAATACCCGGGTACACGACACGTCCTTTACAACCGACCTATGGGTGAGACCGGCGAATTAGCTTGTGACATGGTTAAGGAGACATCCCATAATACTTCCAAAGCCATATGCATGAACCAGATTTAGGAGAATTCCCTATACCTACCTTTTGGCTCGTTTCAAATTTTCTATTGTTTTACCCAATACCCGAGTACACGACAAGTCCCTTACAACCGACCTACGCGTCAGATCTGTGAATCGGCTCATGATTTGGGTCTAAGAGGCGTTTGTGGACCCTTCCAAGACCCTACATAAGAGCCGAATCTTGGAGACCGCCCTAGACATAACCTTTGATTCCTTCCAAAATTTTCAAGTTTTGCCCAATACCGGGTACACGACGCGTCGCTTATAACCGACCTATGAGTCAGAATTGTGAATCGGCTTATGATTTGAATGTAGGAGCCGTCCATGAATCCTTACAAGACCATACGCAAGAACCAGATTTAGGAGAAGTCTGTATATATACCCTTTAACTCGTTACAAAATTTTCATGTTTTGTCAAATACCCGGGTACACAGCACTTCTCTTACAACAGACCTATGAGTCAGATTGTGAATCGGCTCATGACTTTGGTCTATGAGGCGTCCATGGACCCTTCCAACACTCTACATAATAGTCGGATCAAGGAAAAGGCCCTAGACATACACTTGAAAATTTTGTAGAGTCTTGGAAGGATTCATGGACGCCTCCTAGACCAAAGTCATGAGCCGATTCATAGTCTCACTCATAGGTCGGTTGTAAGAGAAGTGCTGTGTACCCGGGTATTTGACAAAACTTGAATAAATTGTTACGAGTCAAAGGGTATATGTACAGACTTCTCCTACATCTGGTTCTTGCGTAGGGTCTTGTAAGGATCCATGGACGCCTCCTAGATTTAAATCATGAGCCGATTAACAGGTGTAACTCATAGGTCGGTTGTAAGCGACGTATCGTGTACCCGGGTATTGAGCAAAACTAGAAAAATTTAAACGAGTCAAAGTGTATGTCTTGGGTCTTTTCCTAGATCCGATTATTATGTAGAGTCTTGGAAGGGTCCATAGATGCCTCCTAGACCAAAGTCATGAGCCGATTCACAGTCTGACTCATAGGTCGGTTGTAAGAGAAGTGTTGTGTACCCGCGTATTCGACAAAATTTGACAAATTTTTAACGAGTCAAAGGGTATGTACACAGTCTTCTCCTAGATCTGGTTCTTGCGTAGGGTCTTGTAAAGGTTCATGGACGCCTCCTACATTCAAATCATAAGCCGATTCACCTGACTCATCGGTTCGGTTGTAAGCGACGTGTCGTGTACACGGGTATTGGGGAAAACTTGAAAAATTTGTAACGAGTTAAAGGGTATGTCTAGGGTGTTCTCCTAGATTAGGTTCTTACGTAGGGTCTTGTAAAGGTCCACAAACGCCTCTCAGACCCAAGTCTTGAGCCGATTCAAAGGTCTGACGCATAGGTCGGTTGTAAGGGACTGTTCATGTACCCAGGTATAAGGCAAAACTATAATAATTTTGGAACGAGCCAAAAGGTAGGTATAGCGAGTTCTCCTAAATCTGGTTCCTGCATATGGATTTGCAGGTGTAATTGGATGTCTCCTTAAGCATGTCACAAGCTAATTCGCGGTCTGACCCATAGGTCGGTTGTAAAGGACGTGTCGTGTACCCGAGTACTGGTCAAAACTAGAAAAATTTGAAACGATTCAAAGTGTATGTTTAGGGCCTTCTCGTAGATCCGATTTTTGTGTAGAGTCTTGGAAGGGTCCATGGATACCTCCTAGACCAAATTCATTAGCCGATTCACAGTCTGACTCATAGGTCGGTTGTAAGAGAAGTGCTGTGTACCCGAGTATTTGACAAAACATGAAAAAATTGTAACGAGTCAAAGGGTATATATACAGACTTGTCCTACATCTGGTTCTTGCGTAGGGTCTTGTAAGGGTTCATGGACGCCTCCTAGATTTAAATCATAAGCCGATTCACAGTTCTGACTCATAGGTCGGTTATAAGAGACGTGTCGTGTACCCGTGTATTGGGAAAAACTTGAAAAATTTCGAAGGAATCAAAGGGTATGTCTTGGGCGTTCTCCTATATTCGGTTCTTAAGTAGGGTCTTGGAAGGGTCCACAGACGCCTCACAGACCCAAGTCATGAGCCGATTCACAGGTTTGACGCATAGGTCTGTTGTAAGGGACGTGTCGTACCCGGGTATTGTGCAAAAATAGAAAAAATTGTAATGAGTCAATTGATATGTCTAGGGCCTTCTCCAAGATCTCGTTCTTGTGTAAGGTCTGGGAAGGGTCCATGGACATCTCCTAGATTCAAATCATGAGCCGATTAACAGGTCTAACTCATAGGTCGGTTGTAAGCGACATATCGTGTACCCGAGTATTGAGCAAAACTAGAAAAATTTGAAACGAGTTAAAGTGTATGTCTTGGGTCTTTTCCTAGATCAGATTATTATGTAGAGTCTTGGAAGGGTCAATGGACGCCTCATAGACCAAAGTCATGAGCCGATTCACAATCTGACTCATAGGTCTGTTGTAAGAGAAGTGCCGTGTACCCGGGTATTTGACAAAACTTGAAAATTTTGTAACGAGTTAAAGGGTATATATACAGACTTCTCCTAAATCTGGTTCTTGCGTAGGGTCTTGTAAGGGTTCATTGACGGCTCCTAGATTCAAATCATAAGCCGATTCACAGTTCCGACTCATAGGTCGGTTATAAGCGACGTGTCGTGTACCCGGTATTGGGCAAAACTTGAAAATTTTGGAAGGAATCAAAGAGTATGTCTAGGGCAGTCTCAAAGATTCGGCTCTTACGTAGGGTCTTGGAAGGGTCCACGGACGCCTCTCAGACCCAAGTCATGAACTGATTCACAGATCTGACGCGTAGGTCGGTTGTAAGGGACTTGTCGTGTACTCGGGTATTGGGTAAAACAATAAAAATTTTGAAACGAGCCAAAAGGTTGGTATAGAAAATTCTCCTAAATCTGGTTCATGCATATGGCTTTGGAAGTGTTATGGGATGTCTCCTTAAGCATGTCACAAGCTAATTCGCCGGTCTGACACATAGGTCGGTTGTAAAGGACGTGTCGTGTACCCGGGTGTTGTGCAAAAATAGAAAAAGTTGGAACGAGTCAATTGATATTCCTAGGGCCTTCTCTTAGATCCGGTTCTTGCATAGAGTCTTGGAAGGGTACATGAACGCCTCCTAGACCCAAGTCATGAAACGATTTAAAGGTCTAACTCATAGATCGGTTTTAAACGAAGTGCGTATGGGGCAAAACTTGAAAAATTTGGAAGGAATCAAAGGGTTTGTCTAGGGTGTTCTCCTAGATCCGGCTCTTACGTAGGATTTTGGAAAGGTCCACAGACGCCTTTGAGACCCAAGTCATGAGCCGGTTAACAGGTCTAACGCGTAGGTCGGTTGTATGGGACTTGTCGTTTACCCCGGTATTGGTCAAAACTAGAAAATTTTGAAATGAGTCAAAGTGTATGTCTAGGGCCTTCTCCTAGATCCGATTCTTGTGTAAAGTCTTGGAGGGGTCCATATACGCCTCCTAGACCAAAGTCATGAGCCGATTCACAGTCTCACTCATAGGTCAGTTGTAAGAGAAGTGTTGTGTACCCGGGTATTTGACAAAACTTAACAAATTTGTAACGAGTTAAAGGGTATGTACGCAGACTTCTCCTAGATCTGATTCTTGCATAGGTTGTTGCAAGGGTTCATGAACGCCTCCTAGATTCAAATCATAAGCCGATTCACAGTTCTGACTCATAGGTCGGTTATAACCGACATGTCGTGTACCCGGGTATTGGGCAAAACTTGAAAATTTTGGAAGGAATCAAAGGGTATGTCTAGGGTATTCTCCTATATCCGATTCTTGTGTAGAGTCTTGGAAGGGTCCACAAACGCCTATCAGACCCAAGTCATGAGCCGATTCACAGGTCTGATGCATAGGTCGGTTGTGAGGGACTTGTCGTGTACCCGGGTATTGGGCAAAACTATAATAATTTTGGAACGAGCCAAAAGGTAGGTATAGGGAATTCTCCTATATCTGGTTCCTGCATATGGATTTGGAAGTGTAATTGGATGTCTCCTTAAGCATCTCACAAGTTAATTCGCCGGTCTGACCCATAGGTCGGTTGTAAAGGACGTGTCGTGTACCCGGGTACTGGTCAAAACTACAAAAAAATTGAAACAATTCAAAGTGTCTGTTTAGGGCCTTCTCCTAGATCCGATTTTGTGTAGAGTCTTGGAAGGGTCCATGGACGCCTCGTAGACCAAAGTCATGAGCCGATTCACAGTCTCACTCATAGGTCGGTTGTAAGAGAAGTGTTGTGTACCCGGGTATTTGATAAAACTTGAAAAAATTGTAACGAGTCAAAGGGTATATGTAAAGACTTCTCCTACATCTGGTTCTTGCGTAGGTCTTGTAAGGGTTCATGGACGCCTCCTAGATTTAAATCATGAGCTGATTCACAGTTCTGACTCATAAGTCGGTTATAAGCGACTTGTCGTGTACCCGGGTGTTGGGCAACACTTGAAAATTTTGGAAGGAATCAATAGGTATGTCTAGGGCGTTCTCCTATATCCGATTCTTGTGTAGAGTCTTAGAAGGGTCCACAAACGCCTCTCAGACCTAAGTCATGAGCCGATTCACAGGTCTGACGCATAGGTCGGTTATGAGGGACTTGTCGTGTACCCGGGTATTGGGCAAAACTATAATAATTTTGGAACGAGCCAAAAGGTAGGTATATGGAATTCTCCTAAATTTGGTTCCTGCATATGGATTTGGAAGTCTAATTGGATGTCTCCTTAAGCATGTCACAAGTTAATTCGCCGGTCTGACCCATAGGTCGGTTGTAAAGGACGTGTACCCGGGTACTGGTCAAAACTATAAAAAATTGAAACAATTCAAAGTGTCTGTTTAGGGCCTTCTCCTAGATCCGATTTTTGTGTAGAGTTTTGGAATGGTCCATAGTCGTCCTTTACAACCGACCTATGGGTCAGACCGGCGAATAAGCTTGTGACATGCTTAAGGAGACATCCAATTACACTTCCAAATACATATGCAGGAACCAGATTTAGGAGAATTCGCTATACCGACCTTTTGGCTCATTCCAAAATTATTATAGTTTTGCCTTATACCCGGGTACATTAACAGTCCCTTACAACCGACCTATGCGTCAGGCCTTTGAATCGGCTCAATTCTTGGGTCTGAGAGGCGTTTGTGGACCTTTACAACACCCTACGTAAAAACCTAATCTAGGAGAACGCCCTAGACATACCCTTTGATTCCTTCCAAAATTTTCAAGTTTTGCCCAATACCCGTGTACACGACACGTCGCTTATAACCGACCTATGAGTCAGAACTGTGAATCGGCTTATGATTTGAATCTAGGAGGCGTCCATGAACCTTTACAAGACCCTACGCAAGAACCAGATCTAGGAGAAGACTGTGTACATACCCTTTGACTTGTTACAAATTTGTCAAATTTTGTCGAATACCCGGGTACACAACACTTCTCTTACAACCGACCTATGAGTCAGACTGTGAATCGGCTCATGACTTTGGTCTAGGAAGCGTCTATGGACGCTTCCAAGACTCTACATAATAATCGGATCTAGGAAAAGACCCAAGACATACACTTTGAATCGTTTCAAATTTTTGTGGTTTTGCTCAATACCCGGGTAAACGATACGTCGCTTACAACCGACCTATGAATTAGACCTGTTATTCGGCTCATGATTTAAATCTAGGAGGCGTCCATGAACCCTTACAAGACCCTACGCAAGAACTAGATGTAGGAGAAGTCTGTACATATACCCTTTGACTCGTTACAATGTTTTCAAGTTTTGTCAAATACCCGGGTAGACAACACTTCTCTTACAACCGACCTATGAGTCAGACTTTGAATCGGCTCATGACTTTGGTCTAGGAGGCGTCCATGGACCCTTCCAAGACTCTACACAAAAATCGGATCTAGGAGAAGGCCCTAAACAGACACTTTGAATTGTTTCAAATTTTTATCGTTTTGCCCAATACCGGGTACATGACAAGTTCCTTACAACCGACGTATGCGTCAGACCTGTGAATCGGCTCATGACTTGGGTCTGAGAGGCGTTTGTGGACCCTTCTAAGACTCTACACAAGAATCAGATATAGGAGAACGCCCTAGACATACCCATTGATTCCTTCCAAAATTTTCAAGTTTTGCCCAATACCCGGGTACACGACACGTCGCTTATAACCGACCTATGAGTCAGAACTGTGAATCGGCTCATGATTTAAATCTAGGGGGCGTCCATGAACCCTTACAAGACCCTACGCAAGAACCAGATGTAGGAGAAGTCTTTACATATACCCTTTGACTCGTTACAATTTTTTCAAGTTTTATCAAATACCCGAGTACGCAACATTTCTCTTACAACCGACCTATGAGTGAGACTGTGAATCGGCTCATGACTTCGGTCTAGGAGGCGTCCATGGACCCTTCCCAGACTCTACACAAAAATCAGATCTAAGAGAAGGCCCTAAACAGACACTTTGAATTGTCTCAATTTTTATAGTTTTGACCAGTACCAGGGTACACGACATGTCCTTTACAACCGACCTATGGGCCAGACCGGCGAATTAACTTGTGACATGCTTAAGGAGACATCCAATTACACTTCCAAAGCCATATGCAGGAACCAGATTTAGGAGAATTCCCTATACCTACCTTTTGGCTCGTTCCAAAATTATTATAGTTTTCCCCAATACCCGGGTACACGACAAGTCCCTCACAACCGACCTATGCGTTAGACCTGTGAATCGGCTCATGACTTGGGTCTGATAGGCGTTTGTGGACCCTTCCAAGACTCTACACAAGAATCGGATATAGGAGAACGCCCTAGACATACCCTATGATTCCTTCCAAAATTTTCAAGTTTTGCCCAATACCCGGTACACGACACGTCGCTTATAACCGACCTATGAGTCAGAACTGTGAATCAGCTTATGATTTGAATCTAGGAGGCGTTCATGAACCCTTTCAAAACCCTATGCAAGAACCAGATCTAGGAGAAGTCTGAGTACATACCCTTTAACTCGTTACAAATTTGTCAAGTTTTGTCAAATACCCGGGTACACAACACTTCTCTTACAACCGACCTATGAGTGAGACTATGAATCGGCTCTTGACTTTGGTCTAGGAGGCGTATATGGACCCTTCCAAGACTCTACACAAGAATCGGATCTAGGAGAAGGCCCTAGACATACACTTTGACTCATTTCAGTTTTTTCTAGTTTTGACCAATACCAAGGTAAACGACAAGTCCCATACAACCGACCTATGCGTTAGACCTGTTAACCGGCTCATGACTTGGGTCTCAAAGGCATCTGTGGACCTTTCCAAAACCCTATGTAAGAGCCGGATATAGGAGAACACCCTAGACAAACCCTTTGATTCCTTCCAAAATTTTCAAGTTTTGCCCAATACGCACTTCGTTTAAAACCGATCTATGAGTTAGACCTTTAAATCGTCTCATGACTTGGGTCTAGGAGGCGTTCTTGTACCCTTCCAAGACTCTAGCAAGAACCGGATCTAAGAGAAGGCCCTAGGAATATCAATTGACTCGTTCCAACTTTTTCTATTTTTGCACAATACCCGGTACACGACACGTCCTTTACAACCGACCTATGGGTCAGACCGGTGATTTAGCTTGTGACATGGTTAAGGAGACATCCCATAACACTTCCAAAGCCATAAGCATGAACCAGATTTAGGAGAATTCCCTATACCTACCTTTTGGCTCGTTTGAAAATTTTTATTGTTTTACCCAATACCTGAGTACACGACAAGTCCCTTACAACCGACCTACGCGTCAGATCTGTGAATCGGCTCATGACTTGGGTCTGAGAGGCGTCTGTGGACCCTTCCAAGACCCTACGTAAGAGCCGAATCTTGGAGACTGCCCTAGACATACCCTTTGATTCCTTCCAAAATTTTCAAGTTTTGCCCAATATCGGGTACACGACACGTCGCTTATAACCGACCTATGAGTCGGAACTGTGAATCGGCTTATGATTTGAATCTAGGAGCCGTCCATGAACCCATACAAGACCCTACGCAAGAACCAGATTTAGGAGAAGTCTGTATATATACCCTTTAACTCGTTACGAATTTGTCAAGTTTTGTCAAATACCCGGGTACACAACACTTCTCTTACAACCGACCTATGAGTGAGACTGTGAATCGCTCATAACTTTGGTCTAGGAGGCGTATATGGACCCTTCCAAGACTCTACACAAGAATCGGATCTAGGAGAAGGCCCTAGACATACACTTTGATTCATTTCAAATTTTTCTAGTTTTGACCAATACCCGGGTAAACGACAAGTCCCATACTACTGACCTATGCGTTAGACCTGTTAACCGGTTCATGACTTGGGTCTCAAAGGCGTCTGTGGACCTTTCCAAAACCCTACGTAAGAGCCGGATCTAGGAGAACACCCTAGACAAACCCTTTGATTCCTTCCAAATTTTTCAAGTTTTGCCCAATACGCACTTCGTTTAAAACCGATCTATGAGTTAGACCTTTAAATCGTCTCATGACTTGGGCCTAGGAGGCGTTCATATACTCTTCCAAGACTCTAGGCAAGAACCGAATCTAAGAGAAGGCCCTAGGAATATCAATTGACTCGTTCCAACTTTTTCTATTTTTGCACAATACCCGGGTACACGACACGTCCTTTACAACCGACCTATGGGTCAGACCGGCGAATTAGCTTGTGACATGGTTAAAGAGACATCCATAACACTTCCAAAGCCATATGCATGAATCAGATTTAGGAGAATTCCCTATACCTACCTTTTGGCTCGTTTCAAATTTTTTATTGTTTTACCTAATACCCGAGTACACGACAAGTCCCTTACAACCAACCTAGGCGTCAGATCTATGAATCAGCTCATGACTTGGGTCTGAGAGGCGTCTGTGGACCCTTCCATGACCCTACGTAAGAGCCGAATCTTGGAGACCGCCCTAGACATACCCTTTGATTCCTTCCAAAATTTTCAAATTTTTCCCCAATATCGGGTACACGACACGTCGCTTATAACCGACCTATGAGTCGGAACTGTTAATCGGCTTATGATTTGAATCTAGGAGCCGTCCATGAACCCTTACAAGACCCTACGCAAGAACCAAAGTTAGGAGAAGTCTGTATATATACCCTTTAACTCGTTACAAAATTTTCAAGTTTTGTCAAATACCCGGGTACACAGCACTTCTCTTACAACAGACCTATGAGTCAGATTGTGAATCGGCTTATGAATTTGGTCTATGAGGCGTCCATGGACCCTTCCAAGACTCTACATAATAATCGGATCAAGGAAAAGGCCCTAGACATACACTTACTCGTTGCAAATTTTTCTAGTTTTGCCCAATACCCGGGTTCACGATACGTTGCTTACAACAGACCTATGAGTTTGACCTGTTAATCAGCTCATGATTTGAATATAGGAGACGTCCATGGACACCCTTTAGATTCAAATCATAAGCTGATTCACAGGTCGGCTATACGGTTCTTCTAGATACGGTTCTTAACTAGGGTCTTGGAAGGGTCCACAGACGACTCTCAGACCCAAGTAATGAGCCGATTCACTAGTCTGACGCATAGGTCGGTTGTAAGGGACTTGTCATTGGGCAAAATTATAAAATTTTTGAACGAGCCAAAAGGTAGGTATAGGGAATTCTCGTAAATCTAGTTCCTGCATATGGCTTTGGAAGTGTCATGGGATGTCTCCTTAACCATGTCAAAAGCTAATTCGCCGGTATGAACCATAGAACGGTTGTAAAGGACGTGTCGTGTACCCGGTATTGCGCAAAAATAGAAAAAATTGGAACGAGTCAATTGATATGTCTAGGGCCTTCTCCTAGATCCGGGTCTTGTGTAAAGTCTTGGAAGGGTACATTAACGCCTACTAGACCCAAGTCATGAGCTGATTCAAAGGTATTACTCATATGTCGGTTTTAAACGAAGTGTGTGTACCCGGGTATTAGGAAAAACTATAAAAATATGTAACGAGTTAAAGGGTATGTATAGGACCTTCTCCAAAATCTGGTTCTTGTGTAAGGTCTTGGAAGGGTCCATGGACGTCTCCTAGATTCAAATCATGAGCCGATTAACAGGTCAAACTCATAGGTCGGTTGTAGCGACGTATCGTGAACCCGGGTATTGGGCAAAATTAGAAAAGTTTGAAACGAGTAAGTGTATGTCTAGGGCCTTTTCCTTGATCCGATTATTATGTAGAGTGTTGGAAGGGTCCATGGACGCCTCATAGACCAAAGTCATGAGCCGATTCACAATATAACTCATTGGTCTGTTGTAAGAGAAGTGCTGTGTACCCGGGTATTTGACAAAACTTGAAAATTTTGTAACGAGTTAAAGGGTATATATACAGACTTCTTCTAAATCTGGTTCTTGCGTAGGGTCTTGTAAGGGTTCATGGACGGCTCCTACATTAAATCATAAGCCGATTCACAGTTCTGACTCATAGGTTGGTTATAAGCGACGTGTCGTGTACCCGATATTGGGAAAAACTTGAAAATTTTGGAAGGAATCAAAGGGTATGTCTAGGGCAGTCTCCAAGATTCGGCTCTTATGTAGGGTCTTGGAAGGGTCCACAGACACCTCTCAGACCCAAGTCATGAGCCGATTCACAGATCTGACGCGTAGGTCGGTTGTAAGGGACTTGTCGTGTACTCGGGTATTGGGTAAAACAATAAAAAATTTGAAACGAGCCAAAAGGTAGGTATAGGGAACTCTCCTAAATTTGGTTCATGCATATGGCTTTGGAAGTGTTATGGGATGTCTCCTTAACCATGTCACAAGCTAATTCGCCGGTCTGACAGATAGGTCGGTTGTAAAGGACGTGTCGTGTACCCGGGTATTGTGCAAAAATAGAAAAAGTTGGAACGAGTCAATTGATATTCCTAGGGCCTTCTCTTAGATCCGGTTCTTGCGTAGAGTCTTGGAAGGGTACATGAACGCCTCCTAGACCCAAGTCATGAGACGATTTAAAGGCTAACTCATAGATCGGTTTTAAACGAAGTGCGTACTGGGCAAAACTTGAAAAATTTGGAAGGAATCAAAGGGTTTGTCTAGGGTGTTCTCCTAGATCTGTAACAGTTGTCAAAAACGGGTTTTCCAAACCCGTTCCGTTTGTAATCGAATATCAAGTTATAAATGTTTCGTTGCGTATTTATGTCAATTTTAATTTTTAATGATGCATAATTAATAAACAAACTAGAATATAAAAGTTATAATTGATAAAAAGTAAAAATAAAATAAATAAACTGTAAAATAGGCTGCCGGGACTCGAACCCAGGTCAGCCGGAAAGACTCAAAGACTTAACACACGCTCTCATAACCACTCCGCCACTTGGTGTTTTCTGTTAGTTCTAGGAATCAATTAAATCTTATGTTCAACCATAAATCAACTGGTTTACGCTAACTGAAACCGTTATCGGCTTCCAAACGTCCTGGACGTTTGAGTGATCACGGAATTCAGATTATAACCGATAAACCGACACCTTCAATCAATTTGATCTTGAATGGACTTGAATTCATAAGTTGATCGGTTTTAATAACCAAAAAATCTACACTTCCTGATTTACTCCAACCTTAGTCCCCTCTCGCGACTCAAACTCATCTGCAGACCTTCAATTTCATTTTCGCACTACTTTCAGTTCGTCGGAGCAGCTTTTTGAACTCGCCGGACTTTCGCCGGAAAACCGTGTCTTCCATCAAATCAGTAAGTCTCTCAATTCTTTCATCGTCTATCAGTTGTTAAGCTGTTGCTAACTCAAACCCTTCAACCAGAGTCAGTTTCAGACGTCGATATCGGATAATTCACTCTCGCCGGAAAACTTCTGAAAGTTCCCAATTCTCGCTGTGAAAAGGTATAGCCTTCTAAACCTTCTGGTAATTCTTGTTCAGTGCTTCAATTTCGCATTTAGCTAATAAAAATTGTTAATCTGTCCGCTCAGACGAAATCCGTAAAAACAGAGCCGACGACTTCGCCGGAATTCTGAGATAAATCGTTTCTCCGGTATGTTACTTCCAAAATCGTCTCTGCCATTTCATTTTAGTCATTTGAATGTTTGTCAATCGAATTAAACAAGAAACAATAGAGTAATCGTAGTCTGGATTCTGTAACGAAGAAGACGAAGTTAGGTTGTTTATAAGTTTAATATAATTATGATATTATCTCGGGTTAGACACACAGTCCAGCGGTGGACTGTGTGCACACATATATCACACACCGCGAGTTCGATCCTTGACACACACGTATGCTCTGTAATAAAGATGTTTTATTTTTCTAACTGAACCGGATTAATTCACGGTAGTTGTTAAGTATAATAAAAATCGGTATATTAACCAGGTTAGATACACAGTCCAGCGGTGGACTGTGTGCAACACTAACCCACAGGTCCCGGGTTCGAGACCTGTTGCACACTCCGGTTCGACGATTAAAAACCCTTTTTGAAAATAAAAGAATTTTGAATAAACTAAAATAGTATATAAATATAATTAAAAACAGAATTATTTCGGGTTAGACACGTAGCTCAGTTGGTAGAGCTGCATGCACGCGTACGGGAGGTCTCGGGTTCGAGTCTTGCTCGGCGTATACATGCACACAATAGAACCGGTCAAACAGTCAACAGTCACAGTCAAACAGTCAATGGTCAATGGTCAACGCAAAAGTCAACATTTTTTTATATTTTTATTTATTTAATTTAATTTAAAAATCAATTAAAAATACTTAAAAATAATGTTTTTAAAGATAGGAAATAGCCTTAAACTCACAAAAATATATCTAAAAATCCTATTAAAATTATTAATATAATCCACTCATTTACTATACCTTCCGTTATTATTTAGGTTAGTTAATCCTCGTTGATCAATCCTTCAAACTCGTGCGCATTTCATCATCTTCAACCGAACGCACCCAATGTGAGTGAATCTCTACAAATTCCCCGTTTTAATCATGTTTTTGGGGTGTATCATGTGTCTTACCATTTATTATATTTAAATCATTGTGCATACATCATATCATGAACAAATGTGTATTCAGCTTGTATCAACTGTTTGTGTGGTTATTGTTTAGATTTAATTTATTATTTTCAGTACATGCAATATCATAGGCCGCCGCTCCCCATTACATTATGAGCGTTGAGCAGTTCCCCATTACATTATGAGCGTGAACCGGGCGTTGCCAACATACGATCGGCTCCGTTTGATTGAGCCTTGATCGCACAGACATTCATCATAGGCCGTCAGTTCCCCATTACATTATGAGTGTGAACGTGACGTTGCCAACATATACAGTTTCATTCATGTTATATATTCATGCAAGTTCATATGTTATTGTATGTTATTGTTTGTGGTTGTTATTACTATTGTTTGATTATTTACATTTGCTCACATATGACTATTGCACAATTTTTCCATGATAAAAATAATAAGAAATCAATAATAAATGTTTATCTAACAAGGTTCACTCGCCAACTTATGTTGACCCAAAAACCCCCATTTTTTACACATGATACAGGTGATCCAGCTGCAACAAGAAACACATAGGATTGGCTTAGAAGAATAAACTGGTTTAGAGCTTGGATTGTTTAGTTGATTATTTTTCTTTGTATTTGTATGAACATGTTTGGATTATTGAGAATGTAATTTTGACTTAAATAAATATGAAACATATTAGTAAATATCATGAGCTTTGGTGATAACCCAATTATGCCCCGACTCTTATTCCGCTGCGGGTCGGGTGTGTGACAAGATCCGGCTCTTACCTAGGGTTTTGGAAAGGTCCACAGACGCCTTTGAGACCCAAGTCATGAGCCGGTTAACAGGTCTAATGCATAGGTCGGTTGTATGGGACTTGTCGTTTACCCGGGTATTGGTCAAAACTAGAAAAAATTGAAATGAGTCAAAGTGTATGACTAGGGCCTTCTCCTAGATCCGATTCTTGTGTAGGGTCTTGGAAGAGTCCATATACACCTCCTAGACCAAAGTCATGAGCCGATTCACAGTCTCACTCATAGGTCGGTTGTAAGAGAAGTGTTGTGTACCCGGGTATTTGACAAAACTTGACTAATTTGTAACAAGTTAAAGGGTATGTACACAGACTTCTCCTAGATCTGGTTCTTGCATCGCGTGTTGTAAGGGTTCATGAACGCCTGCTAGATTCAAATTATAAGCCGATTCACAGTTCTGACTCATAGGTCGGTTATAAGCGACGTGTCGTGTACTCGGGTATTGGGCAAAACTTGAAAATTTTGGAAGGAATCAAAGGGTATGTCTAGGGCGTTCTCCTATATCCGATTCTTGTGTAGAGTCTTGGAAGGGTCCACAAACGCCTCTCAGATCCAAGTCATGAGCCGATTCACTGGTCTGACGCATAGGTCGGTTGTGAGGGATTTGTCGTGTACCCGGGTATTGGGCAAAACTATAATAATGTTGGAACGAGCCAAAAGGTAGGTATAGGGAATTCTCCTAAATCTGGTTCCTGCATATGGATTTGGAAGTGTAATTGGATGTCTCCTTAAACATGTCACAAGTTAATTCGCCGGTCTAACCCATAGGTCGGTTGTAAAGGACGTGTCGTGTACCCGGGTACTGGTCAAAACTATAAAAAATTGAAACAATTCAAAGTGTCTGTTTAGGGCCTTCTCCTAGATCCGATTTTTGTGTAGAGTCTTGGAAGGGTCCATGGACGCCTCCTAGACCAAAGTCATGAGCCGATTCACAGTCTCACTCATAGGTCGGTTGTAAGAGAAGTGTTGTGTACCCGGGTATTTGATAAAACTTGAAAAAATTGTAACGAGTCAAAGGGTATATGTACAGACTTCTCCTACATCTGGTTCTTGCGTAGGGTCTTGTAAGGGTTCATGGACGCCTCCTAGATTTAAATCACGAGCCGATTAAAAGGTCTAACTCATAGGTCGGTTGTAAGCGACGTATCGTGTACCCGGGTATTGAGCAAAACTAGAAAAATTTGAAACGAGTCAAAGTGTATGTCTTGGGTCATTTCCTAGATCCGATTATTATGTAGAGTATTGGAAGAGTCCATAGACGTCTCCTAGACCAAAGTCATGAGCCGATTCACAGTCTGACTCGTAGGTCGGTTGTAAGAGAAGTGTTGTGTACCCGGGTATTCGACAAAATTTGACAAATTTGTAACGAGTCAAAGGGTATGTACACAATCTTCTCCTAGATCTGGTTCTTGCGTAGGGTCTTGTAAAGGTTCATGGACGCCTCCTAGATTCAAATCATAAGCCTATTCACAGTTCTGACTCATAGGTCGGTTGTAAGCGACGTGTCGTGTGCACGGGCATTGGGCAAAACTTGAAAATTTTGGAAGGAATCAAAGGGTATATCTAGGGCGTTCTCCTAGATTAGGTTGTTACATAGGGTCTTGTAAAGGTCCACAAACGCCTCTCAGACCCAAGTCTTGAGCCGATTCAAAGGTCTGACGCATAGGTCGGTTGTAAGGGACTGTTCATGTACCCGGGTATAAGGCAAAACTATAATAATTTTGGAATGAGCCAAAAGGTAGGTATAGCGAATTCTCCTAAATCTGGTTCCTGCATATGGATTTGGAAGTGTATTTGGATGTCTCCTTAAGCATGTCACAAGCTAATTCGCGGTCTGACCCATAAGTCGGTTGTAAAGGACGTGTCGTGTACCCGGGTACTGGTCAAAACTAGAAAAATTTGAAACGATTCAAAGTGTATGTTTAGGGCCTTCTCGTAGATCCGATTTTTGTGTAGAGTCTTGGGAGGGTCCATGGACACCTCCTAGACCAAAGTCATTAGCCGATTCATAGTTTGACTCATAGGTCGGTTGTAGGAGAAGTGCTGTGTACCCGGGTATTTGACAAAACATGAAAGAATTGTAATGAGTCAAAGGGTATATATACAGACTTTTCCTACATCTGGTTCTTGGGTAGGGTCTTGTAAGGGTTCATGGACGCCTCCTAGATTTAAATTATAAGCCGATTCACAGTTCTGACTCATAGGTCGGTTATAAGACGTGTCGTGTACCCGTGTATTGGGAAAAACATGAAAAATTTTGAAGGAATCAAAGGGTATGTCTTGAGCGTTCTCCTTGATCCGGTTCTTACGTAGGGTCTTGGAAGGGTCCACAGATGCCTCTCAGACCCAAGTCATGAGCCGATTCACAGGTTTGACGCATAGGTCGGTTGTAAGGGACGTGTCGTGTACCCGGGTACTGTGCAAAAATAAAAAAATTGGAATGAGTCAATTGATATGTCTAGGGCCTTCTCCAAGATCTCGTTCTTGTGTATGGTCTTGGAAGGGTCCATGGACGTCACCTAGATTCAAATCATGAGCCGATTAACAGGTCTAACTCATAGGTCGGTTGTAAGCGACGTATCGTGTACCCGAGTATTGAGCAAAACTAGAAATATTTGAAACGAGTTAAAGTGTATGTCTTGGGTCTTTTCCGAGATCAGATTACTATGTAGAGTCTTGGAAGGGTCCATGGACGCCTCATAGACCAAAGTCATGAGCCGATTTACAATATGACTCATAGGTCTGTTGTAAGAGAAGTGTCGTGTACCCAGGTATTTGATAAAACTTAAAAATTTTGTAACGAGTTAAAGGGTATATATACAGACTTCTCCTAAATCTGGTTCTTGCGTAAGGTCTTGTAAGGGTTCATAGACGGCTCCTAGATTCAAATCATAAGCCGATTCACAGTTCCGACTCATAGGTCGGTTATAAGCGACGTGTCATGTACCTGGTATTGGGCAAAACTTGAAGATTTTGGAAGGAATCTAAGGGTATGTCTAGGGCAGTCTCCAAGATTCGGCTCTTACATAGGGTCTTGGAAGGGTCCACAGACGCCTCTCAGCCCCAAGTCAGGAGCCGATTCACAGATCTGACGCATAGGTCGGTTGTAAGGGACTTGTCGTGTACTCGGGTATTGGGTAAACAATAAAAAAATTGAAACGAGCCAAAAGGTAGGTATATGGAATTATCCTAAATCTGGTTCATGCATATGGCTTTGGAAGTGTTATGGGATGTCTCCTTAACCATGTCACAAGCTAATTCGCCGGTCTGACCCATAGGTCGGTTGTAAAGGACGTGTCGTGTACCCGGGTATTGTGCAAAAATAGAAAAGGTTGGAACGAGTCAATTGATATTCCTAGGGCCTTCTTTTAGATCCGGTTCTTGCGTAGAGTCTTAGAAGGGTACATGAACGCCTCCTAGACCCAAGTCATGAGACGATTTAAAGGTCTAACTCATAGATCGGTTTTAAACGAAGTGCGTATTGGGCAAAACTTGAAAAATTTGGAAGGAATCAAAGGGTTTGTCTAGGGTGTTCTCCTAGATCCGTCTCTTACCTAGGGTTTTGGAAAGGTCCAAGAACGCCTTTGAGACCCAAGTCATGAGCCGGTTAACAGGTCTAACGCATAGGTCGGTTGTATGGGACTTGTTGTTTACCCGGGTATTGGTCAAAACTAGACAAATTTGAAATGAGTCAAAGTGTATGTCTAGGGCCTTCTCCTGGATCCGATTCTTGTGTAGAGTCTTGGAAGGGTCCATATACGCCTCCTAGACCAAAGTCATGAGCCGATTCACAGTCTCACTCATAGGTCGGTTGTAAGAGAAGTGTTGTGTACCCGGGTATTTGACAAAACTTGACAAATTTGTAACGAGTTAAAGGGTATGTACACAGACTTCTCCTAGATCTGGTTCTTGCATAGGGTTTTGTAAGGGTTCATGAACGCCTCCTAGATTCAAATCATAAGCCGATTCACAGTTCTGACTCATAGGTCGGTTATAAGCGACATGTCGTGTACCCGGGTATTGGGCAAAACTTGAAAATTTTGGAAGGAATCAAAGGGTATGTCTAGGGCGTTCTCCTATATCCGATTCTTGTGTAGAGTCTTGGAAGGGTCCACAAACGCCTCTCAGACCCAAGTCATGAGCCGATTAACAGGTCTAACGCATAGGTCGGTTGTGAGGGACTTGTCGTGTACCCGGGTATTGGGGAAAACTATAATAATTTTGGAACGAGCCAAAAGGTAGGTATAGGGAATTCTCCTAAATCTGGTTCCTGCATATGGATTTGGAAGTGTAATTGGATGTCTCCTTAAGCATGTCACAATTTAATTCGCCGGTCTGACCCATAGGTCGGTTGTAAAGGACGTGTCGTGACCTCGGGTACTGGTCAAAACTATAAAAAATTGAAACAATTCAAAGTGTCTGTTTAGGGCCTTCTCCTAGATCCAATTTTTGTGTAGAGTCTTGGAAGGGTCCATGGACGCCTCCTAGACCAAAGTTATTAGCCGATTCAAAGTCTGACTCATAGGTCGGTTGTAAGAGAAGTGCTGTGTACCCGGGTATTTGACAAAACGTGAAAAAATTGAAATGAGTCAAAGGGTATATGTACAGACTTCTCCTACATCTGGTTCTTGCATAGGGTGACGCCTCCTAGATTTAAATCATGAGCCGATTAACAGGTCTAACTCATAGGTCGGTTGTAAGCGACGTATCGTGTACCCGGGTATTGAGCAAAACTAGAAAAATTTGAAACGAGTCAAAGTGTATGTCTTGGGTCTTTTCTTAGATCCGATTATTATGAAGAGTCTTGGAAGGGTCCATAGACGTCTCCTAGACCAAAGTCATGAGCCGATTCACAGTCTGACTCGTAGGTCGGTTGTAAGAGAAGTGTTGTGTACCCAGGTATTCGACAAAATTTGACAAATTTGTAACGAGTCAAAGGGTATGTACACAGTCTTCTCCTAGATCTGGTTCTTGCGTAGGGTCTTGTAAAGGTTCATGGACGCCTCCTAGATTTAAATCATGAGCCGATTAACAGGTCTAACTCATAGGTCGGTTGTTAGCGTCCATGAACCCTTACAAGACCCTACGCAAGAACCAAATGTAGAAAAAGTCTGTATATATACCCTTTGACTCGTTACAATTTTTTCATGTTTTGTCAAATACCCGGGTACACAGCAATTCTCTAACAACCGACCAATGAGTCAGACTCTGAATCGGCTAATGACTTTGGTCTAGGAGGTGTCCATGGACCCTTCCAAGACCCTACACAAAAATCGGATCTACGAGAAGGCCCTAAACATACACTTTGAATCGTTTCAAATTTTTCTAGTTTTGACCAGTAACCGGGTACACGACACATCCTTTACAACCGACCTATGGGTCAGACCGCGAATTAGCTTGTGACATGCTTAAGGAGACATCCAATTACACTTCCAAATCCATATGTAGGAACCAGATTTAGGAGAATTCGCTATACCTACCTTTTGGCTCGTTCCAAAATTATTATAGTTTTGCCCAATACCCGGGTACACGACAAGTCCCTTACAACCGACCTATGCGTCAGACCTTTGAATCGGCTAAAGACTTGGGTCTGAGAGGCGTTTGTGGACCTTTACAAGACCCTACATAAGAACCTAATCTAGGAGAACGCCCTAGAAATACCCTTTGATTCCTTCCAAAATTTTCAAGTTTTGCCCAATACCCGTGTACACGACACGTCGCTTACAACCGACCTATGAGTCAGAACTGTGAATCGGCTTATGATTTGAATCTAGGAGGCATCCATGAACTTTTACAAGGCCCTACGCAAGAACTAGATCTAGGAGAAGACTATGTACATACCCTTTGACTCGTTACAAATTTGTCAAATTTTGTCGAATACCCGAGTACAAAACACTTCTCTTACAACCGACCTATGAGTCAGACTGTGAATCGGCTCATGACTTTGGTCTAGGAGGCGTCTATGGACCCTTCCAAGACTCTACATAATAATCGGATCTAGGAAAAGACCCAAGACATACACTTTGACTCGTTTCAAATTTTTCTAGTTTTGCTCAATACCGGGGTACACGATACGTCGCTTACAACCGACCTATGAGTTAGACCTGTCAATCGGCTCATGATTTAAATCTAGGAGGCGTCCAAGAACCCTTACAAGACCCTACGCAAGAACCAGATGTAGGAGAAGTCTGTACATATACCCTTTGACTCGTTACAATTTTTTCAAGTTTTGTCAAATACCCGGGTACACAGCACTTCTTTTACAACCGACCTATGAGTGAGACTGTGAATCGGCTCATGAGTTTGGTCTAGGAGGCGTATATGGACCCTTCCAAGACTCTACACAAGAATCGGATCTAGGAGAAGGCCCTAGACATACACTTTGACTCATTTCAAATTTTTCTAGTTTTGACCAATACCCGGGTAAACGACAAGTCACACACAACCGACCTATGCGTTAGACCTGTTAACCGGCTCATGACTTGGGTCTCAAAGGCATCTGTGGACCTTTCCAAAACCCTACGTAAGAGCCGGATCTAGGAGAACACCCTAGACAAACCCTTTGATTCCTTCCAAAATTTTCAAGTTTTGCCCAATACGCACTTTGTTTAAAACAGATCAATGAGTTAGACCTTTAAATCGTCTCATGACTTGGGTCTAGGAGGCGTTCGTGTACCCTTCCAAGACTCTACGCAAGAACCGGATCTAAGAGAAGGCCCTAGGAATATCCATTGACTCGTTCCAACTTTTTCTATTTTTGCACAATACCCGGGTATATGACACGTCCTTTACAATCGACCTATGGGTCAGACCGGTGAATTAGCTTGTGACATGGTTAAGGAGACATCCCATAACACTTCCAAAGCCATATGCATGAACCAAATTTAGGAGAATTCCCTATACCTACCTTTTGGCTCGTTTCAAATTTTTTATTGTTTTACCCAATACCCGAGTACACGACAAGTCCCTTACAACCGACCTACGCGTCAGATCTGTGAATCGGCTCATGACTTGGGTCTGAGAGGCGTCTGTGGACCCTTCCAAGACCCTACATAAGAGCCGAATCTTGGAGACCACCCTAGACATACCCTTTGATTCCTTCCAAAATTTTCAAGTTTTGCCCAATACCGGGTATACGACACGTCGCTTATAACCAACCTATGAGTCGGAACTGTGAATCGGCTTATGATTTAATGTAGGAGCCATCCATGAACCCTTACAAGACCCTACCCAAGAACCAGATTTAGGAGAAGTCTGTACATATACCCTTTAACTCGTTACAAAATTTTCAAGTTTTGTCAAATACCCGGGTACACAGCACTTCTCTTACAACAGACCTATGAGTCAGATTGTGAATCGGCTCATGACTTTGGTCTATGAGGCGTCCATGGACCCTTCCAACACTCTACATAATAATTGGATCAAGGAAAAGGCCCTAGACATACACTTACTCGTTTCAAACTTTTCTAATTTTGTCCAATACCCGGGTTCACGATACGTCGCTATAACCGACCTATGAGTTTGACATGTTAATCGGCTCATGATTTGAATAGAGGAGACGTCCATGGACCCTTCCAAGACCTTACACAAGAACCAGATCTTGGAGAAGGTCCTATACATACCCTTTAACTCGTTACATATTTTTATAGTTTTTACTAATACCCGGGTACACGCACTTCGTTTAAAACCGACATATGAGTAATACCTTTGAATCGGCTCGTGAACCGGATCTAGGAGAAGGGCCTAGACATATCAATTGACTCTTTCCAGATTTTTCTATTTTTGCACAATGCCCGGGTACACGACACGTCCTTTACAACCGTTCTATGGTTCATACCGGCGAATTAGCTTTTGACATGGTTAAGGAGACATCCCATGACACTTCCAAAGCCATATGCAGGAACTAGATTTAGAAGAATTCCATATACCTACCTTTTGGCTCGTTAAAAAATTTTATAATTTTGCCCAATACCCGGGTACACGACAAGTCCCTTACAACCGACCTATGCATCAGACTAGTGAATCAGCTCATTACTTGGGTCTGAGAGTCATCTGTGGACCCTTCCAAGACCCTAGTTAAGAACCGTATCTAGAAGAACGTCCTCGACATACCCTTTGATTACTTCCAAAATTTTCACGTTTTGCCTAATACCCGGGTATACGACACGTCGCTTATTGCCAACCTGTGAATTAGCTTATGATTTGAATCTAAAGGGTGTCCATGGAGGTCTCCTAGATTCAAATCATGAGCCGATTAACAGGTCAAACTCATAGGTCGGTTGTAAGCGACGTATCGTGAACCCGGGTAGAAAATTTTGAAACGAGTAAGTGTATGTCTAGGGCCTTTTCCTTGATCCGATTATTATGTAGAGTCTTGGAAGGGTCCATGGACGCCTCATAGACCAAACTCATGAGCCGATTCACAATCTGACTCATAGGTCTGTTGTAAGAGAAGTGCTGTGTACCCGGGTATTTGACAAAACTTGAAAATTTTGTAACGTGTTAAAGGGTATATATACAGACTTCTCCTAAATCTGGTTCTTGCGTAGGGTCTTGTAAGGGTTCATGGACGGCTCCTAGATTAAAATCATAAGCCGATTCACAATTCCGACTCATAGGCCGGTTATAAGCGACGTATCGTGTACCCGGTATTGGGCAAAACTTGAAGATTTTGGAAGGAATCTAAGGGTATGTCTAGGGCAGTCTCCAAGATTCGGCTCTTACGTAGGGTCTTGGAAGGGTCCACAGACGCCTCTCAGCCCCAAGTCAGGAGCCGATTCACAGATCAGACGCATAGGTCGGTTGTAAGGGACTTGTCGTGTACTCGGGTATTGGGTAAACAATAAAAAATTTGAAACGAGCCAAAAGGTAGGTATATGGAATTATCCTAAATCTGGTTCATGCATATGGCTTTGGAAGTGTTATGGGATGTCTCCTTAACCATGTCACAAGCTAAGTCGCCGGTCTGACCCATAGGTCGGTTGTAAAGGACGTGTCGTGTACCCGGGTATTGTGCAAAAATAGAAAAGGTTGGAATGAGTCAATTGATATTCCTAGGGCCTTCTTTTAGATCCGGTTCTTGCGTATAGTCTTAGAAGGGTACATGAACGCCTCCTAGACCCAAGTCATGAGACGATTTAAAGGTCTAACTCATAGATCGGTTTTAAACGAAGTGCGTATTGGGCAAAACTTGAAAAATTTGGAAGGAATCAAAGGGTTTGTCTAGGGTGTTCTCCTAGATCCGGCTCTTACCTAGGGTTTTGGAAAGGTCCAAGAATGCCTTTGAGACCCAAGTCATGAGCCGGTTAACAGGTCTAACGCATAGGTCGGTTGTATGGGACTTGTCGTTTACCCGGGTATTGGTCAAAACTAGAAAAATTTGAAATGAGTCAAAGTGTATGTCTAGGGCCTTCTCTTAGATCCGATTCTTGTGTAGAGTCTTGGAAGGGTCCATATACGCCTCCTAGACCAAAGTCATGAGCCGATTCACAGTCTCACTCATAGGTCGGTTGTAAGAGAAGTGTTGTGTACCCGGGTATTTGACAAAACTTGACAAATTTGTAACTAGTTAAAGGGTATGTACACAGACTTCTCCTAGATCTGGTTCTTGCTTAGGGTGTTGTAAGGGTTCATGAACGCCTGCTAGATTCAAATCATAAGCCGATTCACAGTTCTGACTCATAGGTCGGTTATAAGCGACGTGTCGTGTACCAGGGTATTGGGCAAAATTTGAAAATTTTGGAAGGAATCAAAGGGTATGTCTAGGGCGTTCTCCTATATCCGATTCTTGTGTATAGTCTTGGAAGGGTCCACAAACGCCTCTCAGACCCAAGTCATGTGCGGATTCACAGGTCTAACGCATAGGTCGGTTGTGAGGGACTTGTTGTGTACCCGGGTATTGGGCTAAACTATAATAATTTTGGAAAGAGCCAAAAGGTAGGTATAGGAAATTCGACGGTCTGACCCATAGGTCGGTTGTAAAGGACGTTCGTGTACCCGGGTACTGGTCAAAACTATAAAAAATTGAAACAATTCAAAGTGTCTGTTTGGGGCCTTCTCCTAGATCCAATTTTTGTGTAGAGTCTTGGAAGGGTCCATGGACGCCTCCTAGACCAAAGTCATGAGCCGATTCAAAGTCTGACTCATAGGTCGGTTGTAAGAGAAGTGCTGTGTACCCGGGTATTTGACAAAACCTGAAAAAATTGTAACGAGTCAAAGGGTATATGTACATACTTCTCCTACATCTGGTTCTTGCGTAGGGTCTTGTAAGGGTTCATGGACGCCACCTAGATTTAAATCATGAGCCGATTAACAGGTCTAACTCATAGGTCGGTTGTAAGCGACGTATCGTGTACCCGGGTATTGAGCAAAACTAGAGAAATTTTAACGAGTCAAAGTGTATATCTTGGGTGTTTTTCCTAGATCCGATTATTATGTAGAGTCTTGGAAGGGTCCATAGACGCCTCCTAGAGCAAAGTCATGAGCCGATTCACAGTCTGACTCATAGATCGGTTGTAAGAAAAGTGTTGTGTACCCAGGTATTCGAAAAAATTTAACAAATTTGTAACGAGTCAAAGGGTATGTACACAGTCTTCTCCTAGATCTGGTTCTTGCATAGGGTCTTGTAAAGGTTCATGGACGCCTCCTAGATTCAAATCATAAGCCGATTCACAGTTCTGACTCATAGGTCGGTTATAAGCGACGTGTCGTGTACACGGGTATTGGGAAAAACTTGAAAATTTTGGAAGGAATCAAAGGTTATGTCTAGGGCGTTCTCCTAGATTAGGTTCTTACGTAGGGTCTTTTAAAGGTCCACAAACGCCTCTCAGACCTAAGTCTTCAGCTGATTCAAAGGTCTGACGCATAGGTCGGTTGTAAGGGACTGTTCATGTACCTGGGTATAAGGCAAAACTATAATAATTTTGGAACGAGCCAAAAGGTAGGTATAGCGAATTCTCCTAAATCTGGTTCCTGCATATGGATTTGGAAGTGTAATTGGATATCTCCTTCAGCATGTCACAAGCTAATTCGCCGGTCTGACCCATAGGTCGGTTGTAAAGTACGTGTCGTGTACCCGGGTACTGGTCAAAACTAGAAAATTTTGAAACGATTCAAAGTGTATGTTTAGGGCCTTCTTGTAGATCCGATTTTTGTGTAGAGTCTTGGAAGGGTCCATGGACACCTCCTAGACCAAAGTCATTAGCCGATTCACAGTCTGACTCATAGGTCGGTTGTAAGAGAAGTGCTGTGTACCCGGGTATTTGACAAAACATGAAAAAATTGTAACGAGTCAAAGGTATATATACAGACTTTTCATACATCTAGTTCTTGCGTAGGGTCTTGTAAGGGTCGATGGACGCCTCCTAGATTTAAACCAAAGGCCGATTCACAGTTCTAACTCATAGGTCGGTTATAAGAGACGTGTCGTGTACCCGTGTATTGGGAAAAACTTGAAAATTTTCAATGGAATCAAAGGGTATGTCTTGGGTGTTCGCCTAGATCCGGTTCTTATGTAGGGTCTTGTAAGGGTCCACCGACACCTCTCAGACCCAAGTCATGAGCCGATTCACAGGTTTGACACATAGGTCGGTTGTAAGGGACGTGTCGTGTACCCGGGTATTATGCAAAAATAGAAAAAATTGGAATGAGTCAATTGATATGTTTAGGGCGTTCTGCTATATCCGATTCTTGTGTATAGTCTTGGAAGGGTCCACAAACGCCTCTCAGACCCAAGTCATGTGCGGATTCACAGGTCTGACGCATAGGTCGGTTGTGAGGGACTTGTTGTGTGCCCGGGTATTGGGCAAACCTATAATAATTTTGGAAAGAGCCAAAAGGTAGGTATAGGGAATTCTCCGAAATCTGGTTCCTGCATATGGATTTGGAAGTGTAATTGGATGTCTCCTTAAGCATGTCACAAGTTAATTCGCCGGTCTGACCCATAGGTCGGTTGTAAAGGACGTGTCGTGTACCCGGGTACTGGTCAAAACTATAAAAAATTGAAACAATTCAATGTGTCTGTTTGGGGTCTTCTCCTAGATCCAATTTTTGTGTAGAGTCTTGGAAGGGTCCATGGACGCCTCCTAGACCAAAGTCATGAGCCGATTCAAAGTCTGACTCATAGGTCGGTTGTAAGAGAAGTGCTGTGTACCCGGGTATTTGACAAAACCTGAAATAATTGTAACGAGTCAAAGGGTATATGTACATACTTCTCCTACATCTGGTTCTTGCGTAGGGTCTTGTAAGGGTTCATGGACGCCACCTAGATTTAAATCATGAGCCGATTAACAGGTCTAACTCATAGGTCGGTTGTAAGCGACGTATCGTGTACCCGGGTATTGAGCAAAACTAGAAAAATT
The DNA here is from genome assembly GCA_947069175.1 of Scalesia atractyloides. Lineage (NCBI taxonomy): Eukaryota > Viridiplantae > Streptophyta > Magnoliopsida > Asterales > Asteraceae > Scalesia > Scalesia atractyloides. The sequence continues at coordinate 98,896,507 of CAMTDV010000008.1, forward strand.
TTAAACGAGTCAAAGTGTATATCTTGGGTGTTTTCCTAGATCCGATTATTATGTAGAGTCTTGGAAGGGTCCATAGACGCCTCCTAGAGCAAAGTCATGAGCCGATTCACTGTCTGACTCATAGGTCGGTTGTAAGAAAAGTTTTGTGTACCCAGGTATTCGAAAAAATTTGACAAATTTGTAACGAGTCAAAGGGTATGTACACAGTCTTCTCCTAGATTTGGTTCTTGCATAGGGTCTTGTAAAGGTTCATGGACGCCTCCTAGATTCAAATCATAAGCCGATTCAAAGTTCTGACTCATAGGTCGGTTATAAGTGACGTGTCGTGTACACGGGTATTGGGAAAAACTTGAAAAATTTGGAAGGAATCAAAGGTTATGTCTAGGGCGTTCTCCTAGATTAGGTTCTTACGTAGGGTCTTGTAAAGGTCCACAAACGCCTCTCAGACCTAAGTCTTCAGCCGATTCAAAGGTCTGACGCATAGGTCGGTTGTAATGGACTTGTCGTGTACCCGGGTATTGGGCAAAACTATAATAATTTTGGAACGAGCCAAAAGGTAGGTATAGCAAATTCTCTTAATTTTGTTCCTGCATATGGATTTGGAAATGTAATTGGATGTCTCCTCAAGCATGTCACAAGCTTATTCGCCGGTCTGACCCATAGGTCGGTTGTAAAGGACGTGTCGTGTACCCGGGTACTGGTCAAAACTAGAAAAATTTGTAACGATTCAATGTGTATGTTTAGGGCCTTCTCGTAGATCCGATTTTTGTGTAGAGTCTTGGAAGGGTCCATGGACACCTCCTAGACCAAAGTCATTAGCCGATTCACAGTTTGACTCATAGGTCGGTTGTAAGAGAAGTGCTGTGTACCCGGGTATTTGACAAAACATGAAAAAATTGTAACGAGTCAAAGGGTATATATACAGACTTTTCCTATATCTGGTTCTTGTGTAGGGTCTTGTAAGGGTTCATAGACGCCTCCTAGATTTAAATCAAAAGCCGATTCACAGTTCTGACTCATAGGTCGGTTATAAGAGACGTGTTGTGTACCCGTGTATTGGGAAAAACTTGAAAATTTTCAATGGAATCAAAGGGTATGTCTTGGGTGTTCTCCTAGATCCGGTTCTTACGTAGGGTCTTGGAAGGGTCCACAGACACCTCTCAGACCCAAGTCATGAGCCGATTCACAGGTTTGACGCATAGGTCGGTTGTAAGGGACGTGTCGTGTACCCGGGTATTGTACAAAAATAGAAAAAATTTGGAATGAGTCAATTGATATGTTTAGGGTTTATGGTTTAAATTTAACCCTAAACCTAAACCCTAAACCTAAACCTAAACCCTCCTAGATTTAAATCATGAGCCGATTAACAGGTCAAACTCATAGGTCGGTTGTAAGTGACGTATTGTGTACCCGGGTATTGAGTAAAACTATAAAAATTTGAAACGAGTCAAAGTGTATGTCTTGGGTCTTTTCCTAGATCCGATTATTATGTAGAGTCTTGGAAGGGTCCATAGACGCCTCATAGACCAAAGTCATGAGCCGATTCACAGTCTGACTCGTAGGTCGGTTGTAAAGGTCCACAAACGCCTCTCAGACCCAAGTCTTGAGCCGATTCAAAGGTCTGACGCATAGGTCGGTTGTAAGGGACTTGTCGTGTACCCGGGTATTGGGCAAAACTATAATAATTTTGGAACGAGCCAAAAGGTAGGTATAGCGAATTCTCCTGTATCTGGTTTCTACATATGGATTTGGAAGTGTAATTGGATGTCTCCTTAAGCATGTCACAAGCTAATTCTCCGGTCTGACCCATAGGTCGGTTGTAAAGGACGTGTCATGTACCCGGGTACTGGTCAAAACTAGAAAATTTTGAAACGATTCAAAGTGTATGTTTAGGGCCTTCTCGTAGATCCGATTTTTGTGTAGAGACTTGGAAGGGTCCATGGACACCTCCTAGACCAAAGTCATTAGCCGATTCACAGTCTGACACATAGGTCAGTTGTAAGAGAAGTGCTGTGTACCCGGGTATTTGCAAAACATGAAAACATTGTAACGAGTCAAAGGGTATATATACAGATTTTTCCTACATCTGGTTCTTACGTGGGGTCTTGTAAGGGTTCATGGACGCCTCCTAGATTTAAATCATAAGCCGATTCACAGTCTGACTCATAGGTCGGTTATAAGAGACGTGTCGTGTACCCGTGTATTGGGCAAAACTTGAAAATTTTCGAAGGAATCAAAGGGTATGTCTTGGGCGTTCTCCTAGATCTGGTTCTTAAGTAGGGTCTTGGAAGGGTCCACAGACGACTCTCAGAACCAAGTCATGATCAAATTCACAGGTTTGATGCATAGGTCGGTTGTAAGGGACGTGTCGTGTACCCGGGTATTGTGCAAAAATAGAAAAAACTAGAATGAGTCAATTGATATGTCGAGAGCCTTCTCCAAGATCTCGTTCTTGTGTAAGGTCTTCGAAGGGTCCATGGACTTCTCCTAGATTCAAATCATGAGCCGATTAACAGATCTAACTCATAGGTCGGTTGTAAGGGACGTATCGTGTACCCGAGTATTGCGTAAAACTAGAAAATTTTGAAACGAGTTAAAGTGTATGTCTTGGGTCTTTTCCTAGATCTGATTTTTATGTAGAGTCTTGGAAGGGTCCATGGACGGATCCTAGACCAAAGTCATGAGCCAATTAACAGTCTGACTCATAGGTCGGTGGTAAGAGAAGTGTTGTGTACCGGGTATTTGACAAAACTTGAAAAAATGGTAATGAGTCAAAGGGTATATATACAGACTTCTCCTACATCTGGTTCTTGCGTAGGGTCTTGTAAGGGTTCATGGACGCCTCCTAGATTTAAATCATGAGCCGATTAACAGGTCAACTCATAGTTCGGTTGTAAGCGACGTATCGTGTACCCGGGTATTGAGCAAAACTATAAAAATTTGAAACGAGTCAAAGTGTATGTCTTGGGTCTTTTCCTAGATCCGATTATTATGTAGAGTCTTGGAAGGGTCCATAGACGCCTCCTAGACCAAAGTCATGAGCCGATTCACAGTGTGACTCATAGGTCGGTTGTAAGAGAAGTGTTGTGTACCCGGGTATTCGACAAAATTTGACAAATTTGTAACGAGTCAAAGGGTATGTACACAGTCTTCTCCTAGATCTGGTTCTTGCGTAGGGTCTTGTAAAGGTTCATGGACGCCTCCTAGATTGAAATCATAAGACGATTCACAGTTCTGACTCATAGGTCGGTTATAAGCGACGAGTCATGTACCCAGGTATTGGGCAAAACTTGAAAATTTTGGAGCGAATCATAGGGTATGTCTAGGGCGTTCTCCTAGATTAGGTTCTTACGTAGCATCTTGTAAAGGTCCACAAACGCCTCTCAAACCCAAGTCTTGAGCCGATTCAAAGGTCTGACGCATAGGTCGGTTGTAATGGACTTGTCGTGTACCCGGGTATTGGGCAAAACTATATTAATTTTGGAACGAGCCAAAAGGTAGGTATAGCAAATTCTCCTAAGTCTGGTTCCTGCATATGGATTTGGAAATGTAATTGGATGTCTCCTTAAGCATGTCACAAGCTTATTCGCCGGTCTGACCCATAGGTCGGTTGTAAAGGACGTGTCGTGTACTCGGGTACTGGTCAAAACTAGAAAAATTTGTTACGATTCAATGTGTATGTTTAGGGCCTTCTCGTAGATCTGATTTTTGTGTAGAGTCTTGGAAGGGTCCATGGACACCTCCTAGACCAAAGTCATTAGCCGATTCACAGTTTGACTCATAGGTCGGTTGTAAGAGAAGTGCTGTGTACCCGGGTATTTGACAAAACATGAAAAAATTGTAACGAGTCAAAGGGTATATATACAGACTTTTCCTACATCTGGTTCTTGTGTAGGGTCTTGTAAGGGTTCATGGACGCCTCCTAGATTTAAATCATAAGCCGATTCACAGTTCTGACTCATAGGTCGGTTATAAGAGACGTGTCGTGTACCCGTGTATTGGGCAAAACTTGAAAAATTTCAAAGGAATCAAAGGGTATGTCTTGGGCGTTCTCCTAGATCCGGTTCTTACGTAGGGTCTTGGGAGGGTCCACAGACGCCTCTCAGACCCAAGTCATGAGCCGATTCACATGTTTCAAGCATAGGTCGGTTGTAAGGGACGTGCCGTGTACCCGGGTATTGTGCAAAAATAGAAAAAAATTGGAATGAGTCAATTGATATGTCTAGGGCCTTCTCCAAGATCTCGTTCTTGTGTAAGGTCTTGGAAGGGTCCATGGACGTCTCCTAGATTCAAATCATGAGCCGATTAACAGGTCTAACTTATAGGTCGGTTGTAAGCGACGTATCGTGTACCCGAGTATTGAGCAAAACTAGAAAAATTTGAAACGATTTAAAGTGTATGTCTTGGGTCTTTTCCTAGATCCGATTATTATGTAGAGTCTTGGAAGGGACCATGGACGGATTCTAGACCGAAGTCATAAGCCGATTCATAGTCTGACTCATAGGTTGGTTGTAAGAGAAGTGTTGTGTATACGGGTATTTGACAAACAATGAAAAATTTGTAACGAGTTAAAGGGTATATATACAAACTTCTCCTAGATCTGGTTCTTGCGTAAGGTCTTGTAAGGGTTCATGGACGTCTCCTAGATTCAAATCATAAGCCGATTCACAATTCCGACTCATAGGTCGGTTATATGCGACGTGTCGTGTACCCGGCTATTGGGCAAAACTTGAAAATTTTGGAAGGAATCAAAGGGTCATGGAAGGGTCTTGGAAGGATCCACAGACGCCTCTCAGACCCATGTCATGAGCCGATTCACAGGTCTGACACATAAGTCGGTTGTAAGGGACTTGTAGTGTACCAGAGTATTGGGCGAAACAATAAAAAAATTGAAATGAGCCAAAAGGTAGGTATGGGGAATTCTTATAAATCTGGTTCCTGCATATGGCTTTGGAGGTGTTATGGGATGTCTCCTTAACCATGTCACCCGCTAATTCGCCGGTCTGACCCATTGGTCAGTTGTAAAGGATGTGTCGTGTACCCGGGTATTATGCAAAATAAAAAAAATTTAACGAGTCAATTGATATGTCTAGGGCCTTCTCCTAGATCCGGTTCTTGCGTAGAGTCTTGAGGGGTCCATGAACGCCTCCTAGACTCAAGTCATGAGCCGATTCAAAGGTCTAACTCATAGGTCGGTTTTAAACGAAGTGCGTATACCCGACTATTTGGCAAAACTATAAAAATTTGTAACGAGTTAAAGGGTATGTATAGGTCCTTATCCAAGATCTCGTTCTTGTGTAAGGTCTTGGAAGGGTCCATGGACGTCTCCTAGATTCAAATCATGAGCCGATTAACAGGTCTAACTTATAGGTCGGTTGTAAGCGACGTATCGTGTACCCGAGTATTGAGCAAAACTAGAAAAATTTGAAACGAGTTAAAGTGTATGTCTTGGGTCTTTGTCTAGATCCGATTATTATGTAGAGTCTTGGAAGGGACCATGGACGGATTCTAGACCGAAGTCATAAGCCGATTCATAGTCTGACTCATAGGTTGGTTGTAAGAGAAGTGTTGTGTATCCGGGTATTTGACAAACAATGAAAAATTTGTAACGAGTTAAAGGGTATATATACAAACTTCTCCTAGATCTGGTTCTTGCGTAAGGTCTTGTAAGGGTTCATGGACGTCTCCTAGATTCAAATCATAAGCCGATTCACAGTTCCGACTCATAGGTCGGTTATATGCGACGTGTCGTGTACCCGGGTATTGGGCAAAACTTGAAAATTTTGGAAGGAATCAAAGGGTCATGGAAGGGTCTTGGAAGGGTCCACAGACGCCTCTCAGACCCATGTCATGAGCCGATTCACAGGTCTGACGCATAAGTCGGTTGTAAGGGACTTGTAGTGTACCCGGGTATTGGGCGAAACAATAAAAAATTTGAAATTAGGTATAGGGAATTCTTCGAAATCCGGTTCCTGCATATGGATTTGGAAGTGTTATGGGATGTCTCCTTAACCATGTCACCAGCTAATTCGCCGGTCTGACCCATTGGTCAGTTGTAAAGGATGTGTCGTGTACCCGGGTATTAAGCAAAAATAAAAAAAATTGAACGAGTCAATTGATATGTCTAGGGCCTTCTCCTAGATCCGGTTCTTGCGTAGAGTCTTGAAGGGTCCATGAACACCTCCTAGACTCAAGTCATGAGCCGATTCAAAGGTCTAACTCATAGGTCGGTTTTAAACGAATTGCGTGTACCCGACTATTTGGCAAAACTATAAAAATTTGTAACGAGTTAAAGGGTATGTATAGGTCCTTATCCAAGATCTCGTTCTTGTGTATGGTCTTGGAAGGCTCCATGGACGTCTCCTAGATTCAAATCATGAGCCGATTAACAGGTCTAACTCATAGGTCGGTTGTAAGCGACGTATCGGGTATTGGGCAAAACTAGAAAAATTTGACACGTCGCATATAACCGACCTATGAGTCGGAACTCTAAATCGGCTTATGATTTGAATCTAGGAGATGTCCATGAACCCTTACAAGACCCTACGTAAGAACCAGATCTAGGAGAAGTCTGTATATATACCCTTTAACTCGTTACAAATTTTTCTATGTTTGTCAAATACCCGGATACACAACACTTCTCTTACAACCGACCTATGAGTCAGACTATGAATCGGCTCATGACTTTGGTCTAGGATCCGTCCAAGGACCCTTCCAAGACACTACATAATAATCTGATCTAGGAAAAGGCCCAAGACACACACTTTAACTCGTTTCAAATTTTTCTAGTTTTGCTCAATACTCGGGTACACAATACGTCGCTTACAACCGACCTATGAGTTAGACCTATTAATTGGCTCATGATTTGAATCTAGGAGACGTCCATGGACCCTTCCAAGACCTTACACAAGAACGAGATCTTGAAGAAAGGCCTTAGACATATCAATTGACTCATTCCAATGTTTTCTATTTTTGCACAATACCCGGGTACACGACACGTCCCTTACAACCGACCTATGCGTCAAACCTGTGAATCGGCTCATGACTTGGGTCTGAGAGGCGTCTGTGAACCCTCCCAAGACCCTACGTAAGAACCGGATCTAGGAGAATGCCCAAGACATACCTTTTGATTCCTTCGAAAATTTTCAAGTTTTTCCCAATACACGTGTACACGACACGTCTCTTATAACCGCCTATGAGTCAGGCTGTGAATCGGCTTATGATTTAAATCTAGGAGGCATCCATGAACCCTTACAAGACCCTACGAAAGAACCAGATGTAGGAAAAATTTGTATATATACCCTTTGACTCGTTACAATTTTTTCATGTTTTGTCAAATACCCGGGTACATGGCACTTCTCTTACAACCGACCTATGTGCAGACTGTGAATCGGCTAATGACTTTGGTCTAGGAGGTGTCCATGGACCCTTCCAAGACTCTACAAAAATCGGATCTGCGAGAAGGCCCTAAACATACACTTTGAATCGTTTCAAATTTTTCTAGTTTTGACCCGTACCCGGGTACATGACACGTCCTTTACAACCGACCTATGGGTCAGACCGGCGAATTAGCTTGTGACATGCTTAAGGAGACATTCAATTACACTTCCAAATCCATATGCAGGAACCAGCTTTAGGAGAATTCCCTATACCTACCTTTTGGCTCGTTCCAAAATTATACCCGGGTACATGACAAGTCCCTTACAACTGATCTATGCGTCAGACCTTTGAATCGGCTCAAGACTTGGGTCTGAGAGGCGTTTGTGGACCTTTACAAGATCCTATGTAAGAACCTAATCTAGGAGAACTCCCTAGACATACCCTTTGATTCCTTCCAAAATTTTCAAGTTTTGCCCAATACCCGTGTACATGACATGTCGCTTATAACCGACCTATGAGTCAGAACTGTGAATCCGCTTATGATTTGAATCTAGGAGGCGTCCATTAACCTTTAAAAGACCCTACGCAAGAACCAGATCTATGAGAAGACTGTGTACATACCCTTTGACTCGTTACAAATTTGTCAAATTTTGTCGAATACCCCGGTACACAACACTTCTCTTACAACCGACCTATGAGTCAGACTGTGAATCGGCTCATGACTTTGGTCTAGGAGGCGTCTATAGACCCTTCCAAGACTCTACATAATACTCGGATCTAGGAAAAGACCCAAGACATACACTTTGACTCGTTTCAAATTTTTATAGTTTTGCTCAATACCCGGGTACACGATACGTCGCTTACAACCGACCTATGAGTTAGACCAGTTAATCGGCTCATGATATAAATCTAGGAGGCGTCCACGAACCCTTACAAGACCCTACCCAAGAACCAAATGTAGGAGAAGTCTGTACATATACCTTTGACTCGTTACAATTTTTTCAAGTTTTGTCTTGTAACATCCGTAAAAAACGGATTTACCAAACCCGCTCCGTTTAGCAACCGAACAGTCAGTCAAAAATTTTCGTTGCGAATTAAATGCCCAAAATATTTTTAAACGATCCGTAATCGATTATTATACGGGAATATATATTTAGTTTTTGAAAAACTGTTGAAAATCGCAAAATAAAAATAAAAGTACTCTGCCGGGTTTCGAACCCGGGTCTGTACCGAACCAGCAAACAGAATTATCTCTCAACACACAAACCACTGCGCCGCGGATTTTGTTTGTTATATAATGAAATCATTTAAATCATAAAGTAACCTTACGAATTCAAAACCGGCGCCCAAACAGTTCAGTCGTCGGAATCCCGGAAATCTCGCGAGTCTTAACTACAATTTACGATATAACGTAAACCATTAACCAGACATCGGTTATAATCGATGTTTGAAGTCCGCGACCAAAATTATAACCGCCGGAGTTTTTATGAATTACGAATACAGTCGGAAATGAGACCAGATTCTTCAACAATTTGCTCTATAAATTCACCCACAACCCACTGCAAACCTTTTCGCTCAAAATCACATCTTTTCACGGCGTAATTCCACTCGCCGGAATTTCTTTGCTCATCGCCGGAAAACCGTTTTCCCCATTGCCGAGCCTTACTGAGTCTCTGAAGCTTATATCGGAGATACCCATACTCTTTTCAAGCTTTCCGGAGACTTGCTGCTGCAAGACACCTGACGCCGGAGTTGATTGCTGTCGCCGGAGTTCTGCCGGAAAACAGAGGGTCCAGTCGGTATACTTCTCCGCCCAATTTCTTTTCCTTTTCACATTTATCTCACCGTAATGATCTGAAATACACTAATAAACCGATAAAAACTTTGAACCAGTCGATTTTCCGAACTCTGGTTATATTTCAGTGAAGAAGACGATGTATTTTCGTAACATATAAGTATAAAATAAATCAAGAAATTAATCGGGTTAGACACACAGTCCAGCGGTGGACTGTGTACACGTTAAACATTCAAAGGTCTCGAGTTCGAATCCCGTTTCACACGCTGCCTTAATAAAAATCATTTTTTTTGTTAAACCGAACCGGGTCGCCACAGTTATATGTTAAGTATATTAATAATCGGAATAATAACCAAGTTAGACACACAGTCCAGCGGTGGACTGTGTGTTTGTTTATATCACAGGTCACGAGTTCGAGTCCGGTCTTCTGCACCGAATCGGACAATTACCTAGTCTTTTTAAATAAGGCAGAAAAGGAAACAAATAATTTGTATTTAAGTATAATAAAAATCGAATAATATAACATGTTGAACACACAGTCCAGCGGTGGACTGTGTGTTAGATTAAACCACAGGTCCCGGGTTCGAAACCTGTGGAGTGCATGTCCGAGTCGCTTAAACTGTTTTTAAAATAAAAATGATTTTCGGTTTAAACTAATTAGTATATATATATAATTAAAATCAGATATATAACGGGTTAGACACGTAGCTCAGTTGGTAGAGCTGCGTGCACGCGTACGGGAGGTCTCTGGTTCGAGCCTCACTCAGTGCACTTGTATTCCGAATTAACCGGTCAACGGTCAGGTCAACGGTCAGTCAAACGGTCAACGGTCAGAAAAAAATCAATTTTTTTATTATTTTTTTTATTTAATTATTTTAATTAAAAATCAATTAAAAATACTTAAAAATAACATTTTTAAGGTTAGAAAATAACCTCAAACTCACAAAAATACACCCCAACAATCCTACTAAAATAGATTAATAAAACCCGTTTACTTACCAAACCATAATGCGATTTATCTAGGTTAAATCTCACTCGTGGTTAAAACCACTTCGCGTGCATTCAACGTCATCAACCGAACGCACCCACTGTGAGTGAATCTTACAACTCCCCCTTTTAAATTACACGTTTTGGGGTGTGTCATGTGTTATGAAAATAATTAATTTATTTATTTGAACTTGTGCCATACCACATCATGACTTAAACTTAGATTGTTTTATTGTTGTGATTTACTCATTTCCTTTTGTCAAATTATATGAAACTCATACATTAAGCCCATCAGTTCCTCGTGGGAGACGAGTAGAACATCGCGTGCTTCAAATCAAATTCATTATTGTTCATGTGTGTATCATTGAGTTTATATTGTTTGTAGTTGTGTCATTCATATTATCATGTTATTACAATTCATCCATCAGGCCCCTCAGTTCCTCGTGAGAGACGAGTTGAGCATCGCGTGCCTCTAATTGTTCCATTATTGTTCATGAGTGTTTCATTTAATAACTTATGATTGTTGATTAAGTTACATCTAATTTTACTCATGTTTGGTTGTGCACATATTTCATAATCAATTTAAATAAATTTGTTCAAATGTTTTCCATAGGATTCACTCGCCAACATTATGTTGATCCAAAAACCTTTTTACACATGATACAGGTGAACAGGTTGAAGCAAGGAAAATATAGGATATGCCTTAGAAGAGAACAAAGAAGTTTAGATTGTTAGTTAGATCATGATGTAACATCTATTGTAAATTTCCATTTAATTTGTATTAATGAATATGAAACGCTTAATAAATGTCATGAGCTTTGATGATAACCCAATCATGCCCCGATCACCTTTTCCGCTGCGGGTCGGGGTGTGACAGATTGGTATCAGAGCCATGACTATAGGGATATAGGATAGGTTATTAGACCCTTAGAGCCTATACTATAGTCTGCCTAAATTTTAAATTGATTAGGTGGTTACATACAAACTTGTGATATTTATTTGTTTCATATTTGTTTACATTTCAGTCAAACATACATGCTTATATACATATTCATTATACATATATACATATTCATTATGCATATATCGATGTTCATGTGTTCAATTTATTTTCATACTCTCATTATCCAAAGATTTTGTGCAATTTTCAAATCTCATCAATGTAAGTTCTGCGACGGGCATGTAGTAACTGGAAGGGTACAAGTACCGGTAGTCGGAACGTCCTGTCTAGGCTGGCATTCGTATAAATCCAATATAACGGACCAGTTTGCCTACCTGGGGACCAACGATGAGAGTACGAAGGACCTATTAGGCTAAAGCATGCCACACCAAACGTCGTTCGAACTAAACCTACTTTGAGGTGTCACCGTGTCTACACCTGGACACATTCCGAATATCACACGTTGTATACATATTTCTCGATTTTCTCCGGGTTTTTGTGTACGCAACCTGGCAGAAACCGTGCGAACCATATGAAAAACCGGTATTCATGGGGGCCCACATGATTACACAGGTAAAGTATGGCGGCATGTAGGGCCAAACAGCGAGCAAAGCCCAAGACATCCAATGGATGTAGTAATTTATTTATCTATAATTATTTTATGAATGTTCATTCCTAATGCGACCCATGAACCCAAAAGCATCCAACTCATACTCTTGTCATGTATTCATTGTAGATGTCTTCTAACCTCGCCCGTAGGAAGTCGAGAGCAAGAAAAGCCCGCGAGCGCATGGCTGCCTTAATCGCTCAACAAATGGCTGCCGTAATACCCAACATTGTAATCCAAGTTCAACAAGCACTTACCGATAATACTGTCAATCAGGCAAACCAAAACATTTTCAACTCTCCCCTAAATACCACTAAATGCACCTACAAGCATTTCAAATCATGCGACCCTCCGAAATACAAAGGGACTGAAGGCGTCACTGCTCTCCTCCATTGGTTTGAAGAGATGGAGAACACATTTCTAAATTGCGATTGCCCTGACGATCGTAAAGTGCGATATGCTACCGGTCGACTATATGGGATAACACTTACTTGGTGGAACACAGAGAAGGCAAAACGAGGTGTGGAAGATGCTATGTCCTTAACTTGGATCGAATTGAAGGAAATCATGACCAGACGATTTTGCCCAAGGAGCGAAATCAAGAAGTTAGAAGATGAATTTTACTCATTGAAGCAAGTGGAAGGAGACCACATCACCTACAACAAAAGATTCCTCGAGTTACATCAAATGGTTCCCAACATGTTCACTCCCCTCTACCGTTTGATCGAGCACTACATTCGTGGTCTTCCGTCAAAGATTCAAGACCCTGTGATAAGTACCAAGCCTGCAACTTTGGAAGCAGCAATGGAGCTAGCAACAGAGCTCACCGAGAACCGAATCCGAAACAAAGACTTCAAGGAGGAGAAGAAGAAGGATAAAGAATCGACTGAAACCTCCGACTCCACTCAAACCGAATCCCCTTCTCAACCTAATCCCAAGAGAAGAAGAGTCGGGCGACTTTTCGCTGCTACCCAACGAAATCAACCAGTTTTACACGCCATACCCATCCGAGCTATCCCAATCACCCAAGTGGCACCCAACTCAGCTTACCCAGATAAGAAACCATATCTTGGACCTCACCCTCGATGCAACGACTGTTTTTATCACCATCCCCATACCCTACCTTGTCGTCTATGTGCAACTTGTGGACGCTATGGTCATTTGAGCAATGTTTGTCGCACCTTTCAAAACCAAACCTTTTCCCCTACTCAAAACATGGCCCAAACTTATCACCAACCCCAATACCCCATGTTCCCATATGCTCGGGCTTGTTTCAATTGTGGCGATCCTACCCACTTTAGAAACACATGCCCTCAATTGGTTAACGTTATCAACACTCAAGCCCAATCAAACCCAGTTAACCAAGTAAACCAAGAAAACCCAACCACTATGCCATCAGTAAGAGGAAGAGTCTTCAATATCAACGCCAATCCTGTCGAAGATAATGACGGCCCAAACGAAGATGCTCAGCTAGTCCTCTTCGCCGAAGATCCAGATTCAACTCCTATCGTTTAGTTTTATGTTTTTTCTTTATCACATGTGTAGACTGTTAGAGTAATTATGGTATATTATATATTATATATTGTTTTCAGTATATGCTTTTGCCGAGGCCGTAGCTCCCCATCCATCGAGGTTGAGTTTGATCCCCATTTTATTATGCGGTTGATCAGGGCGTGCCCGCACGATCGGCTCCGTTTGTTTGAGCCTTGATCGGTTATTTCATTTTACATTTCAATACATGCAATACGTTCGGCTCCGTTTGATTGAGCCTAGAGCGCACATTTCAATTTACATTTCCAGTTCATGCAATACGTTCGGCTCCGTTTGATTGAGCCTTGAGCGCACAGACAATTTCATTATCAGTATCTTGTGGTTGTGGTGTTTGTAGTAGAGTCGCATCGAACTAACCATAACTTGCGGATAAAGTCAATGAAAATTTGACAAGGATATGGTGGATACGCCGATGGTACTTCCTATATATAAGTATTCTTGTCAAATGATCGGAGGCATTATCAGGCGGTTATGAGAGGTTCCATGCATAGGCTGATTGTGTGATGGTTGTTTAGATTAAGTTGTTCAATTTCAGTACATTCAATACGTTCGGCTCCGTTTGATTGAGCCTTGAGCGCACATACAATTTCATTCAATACGTTCGGCTCCGTTTGATTGAGCCTTGAGCGCACAGACAATTTCATTATCAGTATCTTGTGGTTGTGGTATTTGTAGTAGAGTCGCATCGAACTAACCATAACTTGCGGATAAAGTCAATGAAAATTTGACAAGGATATGGTGGATACGCCGATGGTACTTCCTATATATAAGTTTCTTGTCAAATGATCGGAGGCATTATCAGGCGGTTATGAGAGGTTCCATGCATAGGCTGTTTGTGTGGTTAAGTTATTCATTTTCAGTACATGCAATACGCTCGGCTCCGTTTGATTGAGCCTTGAGCACACAATTTCAATTTCAGTACATTCAATATGTTCGGCTCCGTTTGATTGAGCCTTGAGCGCACATCCATTTCATTTTCAGTACATGCAATACGATCGGCTCCGTTCGATTGAGCCTTGATCGCACAGATATATTTCATTTCAGTATTTTATGTTTGTTGTATTGGTTGTAGAGTTATAGGACTAATCATAATTCACTGATAAAACCAATGAAAATTTGACAAGAATATGGTGGATACGCCGCTGGTACTTCCTATATATAAGTATTCTTGTCAAAGGATCAGAGGCATTATCGGACGGTTATGAGAAGTTCTATGTAGGATTTATTAGTTCTTGGTAACCAATCATAACTTGTGGATAAAACTAATGAAAATTTGGCAAGAATATGGTGGATACGCCGCTGGTACTTCCTATATATAAGTATTCTTGCCAAAGGATCAGAGGCATTATCAGGCGGTTATGAGAAGTTCCATGTAGGATTTAGTATTGCATTGGTTGGAATTTGTGTTACATTTATATCATCATGTTATTTAAAGAGATTGGATTGTGATCCATTTCTACATAAACTAACCTCTCCATCATAACAAACGAGAGAGGAACTTCCATCATTCAAACATATATGCTATCAGAATGTGGATTCAAATATTTGCTGTTGTGTTTATTCATGTTCAAATATTTGCTGATGTGTTTATTCATGTTCAAATATTTGCTGATGTGTTTATTCATGCTCAAATATTAGCTGTTGTGTTTACTTATGTTCAAATATCAGCTGTTGTGTTTTTATTTATGTTCCATATAGGTTGTAGTGTTAGAAGTTTTGCCTTAGGATATAACCATACTTTCCCAAACGTATCTAAACTCTTATGCATGATATCATTTTTAGCAAATCATTTCTGCTTATCAATACTTATACAGTAGGCAACAAAAAGCGAATCCTGAATAGGGTACTTAACCCTTACAAGGGACGTTACCGCCTCGAACAAAAACTTAAGCCCTTATTTTGTTAAGCAAACAACTGTCAAACAAAACATCATCATCCTTTTAGTCGAAATATATCATTATTTAAATTTTGGGACGAAATTTCTAAAAAGCAGGGGATACTGTAACATCCATCAAAAACGGATTTACCAAACCCGCTCCGTTTAGCAACCGAACAGTCAGTCAAAAATTTTCGTTGCGAATTAAATGCCCAAAATATTTTTAAACGATCCGTAATCGATTATTATACGGGAATATATATTTAGTTTTTGAAAAACTGTTGAAAATCGCAAAATAAAAATAAAAGTACTCTGCCGGGTTTCGAACCCGGGTCTGTACCGAACCAGCAAACAGAATTATCTCTCAACACACAAACCACTGCGCCGCGGATTTTGTTTGTTATATAATGAAATCATTTAAATCATAAAGTAACCTTACGAATTCAAAACCGGCGCCCAAACAGTTCAGTCGTCGGATTCCCGGAAATCTCGCGAGTCTTAACTACAATTTACGTTATAACGTAAACCATTAACCAGACATCGGTTATAATCGATGTTTGAAGTCCGCGACCAAAATTATAACCGCCGGAGTTTTTATGAATTACGAATACAGTCGGAAATCAGACCAGATTCTTCAACAATTTGCTCTATAAATTCACCCACAACCCACTGCAAACCTTTTCGCTCAAAATCACATCTTTTCACGGCGTAATTCCACTCGCCGGAATTTCTCTGCTCATCGCCGGAAAACCGTTTTCCCCATTGCCGAGCCTTACTGAGTCTCTGAAGCTTATACCGGAGATACCCATACTCTTTTCAAGCTTTCCGGAGACTTGCTGCTGCAAGACACCTGACGCCGGAGTTGATTGCTGTCGCCAGAGTTCTGCCGGAAAACAGAGGGTCCAGTCGGTATACTTCTCCGCCCAATTTCTTTTCCTTTTCACATTTATCTCACCGTAATGATCTGAAATACACTAATAAACCGATAAAAACTTTGAACCAGTCGATTTTCCGAACTCTGGTTATATTTCAGTGAAGAAGACGATGTATTTCCGTAACATATAAGTATAAAATAAATCAAGAAATTAATCGGGTTAGGCACACAGTCCAGCGGTGGACTGTGTGCACGTTAAACATTCAAAGGTCTCGAGTTCGAATCCCGTTTCACACGCTGCCTTAATAAAAATCATTTTTTTTTTGTTAAACCGAACCGGGTCGCCACAGTTATATGTTAAGTATATTAATAATCGGAATAATAACCAAGTTAGACACACAGTCCAGCGGTGGACTGTGTGTTTGTTTATATCACAGGTCACGAGTTCGAGTCCGGTCTTCTGCACCGACTCGGACAATTATCTAGTCTTTTTAAATAAGGCAGAAAAGGAAACAAATAATTTGTATTTAAGTATAATAAAAATCGAATAATATAACATGTTGAACACACAGTCCAGCGGTGGACTGTGTGTTAGATTAAACCACAGGTCCCGGGTTCGAGACCTGTGGAGTGCATGTCCGAGTCGCTTAAACTGTTTTTAAAATAAAAATGATTTTCGGTTTAAACTAATTAGTATATATATATAATTAAAATCAGATATATAACGGGTTAGACACGTAGCTCAGTTGGTAGAGCTGCGTGCACGCGTACGGGAGGTCTCGGGTTCGAGCCTCACTCAGCGCACTTGTATTCCGAATTAACCGGTCAACGGTCAGGTCAACGGTCAGTCAAACGGTCGGTCAGAAAAAAATCAATTTTTTTATTATTTTTTTTATTTAATTATTTTAATTAAAAATCAATTAAAAATACTTAAAAATAACATTTTTAAGGTTAGAAAATAGCCTCAAACTCACAAAAATACACCCAACAATCCTACTAAAATAGATTAATAAAACCCGTTTACTTACCAAACCATAATGCGATTTATCTAGGTTAAATCTCACTCGTGGTTAAAACCACTTCGCGTGCATTCAACGTCATCAACCGAACGCACCCACTGTGAGTGAATCTTACAACTCCCCCTTTTAAATTACACGTTTTGGGGTGTGTCATGTGTTATGAAAATAATTAATTTATTTATTTGAACTTGTGCCATACCACATCATGACTTAAACTTAGATTGTTTTATTGTTGTGATTTACTTATTTCCTTTTGTCAAATTATATGAAACTCATACATTAAGCCCATCAGTTCCTCGTGGGAGACGAGTAGAACATCGCGTGCTTCAAATCAAATTCATTATTGTTCATGTGTGTATCATTGAGTTTATATTGTTTGTAGTTGTGTCATTCATATTATCATGTTATTGCAATTCATCCATCAGGCCCCTCAGTTCCTCGTGAGAGACGAGTTGAGCATCGCGTGCCTCTAATTGTTCCATTATTGTTCATGAGTGTTTCATTTAATAACTTATGATTGTTGATTAAGTTACATCTAATTTTACTCATATTTGGTTGTGCACATATTTCATAATCAATTTAAATAAATTTGTTCAAATGTTTTCCATAGGATTCACTCGCCAACATTATGTTGATCCAAAAACCTTTTTACACATGATACAGGTGAACAGGTTGAAGCAAGGAAAACATAGGATATGCCTTAGAAGAGAACAAAGAAGTTTAGATTGTTAGTTAGATCATGATGTAACATCTATTGTAAATTTCCATTTAATTTGTATTAATGAATATGAAACGCTTAATAAATGTCATGAGCTTTGATGATAACCCAATCATGCCCCGATCACCTTTTCCGCTGCGGGTCGGGGTGTGACATGTCTAATACCCGGGTACACAGCACTTCTCTTACAACCGACCTATGAGTCAGACTGTGAATCGGCTCATGACTTTGGTCTAGGAGGCATCCATGGACCTTTCCAAGACTCTACACAAAAATCGGATCTAGGAGAAGGCCCTAAACAGACACTTTGAATTGTTTCAATTTTTTATAGTTTTGACCAGTACCCGGGTACACGACACGTCCTTTGCAACCGACCTATGGGTCAGACCGGCGAATTAACTTGTGACATGCTTAAGAAGACATCCAATTACACTTCCAAATCCATATGCAGGAACCAGATTTAGGAAAATTCCCTATACCTACCTTTTGGCTCGTTCCAAAATTATTATAGTTTTGCCCAATACCCGGGTACACGACAAGTCCCTCACAACCGACCTACGTGTCAGACCTGTGAATCGGCTCATGACTTAAGTCTGAGAGGAGTTTGTGGACCGTTCCAAGACTCTACACAAGAATCGGATATAGGAAAACGCCCTAGACATACCCTTTGATTCCTTCCAAAATTTTCAAGTTTTGCCCAATACCCGGGTACATGACACGTCGCTTATAACCGACCTATGAGTCAGAACTGTGAATCGGCTTGTGATTTGAATCTAGGAGGCGTTCATAAACCCTTACAACACCCTATGAAAGAACACGATCTAGGAGAAGTCTGTGTACACACCCTTTAACTCTTTACAAATTTGTCAAGTTTTGTCAAATACCCGGGTACACAACACTTCTCTTACAACCGACCTATGAGTGAGACTGTGAATCGGCTCATGACTTTGGTCTAGGAGGCGTATATGGACCCTTCCAAGACTCTACATAAGAATCGGATCTAGGACAAGGCCCTAGACATACACTTTGACTCATTACAAAATTTTCTAGTTTTGACCAATACCCGGGTAAACGACAAGTCCCATACAACCGACCTATGCGTTAGACTTGTTAACCGGCTCATGACTTGGGTCTCAAAGGCGTCTGTGGACCTTTCCAAAACCCTACGTAAGAGCCGGATCTAGGAGAACACCCTAGACACACCCTTTGATTCCTTCCATTTTTTTCAAGTTTTGCCCAATACACACTTCGTTTAAACCCGATCTATGAGTTAGACCTTTAAATCGTCTCATGACTTGGGTCTAGGAGGCATTCATGTACCCTTCCAAGACTCTACGCAAGAACCGGATCTAAGAGAAGGCCCTAGGAATATCAATTGACTCTTTCCAACTTTTTCTATTTTTGCACAATACCCGGGTACACGACACGTCCTTTACAACCGACCTATGGGTCAGACCGGCGAATTAGCTTGTGACATGGTTAAGGAGACATCCCATAACACTTCCAAAGCCATATGCATGAACCAGATTTAGGAGAATTCCCTATACCTACCTTTTGGCTCGTTGCAAATTTTTTATTGTTTTACCCAATACCCGAGTACACGACAAGTCCCTTACAACCGACCTATACGTCAGATCTGTGAATCGGCTCATGACTTGGGTCTGAGAGGCGTCTGTGGACCCTTCCAAGACCCTACGTAAGAGCCGAATCTTGGAAACCGCCCTAGACATACCCTTTGATTCCTTCCAAAATTTTCAAGTTTTGCCCAATACCGGGTACACGACACATCGCTAATAACCGACCTATGAGTCGGAACTGTGAATCTGCTTATGATTTGAATCTAGGAGCCGTACATGAACCCTTACAAGACCCTACGCAAGAACCAGATTTAGGAGAAGTCTGTATATGTACCCTTTAACTCGTTACAAAATTTTCAAGTTTTGTCAAATACCCGGGTACATAGCACTTCTCTTACAACAGACCTATGAGTCAGATTGTGAATCGGCTCATGACTTTGGTCTATGAGGCGTCCATGGACCCTTCCAAGACTCTACATAATAATCGGATCAAGGAAAAGGCCCTAGACATACACTTACTCGTTTCAAATTTTTCTAGTTTTGCCTAATACCCGGGTTCACGATACGTCGCTTACAACCGACCTATGAGTTTGACCTGTTAATCGGCTCATGATTTGAATCTAGGAGACGTCCATGGACCTTTCAAGACCTTACACAAGAACCAGATCTTGGAGAAGGTCCTATACATACCCTTTAACTCGTTACATATTTTTATAGTTTTTCCTAATACCCGGGTACACGCACTTCGTTTAAAACCGACATATGAGTAATACCTTTGAATCGGCTCATGACTTGGGTCTAGTAGGCGTTAATGTACCCTTCCAAGACTTTACGCAAGAACCGGATCTAGGAGAAGGCCCTAGACATATCAATTGACTTGTTCCATTTTTTTCTATTTTTGCACAATACCCGGGTACACGACACGTCCTTTACAACTGTTCTATGGTTCATACCGGCGAATTAGCTTTTGACAAAGTTAAGGAGACATCCCATGACACTTCCAAAGCCATATGCAGGAACTAGATTTAGGAGAATTACCTATACCTACCTTTTGGCTCGTTCAAAAATTTTATAATTTTGCCCAATACCCGGGTACACGACAAGTCCCTTACAACCGACCTATGCGTCAGACTAGTGAATCGGCTCATTACTTGGGTCTGAGAGTCGTCTGTGGACCCTTCGAAGACCCTAGTTAAGATCCGTATCTAGAAGAACGTCCTCGACATACCCTTTGATTACTTCCAAAATTTTCACGTTTTGCCCAATACCCGGGCATACGATACGTCGCTAATAGCCGACCTGTGAATCAGCTTATGATTTGAATCTAAAGGGCGTCCATGAACCCTTACAAGACCCTACGCAAAAACCAGATCTAGGAGAAGTCTGTATATATACCCTTTGACTCGTTACAAATTTTTCAAGTTTTTTCCAAATACCCGGGTACACAGCACTTCTCTTATAACCGACCTATGAGTCAGACTGTGAATCAGCTCATGACTTTGGTCTACGAGGCATTTATGACCCTTTCAAGACTCTACACACGATAAGTCCCTTAAAACCAACCTATGCATCAGACCTGTGAATCGGCTCATAACTTGGGTCTGAGAGGTGTCTGTAGACCCTTCCAAGACCCTACGTAAGAACCAAATCTAGGAGAACGCCCTAGATATACCCTTTGATTTCTTTCAAAATTTTCAAGTTTTGCCCAATGCCCGGGTACACGACACGTCGCTTATAACCGACCTACGAGTCGGAACTGTAAATCGGCTTATTATTTGAATCTATGAGGCATCTATGAACCCTTACATGACCCCACACAAAAACCAGATCTAGGAGAAGTCTGTATATATATCCTTTGACTCGTTACAAATTTTTCAAGTTTTGTCAAATACCCGGGTACACAGCATTTCCCTTACAACTGACCTATGAGTCAGACTGTGAATCGGCTCATGACTTTGGTCTAGGAGGCGTCCATGGACCCTTCCAAGACTATACATAATAATCGGATCTAGGAAAAGGCCCTAGACATACACTTTGACTCGTTTCAATTTTTTTCTAATTTTGACCAATACTCGGGTACACGACACGTCGCTTACAACCGATCTATGAGTTAGACCTATTAATCGGCTCATGATTTTAATCTTGGAGATGTACATGGACCCTTCCAAGACCTTACACAAGAACCAGATCTTGGAGAAGGCCCTATACATACCCTTTAACTTGTTAAAAATTTTTATAGTTTTGCCGAATACCCGGGTACATGCACTTTGTTTAAAACCGTCCTATAAGTCAGACCTTTGAATCGGCTCATGACTTGGGTCTAATAGGCGTTCATGAACCCTCCAAGACTATACATAAGAACCGGATCTAGGAGAAGGCCCTAGACATATCAATTGACTCGTTCCAATTTTTGCTAGTTTTGCACAATACCCGGGTACACGACAAGTCCTTTACAACCGACCTATGGGTCAGACCGACGAATAAGCTTGTGACATGGTTAAGGAGACATCCCATGACATTTCCAAATCCATATGCAGGAACTGGATTTAAGAGAACTCCATATTCCTACTACCATTTGGCTCGTTCCAAAATTTTTATAGTTTTGCCCAATACCCGGGTACACGACAAGTCCCTTACAACTGACATATGTGTTAGACCTGTGAATCGGCTCATGACTTAGGTCTGAAATGCGTATGTGGACCCTTCCAAGACCCTAAGTAAGATCCGGATCAAGGAGAACGCCCTAGACATACCCTTTGATTCCTTCAAAAATTTTCAAGTTTTGCCCAATACCCGGGTACACGGCACGTCGCTTATAACCGACCATTGAGTCAGAACTGTGAATCAGCTTATGATTTAAATCCAGGAGGCATCCATGAACCCTTACAAGACTTTACGCAAGAACCAGATCTAGGAGAAGTCTGCCCTTTGACTCGTTACAAATTTTTCAAGTTTTGTCAAATACCCGGGTACACAACACTTCTCTTACAACTGATCTATGAGTCAGACTAAGAATCGGCTCATGACTTTGGTCTAGGAGGCGTCTATCGACCCTTCCAACACTCTACACAAGAATCAGATCTAGGAGAACGCCCTGGACACACCCTTTAATTCCTTCCAAAAATTTTCAAGTTTTGCCCAAAACCCGGGTACACGACATGTCGCTTATAATCGACCTATGAGTCAGAACTATGAATCGGCTTATTATTTTAATCTAGGAGGCGTCTATGAACCCTTAAAAGACCCTACGCAAGAACAAGATCTAGGAGAAACTATAAAAATATGTAACGAGTTAAAGGGTATGTATAGGACCTTCTCTAAGATCTGGTTCTTGTGTAAGGTCTTGGAAGGGTCCATGGATGTCTCCTAGATTCAAATCATGAGCCATTAACAGGTCAAACTCATAGGTCGGTTGTAAGCGATGTATCGTGAACCCGGGTATTGGGCAAAACTAGAAAAATTTGAAACGAGTAAGTGTATGTCTAGGGCCTTTTCTTTAATCCGATTATTATGTAGAGTCTTGGAAGGTTCCATGGACGCCTCATAGACCAAAGTCATGAGCCGATTCACAGTTTGACTCATAGGTCTGTTGTAAGAGAAGTGTTGTGTACCCGGGTATTTGACAAAACTTGAAAATTTTTAACGAGTTAAAGGGTATATATCCAGACTTCTCCTAAATCTGGTTCTTGCGTAGGGTCTTGTAAAGGTTCATGGATGGCTCCTAAATTCAAATCATAAGCCTCTTCACAGTTCCAACTCATAGGTCGGTTATAAGCGACGTGTCGTGTACCCGGGTATTGGGCAAAACTTGAAAATTTTGGAAGGAATCAAAGGTATGTCTAGGGCGGTCTCCAAGATCCAGCTCTTACAGAGGGTCTTCGAAGGGTCCACAGACGCCTCTCAGACCCTAGTCATGAGCCGATTCACAGGTCTGACGCATAGGTCGGTTGTAAGGGACTTGTCGTGTACTCGGGTATTGGGTAAAACAATAAAAAAATTGAAACGAGCCAAAAGGTAGGTATAGGGAATTCTCCTAAATCTGGTTCATGCATATGGCTTTGGAAATGTTATGGGATGTCTCCTTAACCATGTCACAAGCTAATTCGCCGGTCTGACCCATAGGTCGGTTGTAAAGGATGTGTCGTGTACCCGGGTGTTTTGCAAAAACAGAAAAAGCTAGAACGCGTCAATTGATATGCCTTGGGCCTTCTCATAGATCCAGTTCTTGCGTAGAGTCTTGGAAGGGTCCATAGACCCCTCCTAGATTAAAATAATAAGCCGATTCACAGTTCTGACTCATAGGTCGGTTATAAGCGACATGTCGTGTACCCGGGTTTTGGAAAAACCTTGAAAATTTTGGAAGGAATTAAAGGGTGTGTCCAAGGCGTTCTCCTAGATCCGGTTCTTACGTAGGGTCATGGAAGGGTCCACAGACGCCTCTCAGACCCAAGTCATGAGCTGATTCACAGGTCTGACGCATACGTCGGTTGTAAGGGAAGGTCCCTTACAACCGACCTATGCGTCAGACCTGTGAATCGGCTCATGACTAGGGTCTGAGAGGCGTCTGTGGACCCTTCCAAGACCTTACGTAAGAGCTGGATCTTGGAGACCACCCTAGACATACCCTTTGATTCCTTCCAAAATTTTCAAGTTTTGCCCAATACACGGGTACACGACACGTCGCTTATAACCAACCTATGAGTTGGAACTGTGAAGAGGCTTATGATTTAAATTTAGGAGCCGTCCATGAACCTTTACAAGACCCTACGCAAGAACCAGATTTAGGAGAAGTCTGTATATATACCCTTTAACTAGTTACAAAATTTTCAAGTTTTGTCAAATACCCGGGTACACAGCACTTCTCTTACAACAGACCTATGAGTCAGACTGTGAATTGGCTCATGACTTTGGTCTATGAGGCGTCCATGGACCCTTCCAAGACTCTACATAATAATCGGATCAAGGAAAGGCCCTAGACATACACTTACACGTTTCAAATTTTTCTAGTTTTACCCAATACCCGGGTTCACGATACGTCGCTTACAACCGACCTATGAGTTTGACTTGTTAATCGGCTCATGATTTGAATCTAGGAGACGTCCATGGACCCTTCCAAGACCTTACACAAGAACTAGATCTTGGAGAAGGTCCTATACATACCCTTTAACTCGTTACATATTTTTATAGTTTTTCCTAATACCCGGGTACACGCACAGTCTGACTCATAGGTCGGTTGTAAGGGAAGTGCTGTGTACCCGGGTATTTGAAAAAACTTGAAAAATTTGTAACGAATCAAAGGGTATATACATATAGACTTCTCCTAGATCTTGTTCTTGCGTAGGGTCTTTTAAGGGTTCATAGACGCCTCCTAGATTAAAATAATCCGATTCACAGTTCTGACTCATAGGTCGGTTATAAGCGACATGTCGTTTACCCGGGTTTGGGCAAACCTTGAAATTTTTTAGAAGGAATCAAAAGGTGTGTCCAGGGCTTTCTCCTAGATCCGGTTCTTATGTAGGGTCTTGGAAGGGTCCACAGACGCCTCTCAGACCCAATTCATGAGCCGATTCACAGGTCTGACGCATACGTCGGTTGTACGGGACTTGTCATGTACCCGGTATTGGGCAAAACTATAAAAATTTGAAACGAAACAAAGTGTATGTCTAGGGCCTTCTCCTAGATCCGATTCTTGTGTAGAGTGTTGGAAGGGTCCATAGACGCCTTCTAGACCAAAGTCATGAGCCGATTCTTAGTCTGACTCATAGATCGGTTGTAAGAGAAGTGCTGTGTACCCGGGTATTTGACAAAACTTGAAAAATTTGTAACGAGTCAAAGGGCATATACACAGACTTCTCCTAGATCTGGTTCTTGCGTAAAGTCTTGTAAGGGTTCATGGACGCCTCCTGGATTCAAATCATAAGCTGATTCACAGTTCTGACTCAATGTCGGTTATAAGCGACGAGCCGTGTACCCGGGTATTGGGCACAACTTGAACAATTTTGAAGGAATCAAAGGATATGTCTAGGGCGTTCTCCTTGATCCGGTTCTTACTTAGGGTCTTGGAAGGGTCCACATACGCATCTCAGACCCAAGTCATGAATCGATTCACAGGTCTGACACATAGGTCGGTTGTAAGAGACTTGTCGTGTACCCGGGTATTGGGCAAAACTATAAAAATTTTGGAACGAGCCAAATGGTAGGTATATGGAGTTCTCCTAAATCTGGTTCCTGCATATGGATTTGGAAATGTCATGGGATGTCTCCTTAACCATGTAACAAGCTTATTCGCCGGTCTGACCCATAGGTCGGTTGTAAAGGACGTGTCGTGTACCCGGGTATTGTGCAAAACTAGAAAAAATTGGAACGAGTCAATTGATATGTCTAGGGCCTTCTCCTAGATCCGGTTCTTACGTATAGTCTTGGAGGGTTCACGAACGCCTATTAGACCCAAGTCATGAGCCGATTCAAAGGTCTGACTTATAGGACGGTTTTAAACGAAGTGCATGTACCCGGATATTCGGCAACACTATAAAAATTTTTAACAAGTTAAAGGGTATGTATAGGGCCTTCTCCAAGATCTGGTTCTTGTGTAAGGTCTTGGAAGGGTCCATGTACGTCTCCAAGATTAAAATCATGAGCCGATTAATAGGTCTAACTCATAGATCGGTTTAAGCGACGTGTCGTGTACCCAGGTATTGGTCAAAATTAGAAAAAATTGAAATGAGTCAAAGTGTATGCCTAGGGCCTTTTCCTAGATCCAATTATTATGTATAGTCTTGGAAGGGTCCATGGACGCCTCCTAGACCAAAGCTATGAGCCGATTCACAGTATTTGACAAAACTTGAAAAATTTGTAACGAGTCAAAGGATATATATATACAGACTTCTCCTAGATCTGGTTTTTGTGTGGGGTTTTGTAAGGGTTCATGGATGCCTCATAGATTCAAATAATAAGCCGATTCACAGTTTCGACTCGTAGGTCGGTTATAAGCGACGTGTCGTGTGCCCGGGTATTGGGCAAAACTTGAAAATTTTGAATGAAATAGAAGGGTATGTCTAGGACGTTCTCCTAGATCTGGTTCTTACGTAGGGTCTTGGAAGGGTCTACAGACGCCTCTCAGACCCAAGTTATGAGCCGATTCACAGGTCTGATGCATAGGTTGGTTTTAAGGGACTTATCGTGTGTAGAGTCTTGAAAGGGTCATAGATGCCTCGTAGACCAAAGTCATGAGCTGATTCACAGTCTGACTCGTAGGTCGGTTGTAAGAGAAGTGCTGTGTACCCGGGTATTTGGAAAAACTTGAAAAATTTGTAACGAGTCAAAGGGTATATATACAGACTTCTCCTAGATCTGGTTTTTGCGTAGGGTCTTGTAAGAGTTCATGGACGCCCTTTAGATTCAAATCATAAGCTGATTCACAGGTCGGCTATAAGCGACGTGTCGTATACCCGGGTATTGGGCAAAACGTGAAAATTTTGGAAGTAATCAAAGGGTATGTCGAGGACGTTCTTCTGGATACGGTTCTTAACTAGGGTCTTGGAAGGGTCCACAGATGACTCTCAGACCCAAGTAATGAGCCGATTCACTAGTCTGACGCATAGGTCGGTTATTGGGCAAAATTATAAAATTTTTGAACGAGCCAAAAGGTAGGTATAGGGAATTCTCCTAAATCTAGTTCCTGCATATGGCTTTGGAAGTGTCATGGGATGTCTCCTTTACCATGTCAAAAGGTAATTCGCCGGTATGGACCATAGAACTGTTGTAAAGGATGTGTCGTGTACCCGGGTATTGTGCAAAAATAGAAAAAATTGGAACGAGTCAATTGATATGTCTAGGGCCTTCTCCTAGATCCGGTTCTTGCGTAAAGTCTTGGAAGGGTACATTAACGCCTACTAGACCCAAGTCATGAGCCGATTCAAAGGTATTACTCATATGTCAGTTTTAAACGAAGTGCTTGTACCCGAGTAGTAGAAAAAATTATAAAAATATATAACGAGTTAAAGGGTATGTATAGGACCTTCTCCAAGATCTGGTTCTTGTGTAAGGTCTTGGAAGGGTCCATGGACGTCTCCTAGATTCAAATCATGAGCCGATTAACAGGTCAAACTCATAGGTCGGTTGTAAGCGACGTATCGTGAACCCGGCTATTGGGCAAAACTAGAAAAATTTGAAACGAGTAAGTGTATGTCTAGGGCCTTTTCCTTGATCCGATTAATATGTAGAGTCTTGGAAGGGCCCATGGACGCCTCATAGACCAAAGTCATGAGCCGATTCACACTCTAACTCATAGGTCTGTTGTAAGAGAAGTGCTGTGTACCCGGGTATTTGACAAAACTTGAAACTTTGTAATGAGTTAAAGGGTACATATACAGACTTCTCCTAAATCTGGTTCTTGCGTAGGGTCTTGTAAAGTTTCATGTACGGCTCCTAGATTCAAATCATAAGCCGATTCACAGTTCCGACTCATAGGTCGGTTATAAGCGACGTGTCGTGTACCCGGTATTGGGCAAAACTTGAAAATTTTGGAAGGAATCAAAGGGTATGTCTAGGGCGGTCTCCAAGATTCGGCTCTTACTTAGGGTCTTGGAAGGGTCCACAAACGCCTCTCAGACCCAAGTCATGAGCCGATTCACAGATATGACGCATAGGTTGGTTGTAAGGGACTTGTCGTGTACTCGGGTATTCGGTAACACAATAAAAAATTTGAAACGAGCCAAAAGGTAGGTATAGGGAATTCTCCTAAATCTGGTTCATGTATATGGCTTTGGAAGTGTTATGGGATGTCTTCTTAACCATGTCACAAGCTAATTCGCCGGTCTGACCCATAGGTCGGTTGTAAAGGACGTGTCGGGTACCCGGGTATTGTGCAAAAATAGAAAAATTTGGAACGAGTCAATTGATATTCCTAGGGCCTTCTCTTAGATTCGATTCTTGCGTAGAATCTTGGAAGGGTACATGAACGCCTCCTAGACCCAAGTCATGAGACGATTTAAAGGTCTAACTCATAGATCGGTTTTAAACGAAGTGCGTATTGGGCAAAACTTGAAAATTTTGGAAGGAATCAAAGGGTTTGTCTAGGGTGTTCTCCTAGATCCGGCTCTTACGTAGGGTTTTGGAAAAGTCCACAGACGCCTTTGAGACCCAAATCATGAGCCGGTTAACAGGTCTAATGCATAGGTCGGTTGTATGGGACTTGTCGTTTACCCGGGGATTGGTCAAAACTAGAAAAATTTGAAATGAGTCAAAGTGTATGTCTAGGGCCTTCTCGTAGATCCGATTCTTGTGTAGAGTCTTGGAAGGGTCCATATACGCCTCCTAGACCAAATTCATGAGCCGATTCACAGTCTCACTCATAGGTCGGTTGTAAGAGAAGTGTTGTGTACCCGGGTATTTGACAAAACTTGACAAATTTGTAACGAGTTAAAGGGTATGTACACAGACTTCTCCTAGATCTGGATCTTGCATTGGGTGTTGTAAGGGTTCATGAATGCCTCCTAGATTCAAATCATAAGGCGATTCACAGTTCTTACTCATAGGTCGGTTATAAGAGACGTGTCATGTATCCGGGTATTGGGCAAAACTTGAAAATTTTGGAAGGAATCAAAGGGTATGTCTAGGGCGTTCTCCTATATCCGATTCTTGTGTAGAGTCTTGGAACGGTCCACAAACGCCTCTCAGACCCAAGTCATGAGCCGATTCACATGTCTGACGCATAGGTCGGTTGTGAGGGACTTGTCATGTACCCGGGTATTGGCAAAACTATAATAATTTTGGAACGAGCCAAAAGGTAGGTATAGGGAATTCTCCTAAATCTGGTTCCTGCTTATGGATTTGGAAGTGTAATTGGATGTCTCCTTAAACATGTCACAAGTTAATTCGCCGGTCTGACACATAGGTCGGTTGTAAAGGACGTGTCGTGTACCCGGGTACTGGTCAAAACTAGAAAAATTTGAAACGTTCAAAGTGTATGTTTAGGGCCTTCTCGTAGATCCAATTTTTGTGTAGAGTCTTGGAAGGGTCCATGGACACCTCCTAGACCAAAGTCATAAGCCGATTCACAGTCTGACTCATAGGTCGGTTGTAAGAGAAGTGTTGTGTACTCGGGTATTTGACAAAACATGAAAAAATTGTAACGAGTCAAAGGGTATATATACAGACTTTTCCTACATCTGGTTCTTGTGTAGGGTCTTGTAAGGGTTCATGGATGCCTCCTAGATTTAAATCATAAGCCGATGCATAGTTTTGACTCATAGGTCGGTTATAAGAGACGTGTCGTGTACCCGTGTATCGGGAAAAACTTGAAAAATTTCGAAGGAATCAAAGGGTAGGTCTTGGGCGTTCTCCAAGATCCGGTTCTTACGTAGGGTCTTGGGAGGGTCCACAGACGCCTCTCAGACCCAAGTCATGAGCCGATTCACAGGTTTGACGCATAGGTCGGTTGTAAGGGACGTGTCGTGTACCCGGGTATTGTGCAAAAATAGAAAAAATTGGAATGAGTCAATTGATATGTCTAGGGCCTTCTCCAAGATCTCGTTCTTGTGTAAGGTCTTGGAAGGGTCAATGGACGTCTCCTAGATTCAAATCATGAGCCGATTAACAGGTCGAACTCATATGTCGGTTGTAAGCGACGTATCGTGTACCCGAGTATTGAGCAAAACTAGAAAATTTTGAAACGAGTTAAAGTGTATGTCTTGGGTCTTTTCCTAGATCAGATTATTATGTAGAGTCTTGGAAGGGTCCATGGACGGATCCTAGATCGAAGTCATGAGCCGATTCATAGTCTGACTCATAGGTCGGTTGTAAGAGAAGTGTTGTATATCCGGGTATTTGACAAACAATGAAAAATTTGTAATGAGTTAAAGGGTATATAAACAGACTTCTCCTAGATCTGGTTCTTGCGTAGGGTCTTATAAGGGTTCATGGACGTCTCCTAGATTCAAATCATAAGCCGATTCACAGTTCCGACTCATAGGTCGGTTATATGCGACGTGTCAAAATTTTCTAGTTTTGCTCAATACCCGATACGTTGCTTACAACCGACCTATGAGTTAGACATGTTAATCGGCTCATCATTTGAATCTAGGAGACGTCCATGGACCCTTCCAAGACCTTACAGAAGAACGAGATCTTGGATAAGGACCTATACATACCCTTTAACTCGTTACAAATTTTTATAGTTTTGCCAAATAGTCGGGTACACGCACTTCGTTTAAAACCGACCTATGAGTTAGACATTTGAATCGGCTCATGACTTGAGTCTAGGAGGCGTTCATGGACCCTTCAAGACTCTACGCAAGAACCAGATCTAGGAGAAGGCCCTAGACATATCAATTGACTCGTTCAATTTTTTTTATTTTTGCATAATAGCCGGGTACACGACACATCCTTTACAACTGACCAATGGGTCAGACCAGCGAATTAGCTGGTGACATGGTTAAGGAGACATCCCATAACACTTCCAAAGCCATATGCAGGAACCAGATTTAGGAGAATTCCCTATACCTACCTTTGGGCTCGTTTCAAATTTTTTATTGTTTCGCCCAATACCCTGGTACACTACAAGTCCCTTACAACCGACTTATGCGTCAGACCTGTGAATCGGCTCATGACATGGGTCTGAGAGGCTTCTGTGGACCCTTCCAAGACACTTCCATGACCCTTTGATTCCTTCCAAAATTTTCAAGTTTTGCCCAATACCCGGGTATACGACACGTCGCATATAACCGACCTATGCGTCGGAACTGTGAATCGGCTTATGATTTGAATCTAGGAGACGTCCATGAACCCTTACAAGACCTTACACAAGAACCAGATCTAGGAGAAGTCTGTATATATAACCTTTAACTCGTTACAAATTTTTCATTGTTTGTCAAATACCCGGATACACAACACTGCTCTTAGAACCAACCTATGAGTCAGACTGTGAATCGGCTCATGACTTCGGTCTAGGATCCGTCCATGGACCCTTCCAAGACTCTACATAATAATCGGATCCAGGAAAAGACCCAAGACATACACTTTAACTCGTTTCAAATTTTTCTAGTTTTGCTCAATACTCGGGTACACGATACGTCGCTTATAACCGACCTATGAGTTAGACCTGTTTTGTCAAATACCCGGGTACACAGCACTTGTAACATCTGTGTAAATTGGGTTTCGAAAACCCGCCCCAAGTTGTCAATCAAAGTGTATTTATTGATGTTGGTTGATTTTTAGCATCTTTGTTTATTGTTTTATATATTAGAATTATATATATATATATATATATATATATATATATATATATATATTTAATAATAAATGTTTAAAATAACTTGAATAAAATAAAATAAATAATCAAATTAAAAATTAAATATTTATAATTAATAAATGATTTAACAAAAAAAAGAAAATGAATATAAAAACTCAAGAATGGGTGAACCGGGAATCGAACCTGGGTTCCCCAGGTAAAACACACACCACCAACACCACTACGCTGCACATACTAATTGTGCTTTTTGTGCGAACCTTAATTCTTCTATAGTCACGATAAGAGGAACCTGCAACACCCACAGATTTCCCTCGTCGGAAATCTAGGCAATCAACGCGTTTTCCTCTAGGAACACAACTGTCCGAGCCTATATTCGGTAAATTCCTTGATTGATCGCTGGCAATTAACTCAAAATCATAGTAACCGGAGCCTCAAACATCCCTATAAATACTGGTCCATTGTCCCTCAATCCAAACTCACTCATTACCTCTGTTCACTCTCTAATTACCTCAGTCGTTGGAAAACTTGTTCCACCGGAGAACCACCAAGACGTCGGAACCCACTCACCGGAATCATACCACCACCAGTACCATCATACGGTAGTTTTCTTTTATTATCCTTTTAAGTTTTCCTAATTTAGCATCGTATACATTCGATTGTTAATAAAATCACAATGAATCGGGAGTTGATTCTGGCGGGTAAGGTTTATTCAAATGAAGAAGACGAAGTCAATAAGCAAATTTGTGAAATAAAAACTTGTGTTTTAAACGGGTTAGACACACAGTCTAGCGGTAGACTGTGTGCATTTTATATACACGATACAGAGTTCGAATCCATGCCAAGTCACTGAACCGGTGATTTTTAAACATCTTTTTAAAAGATTACTGTCAGAACGTCACTTGTATATAAGAATAATAAATATCGGAGTCACTAACGGGTTAGATACCCAGCCCAATGGATGGGCTGGGTGCACGTTAACCACGAGGTCTCGGGTTCGAGACTGCACTGTCTCAGCCGGTTCGATCGATTATAAATCTTTTTAAAAAAATTATGATTTCCAAATGAACTGAATGTGTGTATAAGAATAATTAAAGGTCTTGGATTCCAGAGAAAATTATTTCTCTGTCTGCCACTTAAAATTTGTGGGGCCTATTGTGACGTCTTTCCTTTGAGGATCCGTTTTACGGATTCTTCTGGATCTTCATCCTCAGAAATGTTGTTTATGAATTTCTGATATTGTTCTTCATCGAATTGGTCATCAATTTGTTGACCTTCTCCTGCTAAGTAGAATTCAGGATCTTCTTCATCTTGAGATGATCCGGATATAGACATTTTTGAATTTTTTGAGGAATTTCCTTGAAAATTTTTGAAGAACTCTTTTTTAGCTTCTTCCATGTAGTATTTTAGGATTTCTTGTTCACTAATTTGATCAGTGTCCTTCTTCATTTTGAGTTTTGAGACAATGTGTCTAAAGGGGCTAGGAGACTCCTTTTGTTTTTGGGATGCAATTTGCTCTTCGTATTGTTTGATCTTCTGATGAATTTCATCTATCGTCTGTTGGCTTTCCATTTTGCCTTCTTTAATTATTGTCATTTTTTTCCAAAATTTTGTAAAAAATGTTCTTTTTAGACAAAAAATATTTTCACTGGTATAACCAGTTTCCGGAACCCATTTCCAGATCCATGGGATACTGAATTGGGTAAAAAAGTATAATGAAGCCATTCCTTCAATTATCTGGTTATTGTATTGAGCCTCTATTAAGGCTGGAGAAACATCTACCCATTGGGTATAAAGATCTTTATATAGATCTGGTAAAATATTTACCGATGATGGACCATATGATTTCCACCATTTAAAAAACCAAATAGGAATGTCCGACTGGTAAACATTGGAACATATTTTTATGAACCACGAATGTTTTTGTTTATCATTTTCATATAGGAACGCTTTATGAAAGGCATTCATATAATCCCAGTAATTATATTTAATTACTGATTTTGTTTCGGGATGTATAAGTTCCCTATCTCTTAGGGGTGATGTCCCCCAAGCTTCCACAGGTATGACCTGTTTGATCACTATTTTGCTGAAGGTGTAAACTTTTGAGTTTCCACTATCGAAATGCGTGATCTCACAAGATTCTTTATGTAGAATCTGTTCGTAATAAGACCTTGTCTTATACATTTCTGTAGGATAGAATCCTGTGTCCATGTATCTGTTTATTAACAGCCATGGTTGATCTTTCCATTTAAGATCTCTGTTTTCTAAAAGAAGTATGACTTCTTTATTAGGATTATGAATCCAACTGCTGATATCATCCTCAGCTTCTTCAGTTACAGCTTTTGCATATGATGCTTCTGTTGATTTGGGATTTTGTTTAGCTGCTTTAAAAGCTAGGAATTCCTTATAAAGGGATTCCTGTGATTGGGATCCAGATGTAGATCCTTCAGTGGAAGCAATATTTGCTGCTACTAGTGTCTTTTTACCTCTTTGAGAGATAATTCTTGAATTTCCTCTTCCTCTATGAGAGGAAGGTCTTCCACCTCGGTCACGAGGTATCATTTCTGCAAAGATTTTATTCATTAAGGACTTTTTATTGTATCCTATTAATATATTCTCTAGTGAGAAAATCAGGAAGACTATTATCAGTCCCCCTTTTATAGATTATATCGAAATCAAATGGTGCCAAATGAGATTGCCATCTAGCAAACATTTGTTTAGATACATCATGTTTAAAATCTTTGTTAAACATGAATTTGGCTGCTTGGCAGTCAGTTTTTATTAAAAACTTTTGATTATATAAGTCATCTTGAAATTTTAAAACGCATTTTACTATTGCTAGAATTTCTTTTGCAATAGTAGCATAATTTTTTTGACTATTATTCCATTTTCCTGAATGAAATCGAACAAGATATTCTTGTTTATCAATGGGAGAGACTTGTTTCAGAATACCTCCATATCCAATATCTGAGGCATCTGTCTCTATGATTTTTTCCCATTTTGGATTAGCAATCATTAGACAAGGAAGAGTTTTAACTCTTTCTTTTATTTTTTGAACTGTTTTAGTATGGTCTATGGACCATGGTTTTGGATTCTTTTTAAGTCTATCGTATAAAATAGCTGTATCTTCAGCCAAATTTTTATAATATGGAAGAATATAATTTAAACTTCCTAAAAATCTTTGTAACTGAGTTTTATCAGTTATTTCATCTGGGAATTTTGGTCCAAATTCAATATTCCTTGAAATTGGAATAATGTTTCCCGTTTCAATATTATGACCCAAAAATCTAACTTTTGTTTGAAAAAGCATCATCTTTGGTCTAGATATAACTAAACCATTTTTTATAATAACATTTTTGAATATTTCTAAATGTTTGAAATGTGTTTCGATGTCTTGTGAAAATACAAGAATATCATCTATATATACAATAATAAATTCACTATAAGGAATAAAAATATCGTTCATGATATTTTGAAATTCTGATGGGGCATTTTTTAAACCAAATGGAAGAACGTTCCATTCATAGTGTCCAAAAGGGACTGTGAAGGCAGTTTTATATCTGTCTTCTGGTTGAATCTGGACTTGCCAGTAACCTGATTTTAAATCAAATTTTGAAAAGATTATAGCTTTATGAAGCTTATCTAAAAGATCTTTTTTATTAGGTATTGGATACCTAATCCATTTAAGAACTTTATTAAGAGGCTTATAATTTATAACCAATCTTGGAACACCTCTTTCTTGTTCTGAATATTTATTAACATAAAAAAGCAGTACATGACCAAGGAGATTTTGAATCTCTGATCAAATTTTTATCAAAAAGAGATTTTATTTCTTTTTTGCATAACTCCATATATTCGGAGTTCATTTGACATGGCCTTGCTTTTGTCGGAATCTGACTTTCATTGAAGTCTTCTTCGTAGGGTAAAGAAACAATGTGTTTCTTTCGATCCCAAAAAGCATTAGGATGATCATGACAAATACTTGAACTGAATTGTTGTTCAAGAATTTTTATTTTATTTTGGAGTTTAGGATTTTGAATCATTTCCTTAGTATTTAAAACAAATATTTCTTTGTTTAAGAAATCAATTTGATTTAGTTTTAATTGTAAAAAGGAATTTTTTATTTCATTTATATTTCTTGAAATTGGATTAGTAATAAAAGGAAAGTAAATTTCTTTTCCTTGAAAAAATCCAGTTATTCCTTTTTTATCAATATTTCGTAAAGGAAATATTTTATTTAAAAATGGGGTTCCAAGTATGACTTGGCTTGTAAGATTTTTTACAAGAATAAAACTTGTAGGGATACAAATTTGATCCTGGCAAATATAAGCCTGAGGAATCTTATAGTTTATTTTTAATTTCTCTCCTCCTGCTGAACTAAGAGAATGAGAAGTTTTTTGAAAATATTTTGTAGGAATAATTCCTTCTTGAATGCAATTTAAATCTGCACCACTATCTATAAGAGCAGTAACATTTATAAAAAATTCTTCTTTTATGAAAAGTTTTATTTTTACATGCCATTTCTGAGTAGTGATGATCTCCATTATACTACTTAGAAATTCTGTATCCTCCAAATCTGGAGTTTTGGTGGATATTGGCAATATGTTTTCTAGATTTATTAATCTTTCTTCAAAGTATTTATTATCTTTTTGAAGTATCTTAACTTCTGATTTTAAATTATTAATTTCTTTCTTCAAATCTTGGATTTCTGTAGGTCTTTGAACCTGTTTTCTTTCATTTAGCTGTTTCTTTGTAAACAAATATGAAACAAATAAATATCACAAGTTTGTATGTAACCACCTAATCAATTTAAAATTTAGGCAGACTATAGTATAGGCTCTAAGGGTCTAATAACCTATCCTATATCCCTATAGTCATGGCTCTGATACCAATCTGTCACACCCCGACCCGCAGCGGATAAGGTGATCGGGGCATGATTGGGTTATCATAAAAGCTCATGACATTTATTAAACATTTCATATTCATTAATACAAATTAAATGGAAATTTACAATAATGTTACAACATGATCTAACTAACAATCTAACTTCTTTGTTCTCTTCTAAGGCATATCCTATGTTATCCTTGCTTCAACCTGTTCACCTGTATCATGTGTAAAAAGGTTTTTGGATCAACATAATGTTGGCGAGTGAATCCTATGGAAAACATTTGAACAATTTATTTAAATTGGTTATGAAATATGTGCACAACCAAACATGAGTAAAATTAGATGTAACTTGATCAACAATCATACTATGTTAAATGAAAACACACATGAACAATAATGGAACAATTAGAGGCACGCGATGCTCAACTCGTCTCTCACGAGGAACTGAGGGGCCTGATGAATGAATTGCATAAACATGATAATATGAATAACACACTACAAACAATATAAACTCAATGATACACACATGAATAATAATGAATTTAATGTGAAGCACGCGATGTTCTACTCGTCTCCCACGAGGAACTGATGGGCTTAATGTATGAGTTTCATATGACTTGACAAAAGGCAATAAGTAAATCACAACAATAAAAACAATCTAAGTTTAAGTCATGATGTGGTATGGCACAAGTTTAAGTAAATAAATTAATTATTATCATAACACATGACACACCCCAAAACGTGTAATTTAAAATGGGGAATTGTAAGATTCACTCACAGTGGTTGCGTTCGGTTGATGACGTTGAATGCACGCGAAGTGGTTTTAACCACGAGTGAGATTTAACCTAGATAAATTGCATTATGGTTTGGTAAGTAAACGGATTTTATTAAACTATTTTAGTAGGATTGTTGAGTGCATTTTTGTGAGTTTGAGGCTATTTTCTAATCTTAAAAATGTTATTTTTAAGTATTTATAATTGATTTTTAATTAAAATAATTAAATAAAAATAATAAAAATATTTTATTTTTTTCTGACCGTTGACTGACCCTTTGACCGTTGACCTGACCGTTGACCGGTTCAATGGCAGATTATTGTGCGCTGAGTGAGGCTCGAACCCGAGACCTCCCGTACGCGTGCACGCAGCTCTACCAACTGAGCTACGTGTCTAACCCGTTATATATCCGATTTTAATTACATATATACATTAGTTAGAATTAAACAGAAATCCTTTTATTTTAAAAACGGTTTAAACGAAACAGCCTTGCACTCCACAGGTCTCGAACCCGGGACCTGTGGGTTAATCTAACACACAGTCCTCCGCTGGACTATGTGTTCAACATGTTATATAACTTGATTTTTATTATACTTAAGTACTAATTATTTATTTCCTTTTCTGCCTTAATTAAAAAGAAGAGATAATGGTCCGAGTCCCTGCCCGGCGCATACATACACA
Organism: Scalesia atractyloides; assembly: GCA_947069175.1. NCBI lineage: Eukaryota > Viridiplantae > Streptophyta > Magnoliopsida > Asterales > Asteraceae > Scalesia > Scalesia atractyloides. The sequence goes on from CAMTDV010000008.1 coordinate 98,934,419, forward strand.
CAATAGAACCGGTCAAACAGTCAACAGTCACAGTCAAACAGTCAACGGTCAATGGTTAACTCAAAAGTCAACATTTTTTTATATTTTTATTTATTTAATTTAATTTAAAAATCAATTAAAAATACTTAAAAATAATGTTTTTAAAGATAGGAAATAGCCTTAAACTCACAAAAATATATCTAAAAATCCTATTAAAATTATCAATAAAGTCCACTCATTTACTATACCTTCCGTTATTATTTAGGTTAGTTAATCCTCGTTGATCAATCCCTCAAACTCGTGCGCATCTCATCATCTCCAACTGAACGCACCCAATATGAGTGAATCTCTACAAATTCCCCGTTTTAATCACGTTTTTGGGGTGTATCATGTGTCTTACCATTTATTATATTTAAATCATTGTGCATACATCATATCATGAACAAATGTGTATTCAGCTTGTATCAACTGTTTGTGTGGTTATTGTTTAGATTTAATTTATTATTTTCAGTACATACAATATCATAGGCCGCCGCTCCCCATTACATTATGAGCGTTGAGCAGTTCCCCATTACATTATGAGCGTGAACCGGGCGTTGCCAACATATGATCGGCTCCGTTTGATTGAGCCTTGATCGCACAGACATTCATCATAGGCCGTCAGTTCCCCATTACATTATGAGCGTGAACGTGACGTTGCCAACATATACAGTTTCATTCATGTTATATATTCATGCAAGTTCATATGTTATTGTATGTTATTGTATGTTATTGTTTGTGGTTGTTATTGCTATTGTTTGATTATTTACATTTGCTCACATATGACTATTGCACAATTTTTCCTTGATAAAGATAACAAGAAATCAATAATAAATGTTTATCTAACAAGGTTCACTCGCCAACTTATGTTGACCCAAAAACCCCCATTTTTGCACATGATACAGGTGACCCAGCTGCAGCAAGAAACACATAGGATTGGCTTAGAAGAATAAACTGGTTTAGAGCTTGGATTGTTTAGTTGATTATTTTTCTTTGTATTTGTATGAACATGTTTGGATTATTGAGAATGTAATTTTGATTTAAATGAATATGAAACATATTAGTAAATATCATGAGCTTTGGTGATAACCCAATTATGCCCCGACTCTTATTCCGCTGCGGGTCGGGGTGTGACAGATTGGTATCAGAGCCATGACTATAGGGATATAGGATAGGTTATTAGACCCTTAGAGCCTATACTATAGTTGATTAGAAATTTTTAAGATTTTTGTGTGTTACATGCAAAATTCATGATGTTTATATGTTTTATGTTTAATGTTACATTCAATGTTATCCAAGCATGTTCATAAGTACATATTATTATATAATGCCTATCATAAATCATATTCTCATAACATATCATATCCATGAAAGCACACATCACATCATTTTCATGATTGTTTTTACAATGATTTTTGTATTTTCAAATCATATCAAAGTGAGTTCTCATGACGGGCATGTAGTAACTGGAAGGGTACAAGTACCGGTAGTCGGAACGTCCTGTCTAGGCTGGCATTCGTATAAATCCAAAATAAAGGACCAGTTTGCCTACCTGGGGACTAACGATGAGAGTACGAAGTACCTATTAGGCCATAGCATGCTATACCAAACGTCGTGTGAGCTAACCCCACTTTGAGTTGTCATTGTGTCTACACCTGGACACATTCCGACCATACATCTCGTAAACATATTTCGTGGTTTTAATTCGGGTAATGCGAGTGTTAAACCGCCAATACTAATGTGAATCCTACCAAGCCAATAGTCATGGGGGCCCACATGACTATACAGGTGAAGGTATGGGGGACATTTGAGGCCCAACATGAGCAAACCCAAGACATCCTATGGATGTAGTTGCATTATTGATATTTATGTTATTTTCATTTTCTTTAAGACACATGACACCTAAAAAGACTCCATAAACTCACAATCTTCTTATGTATGTTCCTGTAGATGTCGGCTAGACAACAACGAGGGGGTAGAAGATCAGGAAGGTCTCACGAACGCTTGGCCACTCAAATCGCAAAACAAACGGCCGCAGTGCTTCCTGACATTGTGGTTCAAGTACAACAAGCTCTCGCCACAAATCCCACCAATCCTCCCCAGCAAGAAGACCAGAACATCGGCAACCCTCCTACCAAAAAGTGTTCATATAAACATTTCAAGTCTTGCGATCCTCCTAAATTTGAAGGGACGAAGGTGTCACTGCTCTCCTCCACTGGTTTGAGGAAATGGAAAACACCTTCCTCAACTGCGATTGTCCCGAGGATCGCAATGTACGATACGCAACCAGGAGACTATTTGGGGTAGCTCTTACCTGGTGGAATATTGAAAAGGGTAAGAGGGGAATCGAAGATGCAATGGCCTTAACGTGGGAGGAGTTAAGGGAAATCATGACGAGACAATTCTGTCCTAGAAGTGAGATTAAAAAGTTAGAAGATGAATTTCATTCATTGAAGCAAAAGGAGGGAGATCATACTTCCTACAACAAGAGGTTCTTAGAGTTGAACCAGATGGTCCCTAACTTGTTCACCCCAGTTTACCGCTTAATCGAGCATTATATTCGAGGTCTTCCCTCGAAAATTCAAGATTCAGTTCTCAGCACTTCGCCAGCAACACTTGAAGCTGCTATGGAACTAGCTACTGAACTGACCGAGAATCGAATTCGCAACGGTAAATTTAAAGAGGAGAAAAAGAAAGCCCCCGTTGAGGGCCAAACTTCAAACCATTCCACCTCCTCCTCTAAGTTTGCTAACAAGAGGAAACGTAACACCAGAAACTTCGCTGTCACACAAACCAATTTCCCTATCCCTGCTGCACCCATTACCCAAGTTGCCCCCTCACCTGCACCATACAAAAGACCATACTCTGGCCCATTACCAAAATACAACCGTTGCCAATACCATCACTTTCATGATCATCCCTGCCAACATTGCACCGGCTGTGGTCGCGCAGGTCATACTGTTCAAACCTGTCGCATACCTCAGCGAACGAACCGCCACCAACCTTCAACCCAAACCCACCAACAAATAATGGGTCAAGCCCAACAACCCCTACTACTACCACCTACCCAACATTTAGCCCAATCATACTACCAACCCAACTATCCCATGGTGCAACCTATGCGGGCTTGCTACAATTGTGGAGATCCAAGTCACTTTAGAAACACTTGTCCACGTTTGGTGAACATTATACATGCTCAAGCCCAAGCAAATCCGGTGAATCAATCTAACCAAGCTCCTCCACCTGCAAGAGGAAGAGCTTTCAACATCAACGCTAACCAGGCTAGAGCTGACAGCAATGTGGTTAACGGTACGTTTCTTATCAATGGTAGTTATGCATCCATGTTGTTTGATACTGGCGCGGATAAAAGTTTTGTGTCCTTAGAGTTTGAACCCATCCTAAACCAAATTCGTGATAAGCTCATGGAATCCATAACAATAGAAGTTGCTGACGGAAAACCGGTCTCATTAAACTCTATTATACGCAATTGTACTCTCACCTTAAACGATCACGATTTTCCAGTTGACCTCATTCCTATGAAGTTGGGAAGCTTTGATATTATAACTGGTGTGGACTGGCTCAGCCAACATCAGGCTGAAGTTGTATGCCGCGAAAAGTTTATACGCATTCCTCTTTCAAACGGCCAGACTCTACGAATCTTTGGAGAAACCCCATCGAAAGGGCTCAGATTAATGTCATGTCTTCAAGCCCAAAAATATCTTCGCAGGAATTATGTCGCATTTTTAACCCATGTCGTCAAAAAGGGAACCATAGAGAAGAAACTTGAAGACATCCCAGTAGTAAAAGATTTCCCGCAAGTTTTTCCTGATGACATTTCAGGACTTCCTCCCTTGAGAGAAGTCGAATTCCGCATTGATCTTATACCTGGTGCTACACCAGTTGCAAAGTCTCCTTATAGGTTAGCCCCCTCTGAAATGCAAGAGCTAGCCAGTCAATTGCAAGAGTTGACTGACAAAGGATTCATACGTCCTAGCTCCTCGTCTTGGGGTGCACCTGTCCTTTTTGTGAAGAAGAAAGATGGAACGTTTCGCATGTGCATCGACTACAGAGAACTCAACAAGTTAACGATCAAGAATCGCTATCCATTACCTCGCATTGATGATCTTCTTGACCAACTTCAAGGCGCCAGCTGTTTTTCAAAAATCGACCTTCGTTCTGGTTATCATCAACTCAGAGTACATGAAGAAGACGTCCCAAAGACCGCTTTCCGAACTCGTTATGGTCATTATGAATTCATGGTCATGCCATTTGGTTTAACCAACGCTCCAGCTGTCTTCATGGATTTAATGAACAGAGTCTGCAAACCCTATCTCGATTGTTTTGTTATAGTCTTTATTGACGACATCCTCATTTACTCAAAGTCTAAGTCTGATCATGAACCGCATCTTCGACTCATCCTTACACTCCTAGAGAATGAAAAGCTTTACGCCAAATTTTCCAAATGCGAATTCTGGTTAAAAGAGGTACAATTCCTTGGACATGTAGTCAATGATAAGGGAATACATGTCGACCCCTCAAAAATCAAAGCGGTACAAGAATGGCAAGCGCCACGTACACCAACTGAAGTAAGATCATTCCTTGGTTTGGCTGGTTATTATCGCCGTTTCATTTCAAACTTCTCTCGCATTGCTGTACCACTCACGGCTTTAACTCATAAGGGAAAACCCTTCATATGGGGACCCAAACAAGAAGAAGCCTTCCAAACCCTTAAACAAAAACTCTGTGATGCACCAATCCTCATTCTTCCTGAAGGTTGTGATGACTTCGTAGTTTATTGCGACGCGTCAGGGCAAGGACTAGGCTGTGTTCTAATGCAAAGAGGAAAGGTGATAGCTTATGCTTCTAGACAACTCAAAACTCATGAGAAGAACTACACCACCCGTGACCTAGAACTTGGAGCCGTTGTGTTCGCTCTTAAGATATGGAGACATTATCTCTACGGTACTAAGTGTGAAATATACACTGACCACAAGAGTCTTCAACATATCTTCAACCAAAAGGAGTTAAACATGAGGCAACGAAGATGGGTCGAACTTCTAAATGACTACGACTGTGAAATTCGGTACCACCCTGGCAAGGCAAATGTGGTGGCTGATGCACTCAGTCGAAAGGGTTATGCGAACTCCATTCATCTTCTATGTTCGCAAATCATAACTGACATTAAAGATCAAATTCGAGAAGCCCAACATGTTTCAGTAACGGAAGACGACGTACGAAAGGAGCTGTCCTGTGGAGCTGAACTTAAAATTGAAACTAAATCTGACGGTATTCTGTACTATCTAGATCGCATATGGATTCCTGACCACAACAACCTTCGTGAATTCCTTATGAATGAGGCACACAAAACACGATATTCTATACATCCAGGAGCCGACAAGATGTATCAAGACCTTCGGTACACCTACTGGTGGCCTGGAATGAAAAAGGATATTGTTGTTTTTGTTTCCAAGTGCCTTACATGTTCCAAGGTAAAAGCTGAACATCAAAGACCCTCAGGACTTCTGGTCCAACCTGAAATACCTGTATGGAAGTGGGAAAACATAACCATGGACTTCATTACTGGGTTACCTCGCACTTCTGGTGGGTATGACACTATATGGGTAATCATTGATCGTCTTACAAAATCAGCTCACTTTATTCCTATCCGCGAAGATTTCAAGAACGAGAAGCTAGCTCGTATTTACATCAGCGAAATCGTAAGCCGACATGGTGTACCGTTAAGCATTATTTCAGATCGTGATGGTCGTTTCACTTCACGAACATGGCAAGCCGTACAAGCTGCTTTGGGTACACGATTAGATCTCAGTACAGCTTATCATCCTCAAACTGATGGACAATCTGAACGCACCATTCAAACTCTTGAAGAAATGCTTCGAGCATGTGTCATAGACTTCAAGGGTAATTGGGACGCTCATCTACCATTAGTTGAATTTTCGTACAACAACAGCTATCATTCAAGTATCGGCATGGCACCTTTTGAAGCCTTATATGGTCGTAAGTGCCGATCTCCAGTATGTTGGCACGAAATTGGGGAAGCTCAAATCACCGGTCCAGAATTGATTCAAGAAACCACAGACAAGATCCATCAAATTCGAAACAATCTTCTAGCAGCTCAAAGTCGTCAAAAGAGTTATGCAGATAAACGACGAAAGCCTTTGGAGTTTAACATTGGTGATCATGTACTTTTAAAAGTATCACCGTGGAAGAGAGTAGTTTGTTTTGGTCAAAAAGGCAAGCTAGCACCACGCTACGTAGGACCTTTCAAGATACTCGAAACAGTAGGACCTGTAGCATACAAGCTTGATCTACCAGAAGAACTCAACAGAATTCACCCCACATTCCACGTATCAAACTTGAAGAAGTGCCTCGCCAATGAGAACCTCCATATTCCTCTGGAAGATATTCAGATTGATGAATCTATGCATTTTATTGAAAGACCAGTAGAGATCATGGACTTCGGAGAAAAACGTCTAAGACGAAGTCGCATTCCAATTGTTAGGGTACGCTGGGAGTCGAAACGGGGACCTGAGTTTACTTGGGAACGTGAAGACTCAATGCGCGAAAAATACCCGCATCTTTTTCCTACCACTACTACTTAAATTTCGGGACGAAATTCCTAAAAGTAGGGGATACTGTAACATTTGTCAAAAACGGGTTTTCCAAACCCGCTTCGTTTGTAATCGAATATCAAGTTATAAATGTTTCGTTGCGTATTTATGTTAATTTTAATTTTAAAAGATGCATAATTAATAAACAAATTAGAATTTAAAAATTATAATTAATAAAAAGGGAAAATAAAATAAATAAAAAGGAAAACCGGCTGCTGGGATTCGAACACGGGTCAGCCGGGTAAGTATAAGACTTAACATGCACACATATAACCACTCCGCCACTTGATGTTTTCTGTTAGTTCTAGGAATCAATTAAACCTTATGTTCAACCATGAATCGATCTGTTTACGCTAACTGAAACCGTTATCGGTTTCCAAACGTCCAAAAACGTTTGAGTGTTCGCGGTTTCTGTCAATAACCGATACACCGACACCTCCAATCGATTTAACTTTGAATGGACTTGAATTCAAGAGTTGATCGGTTTTAATAACCGAAAACCTGCATTTCCTGAATTACTCCAATCATAGTCCCCTCTCGCGACTCAAACACATCTGCAGACCTTTAATTTCACTTTCGCACTACTTTCAGTTCGTCGGAAAAGCTATTTGAACTCGCCGGACTTTCGCCGGAAAACCGTGTCTTCCATCAAATCAGTAAGTCTCTCATTTCTTTCATCGTCTATCAGTTGTTAAGCTTTTGCTAACTCCAGCCCTTCAATCAGAATCAGTTTCAGACGACGAAATCGGATAATTTACTCTCGCCGGAAAACTTCTGTAAGTTCCCAATTCTCACTGTGAAACGGTATAGTCTTTTAAACCTTCTGGTAATTCTTGTTCAGTGCTTCAATTCTGCATTTAGCTAATCAAAATTGATAATCTGTCCGCTCAGACGAAATCCGTAAAAACAGAGCCGACGACTTCGCCGGAATTCTGAGATAGATCGTTTCTCCGGTAGGTTTACTTCCAAAATCGTCTCTGCCATTTCATTTTAGTCAATTGAATGTTTGTCAATCGAATTAAACAAGAAACAATAGAGTAATCGTAGTCTGTGATTCTGTAACGAAGAAGACGAAGTTAGGTTGTTTATAAGTTTAATATAATTTGGATATTATCTCGGGTTAGACACACAGTCCAGCGGTGGACTGTGTGCACACATATATCACACGCCGCGAGTTCGATCCTTGACACACACCTATGCTCTGTAATAAAGATGTTTTATTTTTCTAACTGAACCGGATTAACTTACGATAGATGTTAAGTATAATAAAAATCGGTATATTAACCAGGTTAGACACACAGTCCAGCGGTGGACTATGTGCAACACTAACCCACAGGTCCCGGGTTCGAGACCTGTTGCACACTCCGGTTCGATGATTAAAACCCTTTTTGAAAATAAAAGAATTTTGAATAAACTAAAATACTATATAAATTTAATTAAAAACAGAATTATTTCGGGTTAGACACGTAGCACAGTTGGTAGAGCTGCGTGCACGCGTACGAAAGGTCTCGGGTTCGAGTCCTGCCTGGCGCATACATACAGTCAACAGTCACAGTCAAATAGTCAACAGTCACAGTCAAACAGTCAACGGTCAATGGTCAACGCAAAAGTCAACATTTTTTTTATATTTTTATTTATTTAATTTAATTTAAAAATCAATTAAAAATACTTAAAAATAATGTTTTTAAAGATAGGAAATAGCCTTAAACTCACAAAAATATATCTAAAAATCCTATTAAAAATCCACTCATTTACTATACCTTCCGTTATTTTTTAGGTTAGTTAATCATCGTTGATCAATCCTTCAAACTCGTGCGCATCTCATCATCTCCAACCGAACGCACCCAATGTGAGTGAATCTCTACAAATTCCCCGTTTTAATCACGTTTTTGGGGTGTATCATGTGTCTTACCATTTATTATATTTAAATCATTGTGCATACATCATATCATGAACAAATGTGTATTCAGCTTGTATCAACTGTTTGTGTGGTTATTGTTTAGATATAATTTATTATTTTCAGTACATGCAATATCATAGGCCGCCGCTCCCCATTACATTATGAGCGTGAACCGGGCGTTGCCAACATAAGATCGGCTCCGTTTGATTGAGCCTTGATCGCACAGACATTCATCATAGGCCGTCAGTTCCCCATTACATTATGAGCGTGAACGTGACGTTGCCAACATATACAGTTTCATTCATGTTATATATTCATGCTAGTTCATATGTTACTGTATGTTATTGTATGTTATTGTTTGTGGTTGTTATTGCTATTGTTTGATTATTTACATTTGCTCACATATGACTATTGCACAAGCGAACCCGGTATACCAAGCCAACCAAGCTCCTCCACCTGAGGAAGAGCTTTCAATATCAATTCCAACCAAGCCAGGGCTGACAACAATGTGGTCAACGGTACGTTTCTCATAATGGTAGTTATGCATCCATATTATTCGATACTGGTGCGGATAAGAGCTTTGTGTCCTTAGAATTCGAATCTATCCTCGACCAACCTCGTGTTATTCTCATTGAATCCCTAACGGTGGAAGGAAAACCCACTTCATTAAATTCTATTATACGCGATTGTACTCTCACCCTAAACGATCACGATTTCCCAATTGACCTCATTCCTATGAAGTTGGGAAGTTTCGATGTTATAATCGGTATGGACTGGCTCAGCCAGTATCACGCTGAAGTGGTGTGCTACGAAAAATTCATTCGTATTCCTCTTGCAGACGGTCAGACACTACGTATTTTTGGGGAAACCCCTTCGAAAGGACTCAAGTTGATGTCCTGCCTTCAAGCTCGAAGTTATCTTCGCAAGAACTACGTCGCATTTCTAACTCTCGTCGTAAAGAAGGGAGGCAAGGAGAGGAAGCTCGAAGATATTCCAATTGTGAAGGAATTCCCACAAGTTTTTCCCAACGACGTTTCAGGACTTCCTCCTGTGAGAGAAGTCGAATTCCGCATTGATCTTGTGCCTGACGCTACACCGGTCGCCAAATCTCCTTATAGGTTAGCTCCATCCGAGATGCAAGAATTGGCCAGTCAACTGCAAGTGTTGACTGACAAAGGATTCATACGTCCTAGCTCATCGCCTTGGGGTGCGCCTGTTCTTTTTGTAAAGAAGAAAGATGGAACGTTTCGCATGTGCATTGATTATAGAGAACTCAACAAGTTGACGGTTAAGAATCGGTATCCACTGCCTCGCATTGATGACCTCCTAGACTAACTTCAAGGCGCCACCTGTTTTTCCAAGATCGACCTTCGTTCTGGTTATCATCAGCTTAGAGTGCGTGAGGAAGATATCCTAAAAACGGCTTTCCGAACTCGTTATGGTCATTACGAGTTCATGGTTATGCCCTTCGGTTTAACCAACGCCCCCGCTGTCTTCATGGATTTAATGAATAGAGTATGCAAACCCTACCTCGACCGCTTCGTCATAGCCTTCATCGACGACATCCTTATCTACTCCAAGTCCAAATCCGATCATGAGCGACACCTTCGACTCATTCTTACACTCTTAAGGACTGAAAAGCTTTACGCTAAGTTCTCAAAATGCGAATTCTGGTTAGGAGAAGTACAATTCCTTGGTCATGTCGTCAATGACAAAGGGATTCATGTCGATCCTTCAAAAATCAAAGCAGTACAGGAATGGCAAGCGCCACGTACCCCTACCGAAGTTAGGTCATTTCTTGGTTTGGCTGGTTACTACCTACGCTTCATTGCCAATTTTTCCCGTATCACCGTACCACTCACGGCCTTGACTCACAAAGGAAAACCCTTCATTTGGGGACCTAAGCAAGAAGAGGCCTTCCAAACTTTAAAGCAAAGGCTTTGTGACGCACCTATCCTTACACTCCCTGAGGGTTGCGATGACTTCGTGGTTTATTGCGAGGCGTCAGGGCAAGGACTAGGCTGTGTATTAATGCAAAGAGGAAAAGTGATAGCCTATGCCTCTAGGCAACTCAAGGTTCATGAGAAGAATTACACCACCCACGACCTAGAACTTGGAGCCGTTGTGTTCGCTCTCAAGATATGGAGACATTACCTCTACGGTACCAAGTGTGAAATATACACTGACCACAAGAGTCTCCAACATATCTTCAACCAGAAAGAGTTGAATATGAGGCAACGAAGATGGGTCGAACTTCTCAACGACTACGACTGTGATATTCGGTACCATCCTGGCAAGGCAAACGTGGTGGCCGATGCACTCAATCGAAAAGGATATGCGAACTCCATTCGTCTTCTATGTTCGCAAATCATAACCGAAATCAAAGATCGAATCCGGGCAGCTCAACATGTTTCTGTAACAGAAAATGACGTACGCGATGAACTGTTATGTGGAGCTGAACTCAAAATTGAAACCAAATCCGACGGTATTCTATACTATTTAAACCGCATATGGATTCCTGATCGCGATAACCTTCGGGATTTCCTCATGAATGAGGTACACAAAACACGATACTTTGTACACCCAGGAGCCGATAAGATGTATCAAGACCTACGATACACCTACTGGTGGCCTGGCATGAAAAAGGATATCGTTGTTTTTGTTTCCAAGTGCCTTACCTGTTCCAAAGTGAAAGCTGAACATCAAAGACCTTCAGGACTTCTAGTCCAACCCGAAATACCTGTATGGAAGTGGGAAAACATAACCATGGACTTCATTACCGGGTTACCTCACACCTCCAGTGGGTATGACACCATATGGGTAATAATCGATCATCTTACAAAATCATCTCATTTTATTCCGATTCGTGAAGACTTCAAAAACGAGAAGTTAGCTCGTATCTACATCAGCGAGATCGTAAGCCGTCATGGTGTACCACTAAGCATCATTTCAGACCGTGATGGTCGTTTCACTTCACGAACATGGCGAGCCGTACAAACCGCCTTGGGTACACGGTTAGACCTCAGTACCGCCTTTCACTCTCAAACCGATGGTCAATCTGAACGCACCATCCAAACCCTTGAAGACATGCTACGAGCATGTGTCATAGACTTCAAAGGGAACTGGGACGCTCACTTACCGTTAGTTGAGTTTTTGTACAACAATAGCTATCATTCAAGTATCGGCATGGCTCCTTTCAAAGCTTTATATGGTCGTAAGTGCCGATCTCCAGTATGTTGGCACGAAATTGGTGAAGCGCAAATCACCGGACCTGAATTTATTCAAGAAACAACCGACAAAATCCTTCAAATTCGAAACAATCTTCTAGCGGCTCAAAGTCGTCAAAAGAGTTATGCTGACAAACGACGAAAGCCCTTGGAGTTTGACATTGGTGATCAAGTACTTTTAAAAGTATCACCGTGGAAGTGAGTGGTTCGTTGGGCCAGAAGGGCAAGCTAGCACCACGCTACGTGGGACCTTTCAAGATACTCGAAAGAGTAGGTCCTGTAGCATACAAGCTTGACCTACCAGAAGAGCTTAACAGAATTCATCCCACGTTCCACGTATCAAACTTGAAAAAGTGCCTCGCCGATCAAACTTCCATATTCCTCTAGAAGACATTCAAGTCGATGAATCGATGCACTTCGTTGAAAGACCAGTGGAAATCATGGATTCAGTGAGAAGCGTTTAAGGCGAAGTCATATTCCAATTGTCAGGGTACGTTGGGAATCAAAACGAGGACCCGAGTTTACTTGGGAACGTGAGGACTCAATGCGCGAGAAATACCCGCATCTTTTTCCAGTTGCAACCACTACATATATTTCGGGACAAAATTTCTAAAAGTAGGGGACACTGTAACATCTGTGTAAATTGGGTTTCGAAAACCCGCCCCAAGTTATCAATCAAAGCGTATTTATTGATGTCGGTTGATTTTTAGCATCTTTGTTTATTGTTTTATATATTAGAATTTATATATATATATATATATATATATATATATATATATATATATATATATATATATATATATATATAATAAATGTTTAAAATAACTTGAATAAAATAAAATAAATAATCAAATTAAATATTAAATATTTATAATTAATAAATGATTTAACAAAAAAAAGAAAGAATATAAAAACTCAAGAATGGGTGAACCGGGAATCGAACCCGGGTTCCCTGGGTAAAACACACACCACCAACACCACTACGCTGCACACACTAATTGTGCTTTTTGTCGAACCTTAATTCTTCTATAGTGACGATAAGAGGAACCTGCAACACCCGCGGATTTCCCTCGCCGGAAATCTCGGCAATCAACGTGTTTTCCTCTAGGAACACAACTGTCCGAGCCTATATTCGGTAAATTCCTTGATTGATCGCTGGCAATTAACTCAAAATCATAGTAACCGGAGCCTCAAACATCCCTATAAATACTGGTCGATTGTCCCTCAATCCGAACTCGCCCATTACCTCTATTCACTCTCTAATTACCTCAGTCGTCGGAAAACTTGTTCCACCGGAGAACCACCGAGACGTCGGAACCCACTCACCGGAATCATACCACCACCAGTACCGTCATACGGTAGTTTTCTTTTATTATCCTTTTAAGTTTTCCTAATTTAGCATCGTATACATTCGATTGTTAATAAAATCACAATGAATCGGGAGTTGATTCAGGCGGGTAAGGTTTATTCAAATGAAAAAGACGAAGTCAATAAGCATATTTGTGAAATAAAAACTTGTGTTTTAAACGTGTTAGACACACAGTCTAGCGGTAGACTGTGTGCATTTTATATACACGATACAGAGTTCGAATCCATGCCAAGTCACTGAACCGGTGATTTTTAAACATCTTTTTAAGAGATTACTGTCAGAACGTCACTTGTATATAAGAGTAATAAATATCGGAGTCACTAACGAGTTAGATTCCCAGCCCAACGGATGGGCTGGGTGCACGTTAACCACGAGGTCTCGGGTTCGAGACTGCACTGTCTCAGCCGGTTCGATCGATTATAAATCTTTTTAAAACAAATTATGATTTCCAAATGAACTGAATGTGTGTATAAGATTAATTAAAAACGGAAATATTTCGGGTTAGACACGTAGCTCAGTTGGAAGAGCTGCGTGCACGCAATCGAGAGGTCACGAGTTCGAGCCTCCACCACACGCATACAAATTCCACTGTTCGACCGGTCTGAAAATCCTCTTGTCAGACTGACAAGTTTTTATTTTTTATTTTTATTTTCCTGTTTTATTTTGTTTATGGATTTATATTAAATTTGAATCTAAAAATCAATAAAAATATAGGGTTTAAAATACCAATAAAAACCACAACAATAACTTAAAAATCTAAACAAATGTTTTAAACCAAAAAGTTAGTTTATTTATTTATTGGGTTATCGCGTTATTATTTCTAGGTTAGTATCTTCTCGTCGATTAAATTTCCAACTCGTGCGCTCTCTTTACCACTCAAGAATACGCACCCAAGGTGAGTGAATCTCTACAAATTCCCCGTTTTAATCACGTTTTGGGGTGTATCATGTGTCGTACACTTCCTTTATTTTATTTAAACACTTGTGCTTATATCATCTCATGATCAAATGTGTAATGGTTGTTGTGTGATTATTATGTGGATTAAGTTTATCATTGCAGTGCACTTATTTCATTAGGCCCATCAGTTCCTCGTGGGATACGAGTTGAGCATCAGGTGCCTCATTAGATCGGCTCCGTTTGATTGAGCCTTGATCTCAAATACATCATCATTCATGTCATATATTCATTCAACGTGGTTTGTGATTGTTTACATGTATATGTTTGCTCACATGTGATTTATGCACGAATTTTCTTTAATAAATAAAACAAGCAATTATTTAAAATGTTTTATCAAGGTTCACTCGCCAACTTTTGTTGACCCAAAATCTCCCTGTTTTACACATGATACAGGTGATCCAGTTGAGGAAAGAAACACTTAGGATGGCCTAGAAGAATAAACAAGTTATTGCGTTGGAATAAACATTTAGTTTTGTTTCCTTTTTATTCGTATGAATTTTGTTTATTGGATATTTAAGTTTGTAATTCGAATTTAATAAATATGAAACTTCTTAGTAAATATCATGAGCTTTGGTGATAACCCAATTATGTCCCGACTTTTATTTCGCTGCGGTTCGGGGTGTGACAACACTTCTCTTACAACAGACCTATGAGTCAGATTGTGAATCGGCTCATGACTTTGGTCTATGAGGCGTCCATGGACCCTTCCAAGACTCTACATAATAATCGGATCAAGGAAAAGGCCCTAGACATACACTTACTCGTTTCAAAATTTTCTAGTTTTGCCCAATACCCGGGTTCACGATACGTCGCTTACAACCGACCTATGAGCTTGACCTGTTAATCAGCTCATGATTTGAATCTAGGAGACGTCCATGGACCTTTCCAAGACCTTACACAAGAACCAGATCTTGGAGAAGGTCCTATACATACCCTTCAACTCGTTACATATTTTTATAGTTTTTCCTAATACCCGGGTACACGCACTTCGTTTAAAACTGACATATGAGTAATACCTTTGAATCGGCTCATGACTTGGGTCTAGTAGGCGTTAATGTACCCTTCCAAGACTTTACGCAAGAACCGGATCTAGGAGAAGGACCTAGACATATCAATTGACTCGTTCCAATTTTTTCTATTTTTGCACAATACCCGGGTACACGACACGTCCTTTACAACCGTTCTATGGTTCATACCGGCGAATTAGCTTTTGACATGGTTAAGGAGACATCCCATGACACTTCCAAAGCAATATGCAGGAACTAGATTTAGGAGAATTCCCTATACCTACCTTTTGGCTCGTTCAAAAATTTTATAATTTTGCCCAATACCCGGATACACGACAAGTCCCTTACAACCGACCTATGCGTCAGACTAGTGAATCGGCTCATTACTTGGGTCTGAGAGTCGTCTGTAGACCCTTCCAAGACCCTAGTTAAGAACCGTATCTAGAAGAACGTCCTCGACATACCCTTTGATTACTTCCAAAATTTTCACGTTTTGCCCAATACCTGGGTATACGACACGTAGCTTATAACCGACCATTGAGTTAGAACTGTGAATCAGCTTATGATTTGAATCCTGGAGGCGTCCATGAACCCTTACAAGACTTTACGCAAGAACCAGATCTAGGAGAAGTCTGTGTATATGCCCTTTGACTCGTTACAAATTTTTCAAGTTTTGTCAAATACCCGGGTACACAACACTTCTCTTACAACCGATCTATGAGTCAGACTAGTGAATCGGCTCATGACTTGGGTCTGAGATGCGTATGTGGACCCTTCCAAGACCCTAAGTAAGAACCGGATCAAGGAGAACGCCCTAGACATAGCCTTTGATTCCTTCAAAAATTTTCAAGTTTTGCCCAATACCCGGGTACACGGCACGTCGCTTATAACCGACCATTGAGTTAGAACTGTGAATCAGCTTATGATTTGAATCCAGGAGGCATCCATGAACCCTTACAAGACTTTACGCAAGAACCAGATCTAGGAGAAGTCTGTGTATATGCCCTTTGACTCGTTACAAATTTTTCAAGTTTTGTCAAATACCCGGGTACACAACACTTCTCTTACAACCGATCTATGAGTCAAACTAAGAATTGGCTCATGACTTTGGTCTAGGAGGCGTCTATGGACCCTTCCAACACTCCACACAAAAACCAGATCTAGGAGAAGTCTGTATATATATATCCTTTGACTCGTTACAAATTTTTCAAGTTTTGTCAAATGTCCGGGTACACAGCATTTCCCTTACAACTGACCTAAGAGTCAGACTGTGAATACCCGGGTACACAACATTTTTCAAGTTTTGTCAAATACCCGGGTACACAGTATTTTTCAAGTTTTGAATCTATGAGGCATCCATGAACCCTTACAAGACCTTACACAAGAACCAGATCTTGGAGAAAGCCCTATACATACCCTTTAACTTGTTAAATAATTTTATAGTTTTGCCGAATACCCGGGTACATGCACTTTGTTTAAAACCATCCTATAAGTCAGACCATTGAATCGGCTCATGACTTGGGTCTAATAGGCGTTCATGAACCCTTCCAAGACTATACGTAAGAACCGGATCTAGGAGAAGGCCCTAGACATATCCATTGACTCGTTCCAATTTTTTCTATTTTTGCACAATACCCGGGTACACGACACGTCCTTTACAACCGAGCTATGGTTCAGACCGGCGAATAAGCTTGTGACATGGTTAAGGAGACATCCCATGTCATTTCCAAATCCATATGCAAGAACCAGATTTAGGAGAACTCCATATACCTACCATTTGGCTCGTTCCAAAATTTTTATAGTTTTGCCCAATACCTGGGTACACGACAAGTCCCTTACAACCGACCTATGTGTCAGACCTGTGAATCGGCTCATGACTTGGGTCTGAGATGCGTATGTGGACCCTTCCAAGACCCTAAGTAAGAATCGGATCAAGGAGAACGCCCTAGACATACCCTTTGATTCCTTCAAAATTTTTCAAGTTTTGCCCAATACCCGGGTACACGGCACGTCGCTTATAACCGACCATTGAGTTAGAACTGTGAATCAGCTTATGATTTGAATCCAGGAGGCGTCCATGAACCCTTACAAGACTTTACGCAAGAACCAGATCTAGGAGAAGTCTGTGTATATGCCCTTTAACTCGTTAGAAATTTTTCAAGTTTTGTCAAATACCCGGGTACACATCACTTCTCTTACAACCGATCTATGAGTCAGACTAAGAATCGGCTCATGACTTTGGTCTAGGAGGCGTCTATGGACCCTTCCAACACTCTACAAAAGAATTGGGTCTAGGAGAAGGCCCTAGACATACACTTTGACTCGTTTCAAATTTTTATCGTTTTGCCCAATACCGGGTACACGACAAGTTCCTTACAACCGACGTATGCGTCAGACCTGTGAATCGGCTCATGACTTGGGTCTGAGAGGGGTCTGTGGACCCTTCCAAGACCCTACGTAAGAACCGGATCTAGGAGAACGCCCTGGACACACCCTTTGATTCCTTCCAAAAATTTTCAAGTTTTGTCCAAAACCCGGGTACACGACATGTCGCTTATAACCGACCTATGAGTCAGAACTGTGAATCGGCTTATTATTTTAATCTAGGAGGCGTCTATGAACCCTTAAAAGACCCTACGCAAGAACAAGATCTAGGAGAAGTCTATATGTATATACCCTTTGTAACATCCGTCAAAAACGGATTTACCAAACCCGCTCCGTTTATCAACCGAACAGTCAGTCAAAATTTTCGTTGCGAATTAAATGCCCAAAATATTTTCAAACGATCCGTAATCAATTATTATACGGGAATATATATTTAGTTTTTGAAAAACTGTCAAAAATCGCAAAATAAAAATATTATGCATCTGCCGGGTTTCGAACCCGGGTCTGTACCGAGTCAGTTCAACGATTTATCACCGCACACACAAACCACTGCGCCACATGTCCCGTTTGTTAATTAATAGAATCATTTAATTGATAAAGTAACGTTATAAGTTCAAAACCGGCGCCCAAACGGTTCAGTCGTCGGAATCCCGGAATTCTCGCGAGTTTTAACACCAATTTACGTTATAACGTAAACCATTAAACAGATATCGGTTATAACCGATGTTTGAAGTCCGCGACACTTTTCAAAACCGCCGGAAATTTTAAATAATCGAATGCAGTCCAAAATCAGACCAAATACATCTCGCTTTCTCCTATAAATTGACCCACAACCGACGACAAACACTTTCGCTCAAAAATCACACCTTTTCTCGGCGAAATTCCACTCGCCGGAATAAACCTGTGTTTCGCCGGAAAACCGAGTTTTAATCCCTGAGCTTTACTGAACCCCCTAAACCTATACCGGAGATACCCTTACCTTTTCCAAGCTTTCCGGAGACTAGCTGCTATACGGAACACGTCGCCGGAGGTGAATTCTGTCGCCGGAGTTCTGCCGGAAAACAGAGAGTCCTGTCGGTATACTTTCTCCGCCCAGTTTCTTTTCCGTTTCACTTTTATATTACCTTAATCGACTGTAACACACTATTAAACTGATAAAAATCTCGAACCAGTCAGACTTCATCTCTGGCTATTTTTCAGTGAAGAAGACGATGCACTTTCGTATCTTATAAGTTTAATTAAAATCATGATATATAATCGGGTTAGACACACAGTCCAGTGGTGGACTGTGTGCACATAAAACGTTAATCAAGCAAAGGTCTCGAGTTCGATTCCCGTCTCACACACGCTGCCTTTAATAAAAACCAATTTTTTGTTTAACCGAACCGGAGTCGTCACTAGTGTATGTTAAGTATATTGATAACCGGAATAATAACCAAGTTAGACACACAGTCCAGCGGTGGACTGTGTGTTTGTTTATATCGCTGGTCACGAGTTCGAGTCCGGTCTTCAGCACCGACTCGGACCATTATCTCTTCTTTTTAATTAAGGCAGAAAAGGAAATAAATAATTAGTACTTAAGTATAATAAAAATCAAGTTATATAACATGTTGAACACACAGTCCAGCGGTGGACTGTGTGTTAGATTAACCCACAGGTCCCGGGTTCGAGACCTGTGGAGTGCAAGGCTGTTTCGTTTAAAACCGTTTTTAAAATAAAAAGGATTTCTGTTTAATTCTAACTAATGTATATATGTAATTAAAATCGGATATATAACGGGTTAGACACGTAGCTCAGTTGGTAGAGCTGCGTGCACGCGTACGGGAGGTCTCGGGTTCGAGCCTCACTCAGCGCACAATAATCTGCCATTGAACCGGTCAACGGTCAGGTCAACGGTCAAAGGGTCAGTCAACGGTCAGAAAAAAATAAAATATTTTTATTATTTTTATTTAATTATTTTAATTAAAAATCAATTATAAATACTTAAAAATAACATTTTTAAGATTAGAAAATAGCCTCAAACTCACAAAAATGCACCCAACAATCCTACTAAAATAGTTTAATAAAATCCGTTTACTTACCAAACCATAATGCAATTTATCTAGGTTAAATCTCACTCGTGGTTAAAACCACTTCGCGTGCATTCAACGTCATCAACCGAACGCAACCACTGTGAGTGAATCTTACAATTCCCCCTTTTAAATTACACGTTTTGGGGTGTGTCATGTGTTATGATAATAACTAATTTATTTACTTAAACTTGTGCCATACCACATCATGACTTAAACTTAGATTGTTTTTATTGTTGTGATTTACTTATTGCCTTTTGTCAAGTCATATGAAACTCATACATTAAGCCCATCAGTTCCTCGTGGGAGACGAGTAGAACATCGCGTGCTTCACATTAAATTCATTATTATTCATGTGTGTATCATTGAGTTTATATTGTTTGTAGTGTGTTATTCATATTATCATGTTTATGCAATTCATTCATCAGGCCCCTCAGTTCCTCGTGAGAGACGAGTTGAGCATCGCGTGCCTCTAATTGTTCCATTATTGTTCATGTGTGTTTTCATTTAACATAGTATGATTGTTGATCAAGTTACATCTAATTTTACTCATGTTTGGTTGTGCACATATTTCATAACCAATTTAAATAAATTGTTCAAATGTTTTCCATAGGATTCACTCGCCAACATTATGTTGATCCAAAAACCTTTTTACACATGATACAGGTGAACAGGTTGAAGCAAGGATAACATAGGATATGCCTTAGAAGAGAACAAAGAAGTTAGATTGTTAGTTAGATCATGTTGTAACATTATTGTAAATTTCCATTTAATTTGTATTAATGAATATGAAACGTTTAATAAATGTCATGAGCTTTGATGATAACCCAATCATGCCCCGATCACCTTATCCGCTGCGGGTCGGGGTGTGACACCCTTTGAATCGTTACAAATTTTTCAAGTTTTTTCAAATACCTGGGTACACAGCACTTCCCTTACAACCGACCTATGAGTCAGACTGTGCGTGTACCCGGGTATTAGGAAAAACTATAAAAATATGTAACGAGTTAAAGGGTATGTATAGGACCTTCTCCAAGATCTGGTTCTTGTCTTGGAAGGGTCCATAGACGTCTCCTAGATTCAAATCATAAGCCGATTAACAGGTCAAACTCATAGGTCGGTTGTAGGAAAAGACCCAAGACATACACTTTGACTCGTTTCAAATTTTTCTAGTTTTGCTCAATACCCGGGTACAAACGGAGCGGGTTTGGAAAACCCGTTTTTGACAAATGTTACAGATCTAGGAGAACACCCTAGACAAACCCTTTGATTCCTTCCAAATTTTTAAGTTTTGCCCAATACGCACTTCGTTTAAAACCGATCTATGAGTTAGCCTTTAAATCGTCTCATGACTTGGTTCTAGGAGGCGTTCATGTACCCTTCCAAGACTCTACGCAAGAAGAAGGCCCTTGGAATATCAATTGACTCATTCCAACTTTTTCGATTTTTGCACAATACCCGGGTACACGACACGTCCTTTACAACCGACCTATGGGTCAGACCGGCGAATTAGCTTGTGACATGGTTAAGGAGACATCCCATAACACTTCAAAAGCCATATGCATGAACTAGATTTAGGAGAATTCCCTATATCTACCTTTTGGCTCGTTTCAAATTTTTTATTGTTTACCCAATACCCGAGTACACGACAAGTCCCTTACAACCGACCTATGCGTCAGATCTGTGAATCGGCTCATGACTTGGGTCTAAGAGGTGTCTGTGGACCCTTCCAAGACCCTACGTAAGTGCCAAATCTTGGAGACTGCCCTAGACATACCCTTTGATTCCTTCCAAAATTTTCAAGTTTTGCCCAATACCGGGTACACGACACGTCGCTTATAACCGACCTATGAGTCGGAACTGTGAATCGGCTTATGATTTGAATCTAGGAGCCGTCCATGAACCCTTACAAGACCCTACACAAGAACCTGATTTAGGAGAAGTCTGTATATATACCCTTTAACTCGTTACAAAATTTTCAAGTTTTGTCAAATACCCGGGTACACGGCACTTCTCTTACAACAGACCTATGAGTCAGATTGTGAATTGGCTCATGACTTTGGTCTATGAGGGGCCCATGGACCCTTCCAAGACTCTACCTAATAATCTGATCGAGGAAAAGACCCAAGACATACACTTTAACTCGTTTCATATTTTTCTAGTTTTGCTCAATACTAGGGTACATGATACGTCGCTTACAACCGACCTATGAGTTAGACCTGTTAATCGGCTCATGATTAGAATCTAGGAGACGTCCATGGACCCTTCCAAGACCTTACACAAGAACGAGATCTTGGAGAAGGCCCTAGACATATCAATTGACTCATTCCATTTTTTTTCTATTTTTGCACAATACACGGGTACACGACACGTCCCTTACAACCGACCTATGCGTCAAACCTGTAAATCGGCTCATATCTTGGGTCTGAGAGGCGTCTGTGGACCCTTCCAAGACCCTACGTAAGAACCGAATCTAGGAGAACGCCCAAGACATACCCTATCATTCCTTCGAAAATTTTCAAGTTTTTCCCAATACACGGGTACACGACACGTCTCTTATAATTGACCTATGAGTCAGAACTGTGAATCGGCTTATGATTTAAATCTAGGAGGCGTCCATGAACCCTTATAAGACCCTACGCAAGAACCAGATGTAGGAAAAGTCTGTATATATACTCTTTGACTCGTTACAATGTTTTCATGTTTTGTCAAATACCCGGGTACACGGCACTTCTCTTACAACCGACCTATGAGTCAGACTGTGAATCGGCTAATGACTTTGGTCTAGGAGGTGTCCATGGACCTTCCAAGACTCTACACAAAAATCGGATCTACGAGAAGGCCCTAAACATACACTTTGAATCGTTACAAATTTTTCTAGTTTTGACTAGTACCCGGGTACACGACACGTCCTTTACAACCGACCTATAGGTCAGACCGCGAATTAGCTTGTGACATGCTTAAGGAGACATCCAATTACACTTCCAAATCCATATGCAGGAACCAGATTTAGGAGAATTCGCTATACCTACCTTTTGGCTCATTCCAAAATTATTATAGTTTTGCCTTATACCCGGGTACATGAACAGTCCCTTACAACCGACCTATGCGTCAGACCTTTGAATCGGCTCAAGACTTGGGTCTGAGAGGCGTTTGTGGACCTTTACAAGACCCTATGTAAGAACCTAATCTAGGAGAATGCCCTAGACATACCCTTTGATTCCTTCCAAAATTTTCAAGTTTTGTCCAATACCCGTGTACACGACACGTCGCTTACAACCGACCTATGAGTCAGAACTGTGAATAGGCTTATGATTTGAATCTAGGAGGCGTCCATGAACCTTTACAAGACCCTACGCAAGAACCAGATCTAGGAGAAGACTGTGTACATACCTTTTGACTCGTTATAAATTTGTCAAATTTTGTCGAATACCCGGGTACACAACACTTCTCTTACAACCGACCAATGAGTCAGACTGTGAATCGGCTCATGACTTTGGTCTAGGAGGCGTCTATGGACCCTACCAAGAATCTACATAATAATCGGATCTAGGAAAAGACCCAAGACATACACTTTGACTCGTTTCAAATTTTTCTAGTTTTGCTAAATATCCGGGTACACGATACGTCGCTTACAACCGACCTATGAGTTAGACCTGTTAATCGGCTCATGATTTAAATCTAGGAGGCGTCCATGAACCCTTACAAGACCCTACGCAAGAACCAGATGTAGGAGAAGTCTGTACATACACCCTTTGATTCCTTCCAAAAATTTTCAAGTTTTGCCCAAAACCCGGGTACACGACATGTCGCTTATAACCGACCTATGAGTCAGAACTGTGAATCGGCTTATTATTTTAATCTAGGAGGCGTCTATGAACCCTTAAAAGACCCTACGCAAGAACAAGATCTAGGAGAAGTCTATATGTATATACCCTTTGACTCGTTACAATTTTTTCAAGTTTTTTTCAAATACCCGGGTACACAGCACTTCCCTTACAACCGACCTATGACTCAGACTGTGCGTGTACCCGAGTATTAGGAAAAACTATAAAAATATGTAACGAGTTAAAAGGTATGTATAGGACCTTCTCCAAGATCTGGTTCTTGTGTAAGATCTTGGAAGGGTCCATGGACGTCTCCTAGATTCAAATCATGAGCCGATTAACAGGTCAAACTCATAGGTCGGTTGTAAGTGACGTATCGTGAACCCGGGTATTGGGCAAAACTAGAAAATTTGAAACGAGTAAGTGTATGTCTAGGGCCTTTCCTTGATCCGATTATTATGTAGAGTCTTGGAAGGGTCCATGGACGCCTCATAGACCAAAATCATGAGCCGATTCACAGTCCGACTCATAGGTCTGTTATAAGAGAAGTGGTGTGTACCCGGGTATTTGACAAAACTTGAAAATTTTGTAACGAGTTAAAGGGTATATATACAGACTTCTCCTAAATCTGGTTCTTGCGTAGGGTCTTGTAAAGGTTCATGGACGGCTCCTAAATTCAAATCATAAGCCGATTCACAGTTCCAACTCATAGGTCGGTTATAAGCGACGTGTCGTGTACCCGGGTATTGGGCAAAACTTGAAAATTTTGGAAGGAATCAAAGGGTATGTTTAGGGCGGTCTCCAAGATCCTGCTCTTACATAGGCTCTTGGAAGGGTCCACAGACGCCTCTCAGACCATAGTCATGAGTTGATTCACAGGTCTGACCCATAGGTCGGTTGTAAGGGACTTGTCGTGTACTCGGGTATTGGGTAAAACAATAAAAAATTTGAAACGAGCCAAAAGGTAGGTATAGGGAATTCTCCTAAATCTGGTTCATGCATATGGCTTTGGAAGTGTTATGGGATGTCTCCTTAACCATGTCACAAGCTAATTCGCCGGTCTGACCAATAGGTCGGTTGTAAAGGACTTGTCGTGTACCCGGGTGTTGTTCAAAAATAGAAAAAGTTGGAACGCGTCAACTGATATGCCTAGGGCCTTCTCTTAGCTCCGGTTCTTGCATAGAGTCTTGGAAGGGTCCATGAACGCCTACTAGACCCAAGTCATGAGACGGTTTAAAGGTCTGACTCATAGATCGGTTTTAAACGAAGTGCGTGTACCCGGGTATTGGGCAAAACTTGAAAAATTTGGAAGGAATCAAAGGGTATGTCTAGGGTGTTCTCCTAGATCCGGCTCTTACGTAGGGTTTTGGAAAGGTCCACAGACGCCTTTGAGACCCAAGTCATGAGCCGGTTAACAGGTCTAACGCATAGGTCGGTTGTATGGGACTTGTCGTTTACCCGGGTATTGGTCAAAACTAGAAAATTTTGAAACGAGTCAAAGTGTATGTCTAGGGCCTTCTCCTAGATCCGATTCTTGTGTAGAGTCTTGGAAGGGTCCATATACGCCTCCTAGACCAAAGTCATGTGCCGATTCACAGTCTCACTCATAGGTCGGTTGTAAGGGAAGTGTTGTGTATCCGGGTATTTGACAAAACTTGACAAATTTGTAACGAGTCAAAGGGTATGTACACAGACTTCTCCTAGATCTGGTTCTTGCGTAGGGTCTTGTAAGGGTTCATGAACGCCTCCTAGATTCAAATCATAAGCCGATTCACAGTTCTGCCTCATATGTCGGTTATAAGTGACATGTCGTGTACCCGGGTATTGGGCAAAACTTGAAAATTTTGGAAGGAATCAAAGGGTATGTCTAGGGCGTTCTCCTAGATTCGGTTCTTACGTAGGGTCTTGTAAGGGTCCACAAACGCCTCTCAGACCCAAGTCATGAGCTGATTCACAGGTCTGACGCATAGGTCGGTTGTAAGGGACTTGTCGTTTACCCAGGTATTGGGGAAAACTATAATAATTTTGGAACGAGCCAAAAGGTAGGTATAGGGAATTCTCCTAAATCTGGTTCCTGCATATGGATTTGGAAGTGTAATTTGATGTCTCCTAAAGCATGTCACAAGGTAATTCGCTGGTCTTACCCATAGGTCGGTTGTGAAGGACGTGTCGGGGTGTAACCGGGTACTGGTCAAAACTAGAAAATTTTGAAACGATTCAAAGTGTATGTTTAGGGCCTTCTCCTAGATCCGATTTTTGTGTAGAGTCTTGGAAGAGTCCATAGACGCCTCCTAGACCAAAGTCATGAGCCGATTCACAGTCTGACTCATAGGTCGGTTGTAAGAAAAGTGCTGTGTACCCGGGTATTTGACAAAACTTGAAAAAATTGTAACGAGTCAAAGGGTATATATACAGAATTCTCCTATATCTGGTTCTTGCGTAGGGTCTTGTAAGGGTTCATGGACGCCTCCTAGATTTAAATCATGAGCCAATTAACAGGTCTAACTCATAGGTCGGTTGTAAGCGACGTATCGTGTACCCGGGTATTGAGCAAAACTAGAAAATTTTGAAACGAGTCAAATTGTATGTCTTGGGTCTTTTCCTAGATCTGATTATTCTGTAGAGTCTTGGAAGGGTCCATAGACGCCTCCTAGACAAAAGTCATGAGCTGATTCACAGTCTGACTCATAGGTCGGCTGTAAGAGAAGTGTTGTGTACCGGGTATTCGACAAAAGTTGACAAATTTGTAACGAGTCAAATGGTTTGTATGTACACAGTCTTATCCTAGATCTGGTTCTTGCGTAGGATCTTGTAAGGGTTCATGGACGCCTCCTAGATTCAAATCATAAGCCGATTCACAGTTATGACTCATAGGTCGGTTATAAGCAACGTGTCGTGTACCCGGGTATTGGGCAAAACTTGAAAATTTTGGAAGAAATCAAAGGGTATGTCTAGGGCGTTCTCCTAGATTAGGTTCTTACGTAGGGTCCTTGTAATGGTCCACAAATGCCTCTCAGACCAAAGTCATGAGCCGATTCAAAGGTCTGACGCATAGGTCGGTTGTAAGGGACTTGTCGTGTACCCGGGTATTGGGCAAAACTATAATAATTTTGGAACGAGCCAAAAGGTAGGTATAGCGAATTCTCCTAAATCTGGTTCCTGCATGTGGATTTGGAAGTGTAATTTTTTGTCTCCTTAAGCATGTCACAAGCTAATTCGCCGGTCTGACCCATAGGTCGGTTGTAAAGGACGTGTCGTGTACCCGGCTACTGGTCAAAACTAGAAAAAATTGAAACAATTCAAAGTGTATGTTTAGGGCCCTCTCCTAGATCCAATTTTTATGTAGAGTCTTGGAAGGGTCCATGGACGCCTCCTAGACCAAAGTCATTAGCCGATTCACAGTCTTACTCATAGGACGGTTGTAAGAGAAGTGTTGTGTACCCGGGTATTTGACGAAACTTGAAAAAATTGTAACGAGTCAAAGGGTATATATACAGACTTTTCCTACATCTGGTTCTTGCGTAGGGTCTTGTAAGGGTTCATGGACACCTCCTAGATTTAAATCATAAGCCAAATCACAGTTCTGACTCATAGGTCGGTTATAAGAGACGTGTCGTGTACCCCTGTATTGGGTAAAACTTGAAAATTTTCGAAGGAATCAAAGGGTATGTCTTGGCGTTCTCCTAGATCTGGTTCTTATGTAGGGTCTTGGAAGGGTCCACAGACGCCTCTCAGACCCAAATCATGAGCCGATTCACAGGTTTGACGCGTTGGTCAGTTGTAAGGACGTGTCATGTACCGGGTATTGTGGAAAAATAGAAAAATTGGAACGAGTCAATTGATATGTCTAGGGCCTTCTACAAGATCTCATTCTTGTGTAAGGTCTTGGAAGCGTCCATGGACGTCTCCTAGATTCAAATCATGAGCCGATTGACAGGTCTAACTCATAGGTTGGTTGTAAGCGACATATCGTGTACCCGGGTATTGAGCAAAACAAGAAAAATTTGAAACGAGTTAAAGTGTATGTCTTGGGTCTTTTCCTTGATCCGATTATTATGTAAAGTCTTGGAACGGTCCATGGACGCATCCTAGATCAAAGTCATGAGCCGATTCATAATCTGACTCATAGGTCGGTTGTAAGAGAAATGTTGTGTATCCGGGTATTTGACAAACCTTGAAAAAATTTGTAACGAGTCAAAGGATATGTACACAGACTTCTCCTAGATCTGGTTCTTGCGTAGGGTCTTGTAAGGGTCCATGGACGCCTCCTAGATTCAAATCATAAGCCGATTCACAGTTCTGACTCATAGGTCGGTTATAAGCGACGTGTCGTGTACCCGGGTATTGGGCAAAACTTGAAAATTTTGCAAGGAATCAAAGGGTATGTCTAGGGCGTTCTCCTAGATCCGATTCTTACGTAGGTTCTTGGAAGGGTCCACAGACGCCTCTCAGACCAAAGTCATTAGCCGATTCACAGGTCTGACGCATTGGTCAGTTGTAAGGGACTTGTCGTGTACCCGTGTATTGGGCAAAACTTTAAAAAATTGTAACGAGTCAAAGGGTATATATACAGACTTTTCCTACATCTGGTTCTTGCGTAGGGTCTTGTAAGGGTTCATGGACACCTCCTAGATTTAAATCATAAGCCAAATCACAGTTCTGACTCATAGGTCGGTTATAAGAGACGTGTCGTGTACCCGTGTATTGGGTAAAACTTGAAAATTTTCGAAGGAATAAAGGGTATGTCTTGGGCGTTCTCCTAGATCTTGTTCTTACGTAGGGTCTTGGAAGGGTCCACAGATGCCTCTCAGACCCAAATCATGAGCCGATTCACAGGTTTGACGCGTAGGTCAGTTGTAAGGGACGTGTCGTGTACCCGGGTATTGTGGAAAAATAGAAAATTGGAACGAGTCAATTGATATGTCTAGGGCCTTCTCCAAGATCTCATTCTTGTGTAAGGTCTTGGAAGCGTCCATGGACGTCTGCTAGATTCAAATCATGAGCCGATTAACAGGTCTAACTCATAGGTTGGTTGTAAGTGACATATCGTGTACCCGGGCATTGAGCAAAACTAGAAAAATTTGAAACGAGTTAAAGTGTATGTCTTGGGTCTTTTCCTTGATCCGATTATTATGTAAAGTCTTGGAACGGTCCATGGACGCATCCTAGACCAAAGTCATGAGCCGATTCATAGTCTGACTCATAGGTCGGTTTGTAAGAGAAGTGTTGTGTATCCGGGTATTTGACAAACCTTGAAAAAATTTGTAACGAGTCAAAGGGTATGTACACAGACTTCTCCTAGATCTGGTTCTTGCGTAGGGTCTTGTAAGGTTTCATGAACGCCTCCTAGATTCAAATCATAAGCCGATTCACAGTTCTGACTCATATGTCGGTTATAAGCGACGTGTCGTGTACCCGGGCATTGGGTAAAACTTGAAAATTTTGGAAGGAATCAAAGGGAATGTCTAGGGCGTTCTCCTAGATTCAGTTCTTACGTAGGGTCTTGTAAGGGTCGACAAACGCCTCTCAGACCCAAGTCATGAGCTGATTCACAGGTCTGACGCATAGGTCAGTTGTAAGGGACTTGTCGTTTACCCGGGTATTGGGGAAAACTATAATAATTTTGGAACGAGCCAAAAGGTAGGTATAGGGAATTCTCCTAAATCTGGTTCCTGCATATGGATTTGGAAGTGTAATTGGATGTCTCCTAAAGCATGTTACAAGCTAATTCGCCGGTCTTACCCATAGGTCGGTTGTGAAGGACATGTCGTGTACCCGGGTACTGGTCAAAACTAGAAATTTTGAAACGATTCAAAGTGTATTTTTAGGGCCTTCTCCTAGATCCGATTTTTGTGTAGAGTCTTGGAAGGGTCCATAGACGCCTCCTAGACCAAAGTCATGAGCCGATTCACAGTCTGACTTATAGGTCGGTTGTAAGAGAAGTGTTGTGTACCCGGGTATTTTACAAAATTTGAAAAAATTGTAACTTGTCAAAGGGTATATATACAGACTTCCCCTACATCTGGTTCTTACGTAGGATCTTGTAAGGGTTCATGGACGTCTCCTAGATTTAAATCATAAGCCGATTCACTGTTCTGACTCATAGGTGGGTTATAAGAGATGTGTCGTGTACCCGTGTATTGGGCAAAACTTGAAAATTTTCGAAGGAATCAAAGGGTATGTCTTTGGCGTTCTCCTAGATCCGGTTCTTACGTAGGGTCTTGGAAGGGTCCACAGACGCCTCTCAGACCCAAGTCATGAGCCGATTCACAGGTTTGACGCATAGGTCGGTTGTAAGGGACGTGTCGTGTACCGGGGAATTGTGCAAAAATAGAAAAAATTGGAACGAGTCAATTGATATGTCTAGTGCCTTCTCCAAGATCTCGTTCTTGTGTAAGGTCTTGGAAGGGTCCATCGACGTCTCCTAGATTCAAATCATGAGCCGATTAACAGGTCTAACTCATAGGTTGGTTGTAAGCGACGTATCGTGTACCCAGGTATTGAGCAAAACTAGAAAATTTGAAATGAGTCAAAGTGTATTTCTTGGGTCTTTTCCTAGATCCGATTATTATGTAGAGTCTTGGGAGGGTCCATGGATGCATCCTAGACCAAAGTCATGAGCCGATTCATAGTCTGACTCATAGGTCGGTTGTAAGAGAAGTGTTGTGTATCCGGGTATTTGACAAACCTTGAAAAATTTGTAACGAGTTAAAGGGTATATATACAGACTTCTCCTAGATCTGGTTCTTGTGTAGGGTCTTGTAAGGTTTCATGGACGTCTCCTAGATTCAAATCATAAGCCGATTCACAGTTCTGACTCATAGGTCGGTTATAAGCGACATGTCGTGTACCCGGGTATTGGGCAAAACTTGAAAATTCTGGAAGGAATAAAAGGGTATGTCTAGGGCGTTCTCCTAGATCTGGCTCTTATGTAGGGTCTTGGAAGGGTCCACATACGCCTCTCAGACCCATGTCATGAGCCGATTCACAGGTCTGACGCATAGGTCGGTTGTAAGGGACTTGTCGTGTACTCAGGTATTGGGCAAAACTATAATAATTTGTAACGAGCCAAAAGGTAGGTATAGGAAATTCTCCTAAATTTGGTTCCTACATATGGATTTGGAAGTGTCATTGGATATCTCTTTAACCATGTCACAAGCTAATTCGCCGGTCTAACCCATAGGTCGGTTGTAAAGGACGTGTCGTGTACCCGGATATTGTGCAAAAATAGAAAAAATTTAAACAAGTCAATATGTCTAGGGCCTTCTCCTACATCCGGTTCTTATGTAGAGTCTTGGAAGGGTCCAAGAACGCCTCCTAGACTCAAGTCATGAGCCAAATCAAAGGTCTGACTCATAGGTTGGTTTTAAACGAAGTGCATGTACCCGGGTATTGGGCAAAACTATAAAAAATTTTAACGAGTTAAAGGGTATGTATAGGTCTTGTGTAAGGTCTTGTAAGGGTCCATGGACGTCTTCTAGATTCAAATCATGAGCGATTAACAGGTCTAACTTATAGTTAGTTGTAACCAACGTGTCGTGTACTCGGGTATTGGGCAAAACTAGAAAAATATGAAACGAGTCAAAGTGTATATCTAGGGCCTTTTACTAGATTCAATTAATGTGTAGAGTCTTGGAAGGGTCCATGGGCGGCTCATAGACAGAAGTCATGAGCCGATTCACAGTCTGACTCATAGGTCGGTTGTAAGGGAAGTGCTGTGTACCCGGGTATTTGACAAAACTTGAAAAATTTGTAACGAGTCAAAGAGTATATACATACAGACTTCTCCTATATCTCGTTCTTGCGTAAGGTCTTTTAAGGGTTCATAGACGCCTCCTAGATTAAAATAATAAGCCGATTCACAGTTCTGACTCATAGGTCGGTTATAAGCGACGTGTCGTGTACCCGGGTTTTGGGCAAAACTTGAAAATTTTGGAAGGAATCAAAGGGTATGTCGAGTGCATTCTCCTAGACCCGGTTCTTACGTAGGGTCTTGGAAAGGTCCACAGACGCCTCTCAGACCCAAGTCATGAGCCGATTCACAGGTCTGACGCATAGGTCGGTTGTAAGGGACTAGTCGTGTACCCGGTATTGGGCAAAACTATAAAAATTTGAAACGAGTCAAAGTGGTATGTCTAGGGCCTTCTCCTAGATCCGATTCTTGTGTAGATTCTTGGAAGGGTCCATAGACGCCTCCTAGACCAAAGTCATGAGCCGATTCTTAGTCTGACTTATAGATCGGTTGTAAGAGAAGTGTTGTCTACCCGGGTATTTGACAAAACTTGAAAATTTTGTAACGAGTCAATGGCATATACACAGACTTCTCCTAGTTCTGGTTCTTGCGTAAAGTCTTGTAAGGGTTCATGGACGCCTCCTGGATTCAAATCATAAGCTGATTCACAGTTCTGACTCAATGGTCGGATATAAGCGACGGGGCGTTCTCCTAGATTCGTTCTTACTTGTCGTGTAAGGGACTTGTCGTGTACCCGGGTATTGGGCAAATCTGTAAAATTTGTAGAGTCTTGGAAGGGACATGGGCGCATCCTAGACCAAAGTCATGAGCCGATTCATAGTCTGATTCATAGGTCGGTTGTAAGAGAAGTGTTGTGTATCCGGGCATTTGACAAACCTTGAAAAATTTGTAACGAGTTAAATGGTATATATACAGACTTCTCCTAGATCTGGTTCTTGCTTCGGGTCTTGTAAGGGTTCATGGACGTCTCTTAGATTCAAATCATAAGCATGTTTCACAGTTCTTACTCATAGGTCGGCTACAAGCGACGTGTCGTATACCCGGGTATTGGGCAAAACTTGAAAATTTTGGAAGGAATCAAAGGGTATGTCGAGGGCGTTCTCTTAGATCCAGTTCTTACGTAGGGTCTTGGAAGGGTCCACAGACGCCTCTCAGACCCAAGTCATGAGCCGATTCACAGGTCTGACGCATAGGTCGGTTGTAAGGGACTTGTCATGTACTCGGGTATTGGGTAAAACAATAAAAATATTAAACGAGCCAAAATGTAGGTATAGGGAATTCTCCTAAATTTGGTTCATGCATATGGCTTTGGAAGTGTTATGGGATGTCTCCTTAACCATGTCACAAGCTAATTCGCCAGTCTGACGCATAGGTCTGTTGTAAAGGATGTGTCGTGTACCCGGGTATTGTGCAAAAATAGAAAAGGTTGGAACGAGTCAATTGATATGTCTAGGGCCTTCTCTTAGATCCGATTCTTGCGTAGAGTCTTGGAAGGATCTAGGAGAACGCCTAGACATACCCTTTGATTCCTCAAAATTTTTCAAGTTTTGCCCAATACCCGGTACACGACACATTGCTTATAAACCCTAAACCCTAAACCCTAAACCCTAAACCCTAACAACCCTAAACCCTAAACCCTAAACCCTAAACCCTAAACCCTACACCCTACACCCTACACCCTACACCCTACACCCTACACCCTAAACCCTAAACCCTACCACCTACACCCTACACCCTACACCCTAAACCCTAAACCCTAAACCCTAAACCCTACTACACCCTAAAACCCTACACCCTACACCCTAAACCCTAAACCCTAAACCCTAAACCCTAAACCCTAAACCCTACACCCTACACCCTACACCCTAAACCCTAAACCCTAAACCCTAACCCTACCCTACACCCTAAACCCTAACCACCCTAACCTACCCTACACCCTAAACCCTAAACCCTAAACCCTAAACCCTAAACCCTAAACCCTAAACCCTAAACCCTAGACCCTAGACCCTAGACCCTAGACCCTAAACCCTAAACCCTAAACCCTAGACCCTAGATCCTAGACCCTAAACCCTAAACCTACACCCTAGACCCTAGACCTAGACCCTAGACCCTAAACCTACACCCTAAACCTACACCCTACACCCACACCCTAGACCCTAAACCTAAACCCTACACCCTAAACCTAAACCTAAACCCTAACCCTACACCCTACACCCTAACCTAACTACACCCTAAACCCTAAACCTAGGGTTTAGGGTTTAGGGTTTAGGGTTTAGGGTTTAGGGTCTAGGGTTTAGGGTCTAGGGTTTTAGGGTCTAGGGTTTTAGGGTCTAGGGTTTTAGGGTCTAGGGTTTTTAGGGTCTAGGGTCTAGGGTCTAGGGTCTAGGGTCTAGGGTCTAGGGTCTAGGGTCTAGGGTGTAGGGTCTAGGGTGTAGGGGTAGGTGTTGTAGGGTGTAGGGTTGTAGGGTTTAGGGTGTAGGGTGTGGGTTTAGGGTGTAGGGTTTGGGGTGTAGGGTTTGGGGTGTAGGGTTTGGGGTGTGGGTTTGGGGTTGGGGTTTGGGGGTTGGGGTGTTGGGGGTTGGGGGTTGGGGGTTGGGGGTTGGGGTGGTGGGGTTTGGGGTTTGGGTTGGGGTTTGGGGTTTGGGGGTTGGGGTTTGGGGTTTGGGGTTTTGGGTTTGGGGTTTTGGGGTTGTGGGTTTCGGTTTAGGGGTTAGGGGTTAGGGGTTAGGGTTAGGGTTAGGGTTTAGGGGTTAGGTTGGGTTTAGGGTTTAGGGGTTAGGTTAGGGTTTAGGGTTTAGGGGTTAGGTTAGGGTTTAGGTTTAGGGGTTAGGGTTTAGGGTTTAGGGTTTAGGGTTTAGGGTTTAGGGTTTAGGGTTTAGGGTTTAGGGTTTAGGGTTAGGGTTTAGGGGTTAGGGTTTAGGGGTTAGGGTTTAGGGTTAGGGTTAGGGGTTAGGGGTTAGGGGTTAGGGGTTAGGGGTTAGGGGTTAGGGTTAGGGGTTAGGGTTAGGGGTTAGGGGTTAGGGTTTAGGGTTTGGGTGTTAGGGGTTAGGGGTTAGGGGTTAGGGGTTTGGGGTTAGGGGTTGAGGTTAGGGTTTGGGTTAGGGTTTAGGGGTTGGTTGGGTTTGGGTTAGGGGTGTAGGGGTTAGGGTGTAGGGGGTGGGTAGGGTGGGTTAGGGGTAGGGTTTTAGGGTTTAGGGTTAGGGGTTGGGGTTTAGGGTTTAGGGGTTTAGGGGTTAGGGGTTAGGGGTTTAGGGTTTGGGTTGGTAGGGTTTAGGGTTAGGGTTTAGGGGTTTAGGGTTAGGGGTTTAGGTTTAGGGGTTAGGGGTTAGGGTTAGGTTTAGGGTTTAGGGGTTAGGGTTTAGGGTTTAGGGTTTGGGTGGTTAGGGTTAGGGGTGTGGGTTTGGGGTTGGGTTTAGGGGTTGGGGTTTAGGGGTTAGGTTAGGGGTTAGGGGTGGGGTTGGGGTAGGGGTTGGGGTTTGGGGGTGTGGGGTTTGGGGTTTGGGGTTTTGGGGTTTGGGGGTTGGGGTTAGGGGTTGGGTTGGGGTGGGGTTGGGGTTGGGGTTGGGGTTTGGGTTTGGGGTTTGGGGGTTGGGGTTTGGGGTTTGGGGTTTGGGGTTTGGGGTTGGGGTTTGGGGTTGGGGTTGGGGGTTGGGGTTGGGGTTGGGGTTGGGGGTGGGGGTGGGTTGGGGTTGGGGGTTGGGGGTTGGGGGTTGGGGTTGGTTTGGTGGTTTTTAGGTTTTAGGGTTTGTTTAGGGTTGTTTTGGTTTGGTTGTTGGTTTTGGGTTGTTTGGTTTGTTTGGGTTTGTTTTTTAGGTTTTGGGTTTTAGGTTTAGGGTTTAGGGTTTGTTTAGGTTTTGTTTTAGGGTTTGTTAGGTTTTGTTTTTAGGTTTTTTGGTTTAGGGTTTTGGGTTTGGGTTGTTTGGTTTTTTAGGGTTTAGTTGGTTTTTGGGTTTTTTTTAGGGTTTTAGGGTTGTTTAGGTTTTGGTTAGGGTTGGGTTTGGGTTTTAGGTTGGTTTGGTTGGGTTTAGGGTTTGGGTTAGGGTTTTGGGTTTGTTAGGGTTTTGTTTGGTTTGTTTATTAGGGTTTTTGTGTTTTAGGGTTTAGTTTTTTTATGGGTTTTTTTAGGGTTAGGTTTTAGGTTTTGGGTTAGGGTTTTTAGTTTTAGGGTTTAGGGTTAGGGTTTTGGGTTTTTAGGGTTTGTGGTTTTGTTTAGGGTTTAGGGTTTGGGTTTTTGTGGTTTGGGTTTGGTTTAGGGTTGTTTTTTTAGGGTTTAGTAGGGTTTAGGGTTTGGGTTTTAGGGTGTGTTTGGGTTTTTTTGGGTTTTTAGGTTTGGGTTTTTAGGGTTTGGGTTGTTTTAGGTTTGGGTTGTTGGTTTGGTTGGGTTTTAGGGTTGGTGGGGTTTAGGTTTTTGTTGGGTTTGGTTTTTTTAGGGTTTATTGTTTAGGTTTGTTAGGTTTGGTTTGTGTTTGGTTTAGGGTTTGGTTTGGGTTTAGGGTTTAGGGTTTTAGGGTTTGTGTTTTGTGTTTAGGGTTAGGGGTTGGGGTTTAGGTTTGTTTAGGGTTTGGGTTTTTGTTTAGGGTTTGGTTTGGTTTAGGGTTTTTGGGTTTGTTTGTTTTAGGGTTTGTTTAGGGTTTTGTTTAGGTGTTTAGGGTTTATTTTGGTTTTAGGTGTTTTGGGTTTTTAGGGTTAGGGTTTTGTGGTTTTGGTTTAGGTTTAGGTTTGTTTGGGTTGGGTTTAGGGTTTGGTTTTAGGTGTTTTGTTGGGTTTTTAGGGTTTAGGGTTTGGGTTTAGGTTAGGTTTGTTTGGTTTAGGGTTTATTTAGGGTTTTGGGTTTGTTAGGTTGTTTGGTGGTTTAGGTTTTAGGGTTTAGGGTTTTTGTGGTTTTAGGTTTGGTGTTTGGTTTGGTTTTGGTTGGGTTTTTGGGTTAGGGTTTTAGGGTGGTTGGTGTGTAGGGTTTGTAGGGTTGGTTTGTTGGGTTTTGTTTTGGGTTTGGGTGTTAGGGTTTGGTTGTTAGGTTTTGGTTGGTTGGTGTTTATTAGGGTTTGGTTTTGGTTGGGTTTGGTTGGGTTGTTTAGGGTTTTGTGGGTTTAGGGTTTGGTGGTTTGGGTTTGGTTTGGGGTTTGGTGTTGGGTTGTTTAGGTGGTTTTAGGGTTAGTGTGGTTTGTTTGGGTGTGGGTTGGGTTTGGGGGTTGTTAGGGTTTGGGTTGGGTTGTTTGTGTGTGTTAGGGGTTTTAGGGTTAGGGTTTGGTTTTTTAGGTGTTGTGTTTGAGGTGTTGGTTTGGGTTTTTGGTTTAGTGGTTTTTTGGGGTTTAGGGGTTGTAGGGTTTTTTAGGGTTTGGTTGGGTGTTGTTAGGTGTTTAGGGTTTGGGTTTTTAGGTTAGGTTTTGGGTTTGGTTTTGGGTTTAGGGTTTAGGGTTTGGTTTGGGTTAGGGTTTGGTTTGGTTTGGGTGTTGGGGTTTGGGT
This sequence comes from Scalesia atractyloides, assembly GCA_947069175.1. NCBI lineage: Eukaryota > Viridiplantae > Streptophyta > Magnoliopsida > Asterales > Asteraceae > Scalesia > Scalesia atractyloides. The sequence continues at coordinate 98,971,023 of CAMTDV010000008.1, forward strand.
TGTTTGGGTTTGTGGTTTGGGTTTTGGGGTTAGGGTTTGGGTTGGTTTTTGGGTTTGGGTTTGGGGTTTTTAGGGTTTAGGTTGGTTTGTTTAGGGTTTGGGTTTGGGTTGGTTAGGTTTTGTAGGGTTTGGGGTGTTTAGGTTTTAGGTTAGGGTTTGGGTTGTTGGGTTTTTAGGTTTGGTTTAGGGTTTGGTAGGTTTAGGTTTGGGTGTTGGGTTTTGGGTTAGGGTTTAGGGTTTTGGGTTTGGTTGTTTGGTTTGTTGGGTTTTGGGTTGGGTTTGGGTTTTGGGTTTAGGGTTTGGGTTTTAGGGTTTAGGGTTTAGGTTGTTTAGGGTTAGGGTTGGGTTTGGTGTGTTGTTTAGGGGTTGTTGGTTTAGGGGTTTTAGGGTTTGGGTTTAGGGTTTAGGGTTTGTTGGTTTGGTTGGGGTTTTAGGTTTTTGGGTTTAGTTGGTTGTTTTGGGTGTTTGGGTTGGGTTTAGGTTTGTTTGGGTTTTATGGTTGTGGGTTTAGGGTTTGGGTTTTGGTTTGGGGTTTTAGGGTTTAGTTTTAGGTTTAGGTTTTTTGGGTTTAGGGTTTTTAGGGTTTAGGGTTTAGGGGT